>OV651824.1:31309505-31374628 GCA_927349885.1 Psylliodes chrysocephalus | reverse complement strand
AATTTTGCCATCATTTATTTCTATGACAGAAGATTTATAACCTCAAATGTGCACAATTACGTATGTTGTAATGTACCGTTTTTTTGAAGTGCTTTTGAGATTAATTTCTGGTGTATAAATTCATAAAAAAGAATATCAAAAATTATTTTTCTAGTATTTGAGGTATGGAGTTTAGTTTTATTAAGTTTTACCGTTTGTTATCAAGAAATTTCTAAAAATTCCTTATTTACGTGATATCGCATTTGATACATCATGTAATACAGTCGTGTAAAAATTTATGAATATATTTACAATAAAAAATCTATATTAGAAAATGTTCTTGTCTTTAGATAATAATAATAATAATAATACTCTCCCTAATTCACCCCCTTACGAGTGAATTTTAACCCCAAAAGCTGAGCTTGTCCGGGGAAAGGGACGGCTATTATTATTATTTGCCGTGGCGCTCCGGGGCGACTTAAAGATGATTGATGGTGCCATTTGACTTACAGGTGAGGAAAACCCGGAAAACCTCACCCACCATCACTATGGATCACTATATAAATTTCGTAGACGGTAAAGGACGGAAAAAGCCCTAGGAGAGGAAGATGTGTGTCGCTTATTAGACATGCCTTACGGGAGTGAAGATGATTTATCACAATTCAGATGATGATTGAAATTGAATCGGTCATTTTGAAAAGGGGTCACATCCACTTTCTTAAATTTTACAGGAGAGATAAAAAACCTTTTATCTTTAATTCTATTTGAAAATAATCTTTTGTAAGGTATTGTTTGCTTTAAACATTAACTTTTATTAACATGAATTAAAAAGCATAATTTGTATTTTAAAATCAAAATAGAATATAAATATTGTTTATTTTAAACAACAAAGTGGTATAAAATACATTTTAATACAAGAAACAAGATCTTTAATTTTTCTCCGTTTCTTCAGCGGTGGTAGTGGGCTATTCGTAGATAGTGCTGTAAAATTCTTTGTATTTATCTGAAATATATTGCTGAAGCTTCTTTATATCCTCAATTTTCTTATCATTTATCGGAATTTTGCCTTGATAGGCAGGAAAATTCTGAGGACTGGGCACCACTATTGTCGGAATGGCTTCTTTGCAGAGTTTTCAAAAGAAGATAAAGTTTCTCAACAAGGCTGCCAATGTATGGTTGGGCAAAGTTAAAGCTGAATTTATAGAAGGAGTTGATAGTGAAATTAACCTTCTCTTCTTTTGGAACTTGTTTGCCAAGACTTTCATATTCTTCATATTCTCCTACAGAGAAAATCCGATCGAGGCGACGAATTTTTCTTTTTACTTTGCCAAAATCCCTGCCACAATCATCGTCAGGGCCTTTGTGTCCTTCGCCTTTGTGGTCTAAACGATTACTGGATAGATTGTGTCATTCGATCCGCGAACCACAAAATATCCATAATACTTAATAAAACGTTGGCGGTGGGAACAAAACATGATTCATTTTGAGAAGGGGTTATATCACCTGGATATAACCCGTTTTCTAAATGAACTGATTTTTGTGTGGTGTGAATAGGCAGTAAAAATTTTGAAAGATAACCCGTTTTTATCTTGAATGGATGCTTCTAGACTTGCTGAATGTAAAATCACCAAAAATTAAAAATGTCAAAAAAGTGGATGTGACCCCTTTTCAAAATGACCGATTCAATTTCAGATGAAGTTTCATTTGAAAAACTTGATGAAGTTCAAAATCGAATAGAAGAATTCACTTCAGAGGTTCCGGCTGACTTGGCTAGCACTTCAAAAGTTTCAAATTATTTTCCTAGCACTTCGAAAGTTCCAGCTGACGTTCCTAGCACGTCAAAAATTCTAGCTGATATCCCTAGCACTTATAAGTCCTCAGATACAATTTCTAACGATGCTGCATAAAAAATTTCCTTAAAACAAAAATCAAATATGACTCCAAAATCAATTCCTTCAAAACCAACAATCAATAGAAAGAAAGCATTAGAAGAGCAAATACGTTGGAGAAAAGGGTCTTTGATAATTTTAGACGATCATAAAAAAATTAAAGGAAATTCAAGTATTTCGAATGATTTGCTACAGTTACAGTATCCATATAATTTTTTTAAATACTTTTTTGATGATGATTTGATGAACCTAATAGTACAAGTCTATATTATATTCAGTACAAAAAGACCCTAATAAACCATCAACACTTTCCCTAAATTCGCTGCAAAAATACATAGGAATTCTTATATTTTCATCTGTGGCACATGTGTCGTGCATTAGAGATCTCTGGCACCCGATCTTGGGTAACGATATGGTGAAAGCAACTATGGAAATCAACAAGTTTGAAGCCATTCGTTCTGTTCTTCATTTCAACGATAACACTAACAATTTACAAGATAATGTTCCTGCTAGAGATAAACTGTTCAAATTGCGTCCTATCATAGACCATGTGAATAATAATTTTTCTAGTGTAACTGTGGGTTAGAATCTTTCAGATGAACAAATTTGTGCAACTAAAATAAAACATTCGTTACGACAATACAATCCTCGAAAACCCAAAAAATGGGGCTACAAATTATTTGTTTTATGTGATAATGATGATTTCGCTTACAAGTTTGAAATCTACTCAGGATAAGAAAACGTAGTTATTGATGGAGAGACAGATATAGGAGCAAGCCCTAATATTGTTATTCGTTTGATTAGAGGTATCCCAAAAAATTGTCGATATACCGTATATTTTGACCCCTCATGGCTGAGCTGGAGAAGAAGGATATTTTTGCATTTGAGACAATACGAAAAGATCGCATCCCAAACAACCCCGTTACTGATGATGATGACAAGTAACAAGTGATGTCCAGAGCAGGATGATGTTTATCTTCCACTACAAATGGATCATTCCATTTTTCTACTAGACATTTATCATTGAAGAAGACTAAACTAATAGCATACTATTATCATTAAAGATAAAGTTAGACTGAGATAAATTAAAAAGTTGAGAGAAGTCATTGATTATTCAAATTTGTTTGTTACTTTTGCCGTTACTAAGATATTCTGCATATTTGCTGATATTAAAATCACCGATAACTAACAAGAAACTGTTATATAATAAATTGAAGAAACACAAAGATTCAAAAAAATTTTCAGATTCAGTATGGGGCGTTTGTGGTGGAGTATTTATATATTTATTAAAAACAAATAATGAGATGACATGGTTATTTTTACTAGAACTATATCAACATATAGAAATGTGGGAAAAGAATATTTATTTAAATTTACTTGTTCAGAAATAATATCATTACGTACTCCAATTACTACACCGCCACCTCTAGTCAAAGAGTTTTGCAAAAAATTCCGATCCACCCTGTATATACAAAAATTAGCTGGAAATAATTCTAAATTATTGACTGATGAGTCAAGCCAAGTTTCAGTTATCACAAAAACCTACCATCGCTTTGAGCTATGGCATTAAATATCAGATTAGTTTTTGTTTTAAATCCTGATAAAATATAGATAAACTTTTTGAACTCATTTTAGTATCTGGTTTTACCTGTGGATCATGTACGGAAGGAGTATGTGAAATATTTGATTGCTAAATTGTGACAAATAACTCATCTTTAAGAGCAATCCAGTCCCTTCTGACGTCACACCGCACGAATATCACGACCTCCCCTTAAAGTATTTGGAACCTTGTTCGCTACATAAATTTGGCAATGTTGTGTGTCGTACGCCGAAGGGTCCGAATACAATTCAGGTAGGTATAATTCGTTGGCTATCGCCGCCTACTGGGGGTTAGTTGCTTGTTAATATACGAATGTAGGAATACTATTTTTAAACCAAACAACTCAAATATTTTTTATTTATTGATAGTTATAGATAATATACAGGGTGTCCCGAAATTAGACGGTCATATTTTAACAGTGTAATCTACATCCTAAAATAGTAGTAAAAGTTCATATAAACATAGGTCCGAAAACGTTTCTTTTCCGAGATACAGGGTGTTAAAGGTGAAGTCCTGATACCACACGTTTGTAAATATTTTCTAAACGTTTAAAGATAATTAGGTAAAATTTGTTACAAATACTTGCCATTTTACGCTTCATTTATTGGACTAAATCCCAGTTATTGATCATCTTCTTAGATGGGTAAATTAGGGGGAGCTTAGGGTAAAATTGCCGTGTGTATCTGTATGTCTATATCCACCATAACTCATGAACCGATACACAAAAAAACACTAAATTTTAAACTTAAGTTTTATTTCGGCCTGACGTGAAATAATTAGATTTTGGACAAAGTCAGAACATCTGGGGGGGTACTTTATGGGAGGCCGTTTCTATATTTTATTGAATATATCTGTTATTTATGTTTGAAGAAGAAAATTATTCAAATAAAAGTTACTTCTAATATTATCTATAATTTTTGTTTTATGTCAAAATTTCCTGAAACGGTCCGTATTCGAGAAATTTGACAAAATGTGCAAAATTCTAAACTAAACTAAAAGTTGTTTGCGATATCGATCTCTATAATTTTTGTTTATACACGATGAAAAATTGTAGAAAAATTGCTAAATTTAAATTTTTCAGTATTTTCGTTTTCAATGAATTACTATAGAAAAATGTTACGAGTTAGATAGATGTATGTGGAAAATGTATACATTTAGTTTATCCTCTAAACATTTATAGAGGTACTGCAATAAGTTGTACAAAATAACCAGAAAAAGCCTATAATAACTAGATAGAAAAGTCATGTGTTGGACACATCAGATTTTTTGACTATAAAATTTGGAAAACCAATATTTTCTGTATAATAAAGCTACATTTGTTGCATCTCGCTAGGACGCGCCATTTTCAAGAGAAAAGCATGTTACCTTATTCGAAAGTGTAAACAATAATTAGTAGGTCTATAGAATTAGAAATTTTATTTTTTTTTAACTTTGAAAAACCGGTAACTAAAGAAATTTTAGAAAATATTTCATCTGGACTTCACTTGTAACACCCTATATCTCGAAAACGAAACGTTTTCGGACCTATGTTTATATAAACTTTACTTCTATTTTTAACCGACTTCATAAAAGGAGGAGGGAGGTTCTCAATTCGTCGCAATATTTTTTATTTATGTTCAGCGATAATTCTTTAACACGGTGTCCGATTTCAATGATTCTTTTTTTGTTAGAAAGGGGGTACTTCAGGGGTGGTTCCATGTAAATTTTGTCAAAATCTAATAATTGGGCCCATGAGAAAATTCTCAAACTCTTAATTTTTTATGTATGTTTGGCGATAATGCTTTACCACCTTGTCCGATTTATATGATTCTTTTTTTGGTAGTATAAGGGGGTACCTCAGGGGTGATCCTATATAAATTTGGTTAAGATGTGGTGACGGCATCTGCACGTTTTTGAATTCGGTTTTTTTTTAATTTTTAATTTCTAATGCTTGTAGGATGTAGATTACGCTGTTAAAATGTGACCGTCTAATTTCGGGACACCCTGTATATTGGAAATTCGAAATAATAGTTATGACGTAGCGGTGTTTTTCTAATTGTAATCGGACCCTAGGTATATGGCTACGGAAAGTGATATTTGAGATAGGTAAATTGTATTTATTGTATTAAAGGAACATCAAATATAAGTACAATTAAATAAGTATATTAATATAACAATTTTTTAAAGTCTGTATTAAAAAAAATTTTTTTCACATAGATTATTAAATTAAAAAAATAACTATTAAAACACGAAATGTTAATTTTTTCTCTTTTACAACACAAAATATACAATACAGTTGAATCAAAATTTTCTCTTGGCAGCAGGTGGTTTTTGTGACGCGACAATTATGATGCTTTGCATCTCATGAATTAAAGTTAATTCTCTTTCAATCTTAAGGTGTTCATACCCCTTATAATTTTCGGACAAGAATATCTCAAAATATTTAAATTTTGGCAAAATAAATTAAGCAATAATATCTATAATATGCATATATTTTAATGTTTTAATTCCTTCCAGTTTCCCAAAAAAACTAAAAGGGCTTTAATTTTGAAATATCATAATGAAAATAAATGCATTCCTCGACAGCACTATTTTTAATATAATCCCCAAATTTAAGCTCCTAATGTCTTGTTAATGCTTTCTTAAAATTCGCCAAAATTAGTGGCTAAAACGCTTCGTTAAGTGCTATCTTCTGGTGTAAACTGGTGTAAATTATTGCAAGAAACGAATAATGACAGAGTGTACGATACGATATTTATAAGCCCGTTACACTGTTTTCCACTCAATTTATTAAAAAAAAATAATAATAAATTAGGGTGTTAATTTTTTTTTTTTGAAGCTATTGGTTATGGGAAAAAAATTCAAGAATAAAAAAAAATTAAATAAATCAAGGATTTCATAAAAGTTCATCTCGAAAAAAAGGTTTGATATGAAATAATGTAACAGAAATATTGAAAAAATACCCGTGGTTAGTTCTTTGCGATTACAGAATTTCAAGTTTCTAGCTTTACTGAAATTTTAGAAAAAAAATAAAAACTCAATTTTAGTCACCAGTTTTTAAGGGTGATATTTCGAAGAGGGGTGGGCTGAGGAAATTTTGTTATAGGAAAGACCCATCTTAATTTTATACGAGCAATCAGTTCCTGAATTTTGTCGCATGTATTTAGAAACACCCTGTATATTACACATTTTTTAAGCGTGCAAAATTCTTGACAATCTCTTTTCCCTAATTGGCACATGTCGTATTTTTCTAGGATTTCCTAACTCTGGCAGCAAACAAATAAAATAGAAATTTGTCAGCTGTGCATTTTTGCCTTCCAGAATTTTTCATTTCATAAATTAACTAAAAACTAAATTAAACAAAAACCTAACAACGCCTCAACAACAAACTAAGACGATCACAATAATTTCGCACCTCTTCAAAAACAACTAACAACTACCTATTTTTCGACACAGGAATTAACAAATTTAACTAAACAGCAGCTACCCTTTTAACCACGGGCTTCAAAGACTAGCAGCGTTGCCATATTCACTGGTATCATTGTTTTAATAGAATTAGTATCGGAATGAAAACTATGTTAATCTTCGGTCCTGTTTAAAATTGGTAATCTTTCTGAAAAAAAGTTATTTAGAAAATAGTTAAGATATTTGTTATAGAATGCCGGTAAAGAGTCAAAAAATTAAATTTGTTAAAAAGTTGAAATTTTTGTTGTTTTTCTTTAAAAATATAAGTTTTTCGCGGTTTAGCGAAATTCTTGGTTCATTTTTACAACGATTGGCCTGAACCATTTTTTTTTACAATTTTTTTTAACTGCCTCAAATGTAAAATTGATTTTTGGTGGAGGAGCGCCCGTCATGTTTGTTCTTAAACTTTTTATACATCTAGGAATATGCTGTACATTTTTCTTTTTCCCAAACCGCATGATTAATGTCTACATTCTTGTTGGTTAGTTTCGCACAATTTGAGCATTTTTGACGCTAGACTTCAATTCATATGCTTCTCCACATAGAGGACAGGAAACAGCCTTATTGCAATTACGCGAGGAGAGGAGTAAGAAAATTCATTGCATCATACAGGGTTGGGATAAAGTATGGAACCAAGTAAATATCTTTAAAACGAATAGGACGATATTATGAAACTTTGCAGGCGAGTAAAATGACGCATAACGCATCTAATGCCATATTTTTTGTTACTACTGTACTTCCGGTTTCACAGGAAATACCCTCAACTTTTTTAATTTCGTACAGTGTCGTACAAGATCTTTTATTTTTTCTACTATCGGAAGTTTTATCAAAAAAGTAAGGTTTTATATACATTTTCTTCACGCTCTAGTGCGTAAAGTATATTTCTTTACGCACTAGTGCGTAAAGTATATTTCTTTCCGCACTAGTGTGTAAAAAAAAGTTTAATTTTTCGTTCTAATTATAACACTTTGGTTTGTAATAAAATATAATTAAACTAATTTAACATACATATTTTCATCAAATTAAAACAAATTAACTAGATTAACTTAAGACTTAAATGTTATTATTTAATTATTAACAATATTAATGTGAAAAGTGCAGTTTGTACACTTGTTAAAACTTAATCCTTTAGCTTGCTTTATGCTAGAGTTTACTGTAGTTTCAGAAACTGGTGACGTAGCATTACTAACAACATTAACATTAGGTTCTCCTGTGGAACCTTGTAGTGGACGGGCTACTTAGAGCTCTCAAAGATAAGGGAAATAGACCCCTGGAATATGCCAATGATCTAGTGATCATGGCACAGGGAAAATACAACACTATAGTAAGAGATCAAATGCAAGAGGACTAAACATTAGCCAAAACAAATCTGACATAATTGCATTTACCCGCAAGAGGAAATTGGAGGGACTAGGGCCTCTAAACCTAAGAGGTGCAAACATCCAGATTAAGAGAGAAGTAAAATATAATTGACTCGAGACTTACCTGGAACCAGCATCTAGAAAAAACCACAAGAAGAGCGGAAACCTCGTTAATGATGGCAAGTCGATCCTTTGGAAAAAATGGGGGTTAAAACCAGAAATGGTATATTGGCTTTATAACATTGTGGTGAGATCGATAATAACATACGCAGCTTTGGTGTGGTGGCCAAAGACACAATAACGAGGCTAAGCAAGGTACAAAGACTTGCCTGCCCCGGAATAACGGGGGCAATGAAAACAACCCCCACAGCTGCAATGGAAGCACTAATAGGACTCCGACCTCTTCACTATGTGATACAAGGGGAGGCAAGATTAGGTGCTTACAGATTAGGGAATACACTGAAAAATCTTGACATTAGGCCAGGTCACATAAGTATCTCAAGGTTAGTGACAGGAGACGTGCTAGACATGAGATCGGACCACATAACCAAGAGGTACACTTTCAATACTCCATTTGAGGTTATAATACAGAAAAGAGGGGAGATCACCATAAGGGAGCCCAATGCCCAACGATAGGAACAAACCTGGTATATATAAGACTGCGGAAGGCACTGGGGCGGGAGTATTCTTCAAAAACCCTGATACTAACCATAGCTATGCTATAGGAATATATTTCTCGGTATTTTAGGTCGAGGTATGCGCAATTTTGTAATATGCAAAAACAAACAATGAAAGAGCTGTCGAAAATCAGCATATTCAAATAATATCAGACAGCCAAGCGGCACTTAAGGCAATATCGAGTCAGAAAGTTACGTCGATGCTGGTATGGGATTGCATCGAAGAAGTAAAAACACTGGCAGACCGAAATAGAGTAAAACTATTTTAGGTGCCAGGTCACCAAGGTATCGAAGGTAACGAAAAGCTGACGAACTTGCAAAAAGAGGGTCAGAAGAAACACCGGAACCAGACACAAACCCAGGAGTACCAAAAAGTACAGTCCGGGGTTTTCATAAACGGCTTGATTCGGGAACAACATATTAACTATTGGGGAAGCACCCCAAAACAGGCACATGGAAAAACCTTCATAGGCAGACCATGTCCCAAAAGAACTGGAGAACTACTCTTTATGAATAGGAAGCAGTTGAAAGTGATAACAGGGTTCATGACTGGGCACGCCCCAGTAAAGGGACACTTGAACAAAATTGGCATGTACAATGGGGAACTCATGTGCCGACTATGCCACAAGAAATCAGAAACGGCCAAACACATACTGTGCGAATTCGAAGCTCTAGATCGCTAAAGACAGGCACTTTTTTGACAACCCCAGGTTGATCCAACAACGTATAGAACCCACTCACCCAAGGATCTGTACAAACTTGTACAAGGTACAAAGGTGACAGAGTGGGTGCTATGAACTAACATGGGGTAAAACACAATAAGCCAATAGGCTTCAGTGTTATTCGGAGACATAGTCAGACGAGCCCAGGAGAGGAAAAAAAAGGTACTAAGTTGTTTAAATTAAAGCTAAGGTTAGTTACTTTATAACATGAAGAATTATCAATAACGTTGCTAACTTGCGTGGAAATAGAAGGGGAGTTATGTTCTATTACATTCGCATTAGAAATATTTTGTGATGTGCAAGGAATATTATCATCCATTAATATTAAATTAGATACATTATTTCTTTTACTTAAAGTAGAATCTACATAGCCCTCTGCGACGGTAGACGACTTCCAGCCCCCATGTTTTTAACTGTTAGAAGGTCACCTCCAGAATTTGCCAACATTGTTGCTTATGACCTCCTAAAACAATGTTCAGTATACATAGTCGGATTAGGCGATTGAATATAATTTGCTATAATAGATGAGCATTTTGCCAAATATATTTATGCCTACTGGCTGTTTGGTGCACTTATTGTTTCCATATTTCAAAAAGAATCTGAAAGTCGCCATCATAGGAGGTCTTAAGTTAATATATTTTTTAATATAAGATAAATAATCAATTTTTGAATTGGTGGGATTTAAAATAGTAAAAATTGTTTCCGTCCCATTTTTAGTTTCAGGAATTCTAATAATGAGTACTGATTCTTTGTCTTCGATATCATCATATTTTAAATTTGTCAATTCGTCTCTTCGACATACGCCGGAAATGCCAATTATAAATGCCACCTCGAAAAAACAATATTGATGACTGATGAGTTTATTACTCACTTCAGCAAAAAAAAGTTTCCTTGGCGCGGATTTGAACCAGAGATCTTCGTCACCGGAGACAAGCATTTTACCACTGCGCCACTATAACTCTTTGTTATATTATTTATATTTGTAATTTTTCTATAAAAATGAGTGCCAAATTACAACACTACCAGTTTTTATTATAAAAATTATACGGAGTGGCCCAAAAGTGTTTTGGGCCACTCTGTATAAATATACTTATAAACAATTATTGTAAATTATGCTTACTTTAATCATTAGAAAAGTTGAATCTGGAGCCTTCTTGAGAAAATGTATTAAGAGATCTTTTTCGAAAATGTTTGATTTTTTAGCCTTGTACCCATTGCTCTTGTTTTTTACAAAACTAACTAATTTATAATATTGTGATATGTCAATATTATTTTTGATTTTTAAAGTTGTTTTTAACATAGAAAATATCGACCATGTTGTGGATGGATTACAGTGTTTTAATTCACTTGAAAAATATGCCACCAGGACATTCTCAGAATATTTGATAATTTTATTTCTTTTACACCATTCCATAAAGAAATTATATTTCGACTCATAAATGTTGGCTGATTTTTGGGGCAATAAATCTTTCCAAGCATTTTGTGCTGCACAGTGCCGGCTTGTGACCAATATTTTGGGGGTTCACAATGGCAGAATATAGATCTCAGAACATATTTAGGAAAAAACTTTCAGTGTTTTAGAAAGGTATATTAAAACCTTTCTAAACCACTTAAAGTTTTGTACTTATATCTGTACTGAGATCTATATTCTGTCATTGTGAACCCCCAATTTTTTAGTCAAGAATCGCCACTGGTGCTGCATCCAATATATTCGGTGGAGTATTTTCGAAATAATCATTAGATGAATCCATTGTTAAAATGAATTTTGTATAGATACCTGTTTTGTTTTCTGAAGAAAATATCTACAATAATATAGATATATTTTTACTTACCTTATTTCAGTTTAAATGTCGAATAGAATAAAGAAATTTAAGAAATATCTCACAACACGTACTAAATGTTAGTCAATCACAACCAACTTAGCAAGATTGTTAGAAATCTTTAATTACAATTTTTGTACTTTTATTATTATTTAATAATACTAATAGGTATTTGCTGAATTAAAATAAGTTTTAATGTATGATTAAACCAAAAAAATAAAGCAACTAATTTATAATATTTTTGAATATTGGCATTGTTCTTGATTTTTAAAGTTAAAATGTCAAATTAAATAAAGAAGTGTCAGTCATCCATAGCCAACTTAGCTGGATCGTTAGGAACTTACAAAGATATCGGATAATAGATACGGCTTGTATACATTACACTTGTCCGCAACTTTTTTTTGACGGTACGCTCTTCCTATGTTGTCAGATCTCTTTCATCCAATATCAAGCATTAAATTTTTATTTAAAAAGTTACTATTACCTTTAATACAATCTAATAAAAAAGGAAATAAAGAATTGAAAGCATCAATATGAGTTTTTTATTAATTGCAATCACTTAAGACTTTTAAATAGCTATTTTTACATGTGTATCATATGGGAATATTAAACATTTTGGTATAAGTCATTTAACTTTGGCAACCTAAGACATTTTGCTGATGTTGTCAAAGTGACAGATCAAGTTTTATTGTGATTTTTGTGGTTTTTTGTAGTTTTCAAGAATAATAATTTAAACCCTGAACTTTTTATTAAGGACTTTTACGATGGGAAGGAAATGTATAGTGTGCCTTCAATATTTCTCAACGAACTCTTATTTGTGGAGGTGTCCATATACCCATTTACTGTTAGAGACATCGGAGAGGCTGTCAGCTCAAACTTAAATATTTCGTCATAATTAATGCTTTTTCCATACCCTTGCAAATAAAATATTTTGAAGAAACTGTTGACCATGCAAGGATTGAGAAGTCATATTTTGATATCATTTTTGTACTATGGCGTAGTGTACTAATATGTAAAATTTATTTATCCCTAGTAAAACATCGCTAAAATATATTATAAATTGTTTTCATTCACAAATATTAATTACTTAAAAATCTAACAGAGGCGCCACTTTCCAGACGAAAAATCTTGCAATGTAAGGGTTTTGTAGTACCCCACTTTTAAAGTTTATTTTTAACTATTTCTAAAAGAATAAAATATGTAGGTGTAGGTAACGGTTATTTACATGCTCCTCTGGAACTACTTTTTCAAAATTCAATTTAGTATTTTTCTAAAAAAAATTTAGAAAATGAGTAAAAAAGTCGAGTTTTATATTTTTTTTTTATAGAAAACAGATTCAAATTTTGAAAAAGTTTCTCAAGAAGAGCACAGATTTAACTTTTACCTACACGCACATATTTTTTCTTTTAGAATAAGTCAAAAATAAACTTTAAAAGTGGGGTACTACGAAACCCTTGCATACTCTGCTCTAAAGCCAAGTAAATACTCCTCTTAAGAAACATTTATAAAAAAGAAAATCATAACTGTTTATCCACCTTAAATCACCATTTCTGATGAATACTAAAGTAATATCATGTACTGAGCTCCACCAATAATATTCCCAAGTTAGCGCCTATGAAAAGGATAGTGTCACATTGTTATAAAAGAATGAAAAAATTAAAGAGTTAATTGTGCAAATATAATTTCTAATACAGTTTAGAATGCATTATTGTTGTGTTAATTAATTGCAACAAACATGAATGAGAATTTTTTTGAAAGTGAAATTTTACATTCAGCTTACACGTGCAGTTTAGGTAATTTATACTGTTTGCCATTTGCCCTTGTCAATCGCGACCTTTTTAGGGACTCCATTATTTAGAGTATGTCGTCCCGCTTGGTCATTTTTATTGAATTTTAATATTTGCCAATTCGGTGAATGTTTCGGAAAGAATTTAATATGACTCATTAGAAGCAATAGGCCTTCTCCTGGAATTCCAGATAGGAAGATGGGCTCGTTTGGGAAGTAAAACATGCATGTTTTTGGGAAGAAGAACAGGTCTGTGCTTCGGAAGTAGAAAAGGCCTGCGCTACAGAAGTAGAACAGGCATGCGTTTGGAAAGATTTGCCTGCCTCAGCACATATCTTTTTGGCTGCCTATATTTTAGAATGTTTTAGATTCAGTGCTGATTTTAAACCGGTATGAAGGTAGCAGCCACTTTCCAGCAGCCAGTTTATCGGAAACACATACTACCGGAAACAACCCGAATTACCAGTGGCATCGAAATGTATTTTTGTGTGAAGAAAACCCTGTATTGAAATAAAATTACTACTAAATTTTTAGGAAACAAATAAAAAGTGTTTAGAGAGAGGATGAAAGGGTAAACTGACATAAACATCCTTTAAAAATTCATTAAAAAAATCAATTTTTCTATAAAGATAACAGGATATTGAAATAAAAATAGGGCCAAATTGTCAATAAATATAAAATACAACGTAAAAAAATTACAAAATCACTTAGCAAGGGGATGAGGGGGTCAAATTAAATTAAATTCCATTAAAAATCTATTGAAACCTTAACTGCATCGCGTATCGTATATGATACATCGCATTTATAATACTGCTACTGACATCTATTGGCTTGTGTAAGAATTTCTTTGAGTTCTATGGCTCAGACTATGGAGGGTAGAAAAAAGGAGGACAATCTTATATGGATCTTTATATTAAAAAGTGGCCACCAAAATGTATACAATTAAGATGGCGCTCGTGTAGCCAGGGGACAAAATCCAATGCTATATAGTCATATAGATTGCTCATTCATAAGAATTATTTATTGTTTATATTATTATTTTTCAATAAAATTTGACTATTGTCGTGTATTGTCAAAATTTATGTACGATCACAGAACACTTACTCTTCTACGATCAGTCACTTTTCACGGTGTAGTTTTTAGTTTTTTATGGTTGAGCAATATTTATTACTATATACATCATTGGTGTCATTGTGTGATCTGAATTATCGACTGTCGACGTCCCCTGGGCACAAAAGCGCCATCTTAATTGTATATATTTTGAGGGACACTTTTTGTATACAGAGATTGTTCTCCTTTCCTCTACCCTTCATAGCTCAGACACAGAAGAAAGATTCTTTATCCTGTGGCTCAGACAACATGCATTAGAAAATAATATAAAATTTTGCCATCATTTATTTCTATGACAGAAGATTTATAACCTCAAATGTGCACAATTACGTATGTTGTAATGTACCGTTTTTTTGAAGTGCTTTTGAGATTAATTTCTGGTGTATAAATTCATAAAAAAGAATATCAAAAATTATTTTTCTAGTATTTGAGGTATGGAGTTTAGTTTTATTAAGTTTTACCGTTTGTTATCAAGAAATTTCTAAAAATTCCTTATTTACGTGATATCGCATTTGATACATCATGTAATACAGTCGTGTAAAAATTTATGAATATATTTACAATAAAAAATCTATATTAGAAAATGTTCTTGTCTTTAGATAATAATAATAATAATAATACTCTCCCTAATTCACCCCCTTACGAGTGAATTTTAACCCCAAAAGCTGAGCTTGTCCGGGGAAAGGGACGGCTATTATTATTATTTGCCGTGGCGCTCCGGGGCGACTTAAAGATGATTGATGGTGCCATTTGACTTACAGGTGAGGAAAACCCGGAAAACCTCACCCACCATCACTATGGATCACTATATAAATTTCGTAGACGGTAAAGGACGGAAAAAGCCCTAGGAGAGGAAGATGTGTGTCGCTTATTAGACATGCCTTACGGGAGTGAAGATGATTTATCACAATTCAGATGATGATTGAAATTGAATCGGTCATTTTGAAAAGGGGTCACATCCACTTTCTTAAATTTTACAGGAGAGATAAAAAACCTTTTATCTTTAATTCTATTTGAAAATAATCTTTTGTAAGGTATTGTTTGCTTTAAACATTAACTTTTATTAACATGAATTAAAAAGCATAATTTGTATTTTAAAATCAAAATAGAATATAAATATTGTTTATTTTAAACAACAAAGTGGTATAAAATACATTTTAATACAAGAAACAAGATCTTTAATTTTTCTCCGTTTCTTCAGCGGTGGTAGTGGGCTATTCGTAGATAGTGCTGTAAAATTCTTTGTATTTATCTGAAATATATTGCTGAAGCTTCTTTATATCCTCAATTTTCTTATCATTTATCGGAATTTTGCCTTGATAGGCAGGAAAATTCTGAGGACTGGGCACCACTATTGTCGGAATGGCTTCTTTGCAGAGTTTTCAAAAGAAGATAAAGTTTCTCAACAAGGCTGCCAATGTATGGTTGGGCAAAGTTAAAGCTGAATTTATAGAAGGAGTTGATAGTGAAATTAACCTTCTCTTCTTTTGGAACTTGTTTGCCAAGACTTTCATATTCTTCATATTCTCCTACAGAGAAAATCCGATCGAGGCGACGAATTTTTCTTTTTACTTTGCCAAAATCCCTGCCACAATCATCGTCAGGGCCTTTGTGTCCTTCGCCTTTGTGGTCTAAACGATTACTGGATAGATTGTGTCATTCGATCCGCGAACCACAAAATATCCATAATACTTAATAAAACGTTGGCGGTGGGAACAAAACATGATTCATTTTGAGAAGGGGTTATATCACCTGGATATAACCCGTTTTCTAAATGAACTGATTTTTGTGTGGTGTGAATAGGCAGTAAAAATTTTGAAAGATAACCCGTTTTTATCTTGAATGGATGCTTCTAGACTTGCTGAATGTAAAATCACCAAAAATTAAAAATGTCAAAAAAGTGGATGTGACCCCTTTTCAAAATGACCGATTCAATTTCAGATGAAGTTTCATTTGAAAAACTTGATGAAGTTCAAAATCGAATAGAAGAATTCACTTCAGAGGTTCCGGCTGACTTGGCTAGCACTTCAAAAGTTTCAAATTATTTTCCTAGCACTTCGAAAGTTCCAGCTGACGTTCCTAGCACGTCAAAAATTCTAGCTGATATCCCTAGCACTTATAAGTCCTCAGATACAATTTCTAACGATGCTGCATAAAAAATTTCCTTAAAACAAAAATCAAATATGACTCCAAAATCAATTCCTTCAAAACCAACAATCAATAGAAAGAAAGCATTAGAAGAGCAAATACGTTGGAGAAAAGGGTCTTTGATAATTTTAGACGATCATAAAAAAATTAAAGGAAATTCAAGTATTTCGAATGATTTGCTACAGTTACAGTATCCATATAATTTTTTTAAATACTTTTTTGATGATGATTTGATGAACCTAATAGTACAAGTCTATATTATATTCAGTACAAAAAGACCCTAATAAACCATCAACACTTTCCCTAAATTCGCTGCAAAAATACATAGGAATTCTTATATTTTCATCTGTGGCACATGTGTCGTGCATTAGAGATCTCTGGCACCCGATCTTGGGTAACGATATGGTGAAAGCAACTATGGAAATCAACAAGTTTGAAGCCATTCGTTCTGTTCTTCATTTCAACGATAACACTAACAATTTACAAGATAATGTTCCTGCTAGAGATAAACTGTTCAAATTGCGTCCTATCATAGACCATGTGAATAATAATTTTTCTAGTGTAACTGTGGGTTAGAATCTTTCAGATGAACAAATTTGTGCAACTAAAATAAAACATTCGTTACGACAATACAATCCTCGAAAACCCAAAAAATGGGGCTACAAATTATTTGTTTTATGTGATAATGATGATTTCGCTTACAAGTTTGAAATCTACTCAGGATAAGAAAACGTAGTTATTGATGGAGAGACAGATATAGGAGCAAGCCCTAATATTGTTATTCGTTTGATTAGAGGTATCCCAAAAAATTGTCGATATACCGTATATTTTGACCCCTCATGGCTGAGCTGGAGAAGAAGGATATTTTTGCATTTGAGACAATACGAAAAGATCGCATCCCAAACAACCCCGTTACTGATGATGATGACAAGTAACAAGTGATGTCCAGAGCAGGATGATGTTTATCTTCCACTACAAATGGATCATTCCATTTTTCTACTAGACATTTATCATTGAAGAAGACTAAACTAATAGCATACTATTATCATTAAAGATAAAGTTAGACTGAGATAAATTAAAAAGTTGAGAGAAGTCATTGATTATTCAAATTTGTTTGTTACTTTTGCCGTTACTAAGATATTCTGCATATTTGCTGATATTAAAATCACCGATAACTAACAAGAAACTGTTATATAATAAATTGAAGAAACACAAAGATTCAAAAAAATTTTCAGATTCAGTATGGGGCGTTTGTGGTGGAGTATTTATATATTTATTAAAAACAAATAATGAGATGACATGGTTATTTTTACTAGAACTATATCAACATATAGAAATGTGGGAAAAGAATATTTATTTAAATTTACTTGTTCAGAAATAATATCATTACGTACTCCAATTACTACACCGCCACCTCTAGTCAAAGAGTTTTGCAAAAAATTCCGATCCACCCTGTATATACAAAAATTAGCTGGAAATAATTCTAAATTATTGACTGATGAGTCAAGCCAAGTTTCAGTTATCACAAAAACCTACCATCGCTTTGAGCTATGGCATTAAATATCAGATTAGTTTTTGTTTTAAATCCTGATAAAATATAGATAAACTTTTTGAACTCATTTTAGTATCTGGTTTTACCTGTGGATCATGTACGGAAGGAGTATGTGAAATATTTGATTGCTAAATTGTGACAAATAACTCATCTTTAAGAGCAATCCAGTCCCTTCTGACGTCACACCGCACGAATATCACGACCTCCCCTTAAAGTATTTGGAACCTTGTTCGCTACATAAATTTGGCAATGTTGTGTGTCGTACGCCGAAGGGTCCGAATACAATTCAGGTAGGTATAATTCGTTGGCTATCGCCGCCTACTGGGGGTTAGTTGCTTGTTAATATACGAATGTAGGAATACTATTTTTAAACCAAACAACTCAAATATTTTTTATTTATTGATAGTTATAGATAATATACAGGGTGTCCCGAAATTAGACGGTCATATTTTAACAGTGTAATCTACATCCTAAAATAGTAGTAAAAGTTCATATAAACATAGGTCCGAAAACGTTTCTTTTCCGAGATACAGGGTGTTAAAGGTGAAGTCCTGATACCACACGTTTGTAAATATTTTCTAAACGTTTAAAGATAATTAGGTAAAATTTGTTACAAATACTTGCCATTTTACGCTTCATTTATTGGACTAAATCCCAGTTATTGATCATCTTCTTAGATGGGTAAATTAGGGGGAGCTTAGGGTAAAATTGCCGTGTGTATCTGTATGTCTATATCCACCATAACTCATGAACCGATACACAAAAAAACACTAAATTTTAAACTTAAGTTTTATTTCGGCCTGACGTGAAATAATTAGATTTTGGACAAAGTCAGAACATCTGGGGGGGTACTTTATGGGAGGCCGTTTCTATATTTTATTGAATATATCTGTTATTTATGTTTGAAGAAGAAAATTATTCAAATAAAAGTTACTTCTAATATTATCTATAATTTTTGTTTTATGTCAAAATTTCCTGAAACGGTCCGTATTCGAGAAATTTGACAAAATGTGCAAAATTCTAAACTAAACTAAAAGTTGTTTGCGATATCGATCTCTATAATTTTTGTTTATACACGATGAAAAATTGTAGAAAAATTGCTAAATTTAAATTTTTCAGTATTTTCGTTTTCAATGAATTACTATAGAAAAATGTTACGAGTTAGATAGATGTATGTGGAAAATGTATACATTTAGTTTATCCTCTAAACATTTATAGAGGTACTGCAATAAGTTGTACAAAATAACCAGAAAAAGCCTATAATAACTAGATAGAAAAGTCATGTGTTGGACACATCAGATTTTTTGACTATAAAATTTGGAAAACCAATATTTTCTGTATAATAAAGCTACATTTGTTGCATCTCGCTAGGACGCGCCATTTTCAAGAGAAAAGCATGTTACCTTATTCGAAAGTGTAAACAATAATTAGTAGGTCTATAGAATTAGAAATTTTATTTTTTTTTAACTTTGAAAAACCGGTAACTAAAGAAATTTTAGAAAATATTTCATCTGGACTTCACTTGTAACACCCTATATCTCGAAAACGAAACGTTTTCGGACCTATGTTTATATAAACTTTACTTCTATTTTTAACCGACTTCATAAAAGGAGGAGGGAGGTTCTCAATTCGTCGCAATATTTTTTATTTATGTTCAGCGATAATTCTTTAACACGGTGTCCGATTTCAATGATTCTTTTTTTGTTAGAAAGGGGGTACTTCAGGGGTGGTTCCATGTAAATTTTGTCAAAATCTAATAATTGGGCCCATGAGAAAATTCTCAAACTCTTAATTTTTTATGTATGTTTGGCGATAATGCTTTACCACCTTGTCCGATTTATATGATTCTTTTTTTGGTAGTATAAGGGGGTACCTCAGGGGTGATCCTATATAAATTTGGTTAAGATGTGGTGACGGCATCTGCACGTTTTTGAATTCGGTTTTTTTTTAATTTTTAATTTCTAATGCTTGTAGGATGTAGATTACGCTGTTAAAATGTGACCGTCTAATTTCGGGACACCCTGTATATTGGAAATTCGAAATAATAGTTATGACGTAGCGGTGTTTTTCTAATTGTAATCGGACCCTAGGTATATGGCTACGGAAAGTGATATTTGAGATAGGTAAATTGTATTTATTGTATTAAAGGAACATCAAATATAAGTACAATTAAATAAGTATATTAATATAACAATTTTTTAAAGTCTGTATTAAAAAAAATTTTTTTCACATAGATTATTAAATTAAAAAAATAACTATTAAAACACGAAATGTTAATTTTTTCTCTTTTACAACACAAAATATACAATACAGTTGAATCAAAATTTTCTCTTGGCAGCAGGTGGTTTTTGTGACGCGACAATTATGATGCTTTGCATCTCATGAATTAAAGTTAATTCTCTTTCAATCTTAAGGTGTTCATACCCCTTATAATTTTCGGACAAGAATATCTCAAAATATTTAAATTTTGGCAAAATAAATTAAGCAATAATATCTATAATATGCATATATTTTAATGTTTTAATTCCTTCCAGTTTCCCAAAAAAACTAAAAGGGCTTTAATTTTGAAATATCATAATGAAAATAAATGCATTCCTCGACAGCACTATTTTTAATATAATCCCCAAATTTAAGCTCCTAATGTCTTGTTAATGCTTTCTTAAAATTCGCCAAAATTAGTGGCTAAAACGCTTCGTTAAGTGCTATCTTCTGGTGTAAACTGGTGTAAATTATTGCAAGAAACGAATAATGACAGAGTGTACGATACGATATTTATAAGCCCGTTACACTGTTTTCCACTCAATTTATTAAAAAAAAATAATAATAAATTAGGGTGTTAATTTTTTTTTTTTGAAGCTATTGGTTATGGGAAAAAAATTCAAGAATAAAAAAAAATTAAATAAATCAAGGATTTCATAAAAGTTCATCTCGAAAAAAAGGTTTGATATGAAATAATGTAACAGAAATATTGAAAAAATACCCGTGGTTAGTTCTTTGCGATTACAGAATTTCAAGTTTCTAGCTTTACTGAAATTTTAGAAAAAAAATAAAAACTCAATTTTAGTCACCAGTTTTTAAGGGTGATATTTCGAAGAGGGGTGGGCTGAGGAAATTTTGTTATAGGAAAGACCCATCTTAATTTTATACGAGCAATCAGTTCCTGAATTTTGTCGCATGTATTTAGAAACACCCTGTATATTACACATTTTTTAAGCGTGCAAAATTCTTGACAATCTCTTTTCCCTAATTGGCACATGTCGTATTTTTCTAGGATTTCCTAACTCTGGCAGCAAACAAATAAAATAGAAATTTGTCAGCTGTGCATTTTTGCCTTCCAGAATTTTTCATTTCATAAATTAACTAAAAACTAAATTAAACAAAAACCTAACAACGCCTCAACAACAAACTAAGACGATCACAATAATTTCGCACCTCTTCAAAAACAACTAACAACTACCTATTTTTCGACACAGGAATTAACAAATTTAACTAAACAGCAGCTACCCTTTTAACCACGGGCTTCAAAGACTAGCAGCGTTGCCATATTCACTGGTATCATTGTTTTAATAGAATTAGTATCGGAATGAAAACTATGTTAATCTTCGGTCCTGTTTAAAATTGGTAATCTTTCTGAAAAAAAGTTATTTAGAAAATAGTTAAGATATTTGTTATAGAATGCCGGTAAAGAGTCAAAAAATTAAATTTGTTAAAAAGTTGAAATTTTTGTTGTTTTTCTTTAAAAATATAAGTTTTTCGCGGTTTAGCGAAATTCTTGGTTCATTTTTACAACGATTGGCCTGAACCATTTTTTTTTACAATTTTTTTTAACTGCCTCAAATGTAAAATTGATTTTTGGTGGAGGAGCGCCCGTCATGTTTGTTCTTAAACTTTTTATACATCTAGGAATATGCTGTACATTTTTCTTTTTCCCAAACCGCATGATTAATGTCTACATTCTTGTTGGTTAGTTTCGCACAATTTGAGCATTTTTGACGCTAGACTTCAATTCATATGCTTCTCCACATAGAGGACAGGAAACAGCCTTATTGCAATTACGCGAGGAGAGGAGTAAGAAAATTCATTGCATCATACAGGGTTGGGATAAAGTATGGAACCAAGTAAATATCTTTAAAACGAATAGGACGATATTATGAAACTTTGCAGGCGAGTAAAATGACGCATAACGCATCTAATGCCATATTTTTTGTTACTACTGTACTTCCGGTTTCACAGGAAATACCCTCAACTTTTTTAATTTCGTACAGTGTCGTACAAGATCTTTTATTTTTTCTACTATCGGAAGTTTTATCAAAAAAGTAAGGTTTTATATACATTTTCTTCACGCTCTAGTGCGTAAAGTATATTTCTTTACGCACTAGTGCGTAAAGTATATTTCTTTCCGCACTAGTGTGTAAAAAAAAGTTTAATTTTTCGTTCTAATTATAACACTTTGGTTTGTAATAAAATATAATTAAACTAATTTAACATACATATTTTCATCAAATTAAAACAAATTAACTAGATTAACTTAAGACTTAAATGTTATTATTTAATTATTAACAATATTAATGTGAAAAGTGCAGTTTGTACACTTGTTAAAACTTAATCCTTTAGCTTGCTTTATGCTAGAGTTTACTGTAGTTTCAGAAACTGGTGACGTAGCATTACTAACAACATTAACATTAGGTTCTCCTGTGGAACCTTGTAGTGGACGGGCTACTTAGAGCTCTCAAAGATAAGGGAAATAGACCCCTGGAATATGCCAATGATCTAGTGATCATGGCACAGGGAAAATACAACACTATAGTAAGAGATCAAATGCAAGAGGACTAAACATTAGCCAAAACAAATCTGACATAATTGCATTTACCCGCAAGAGGAAATTGGAGGGACTAGGGCCTCTAAACCTAAGAGGTGCAAACATCCAGATTAAGAGAGAAGTAAAATATAATTGACTCGAGACTTACCTGGAACCAGCATCTAGAAAAAACCACAAGAAGAGCGGAAACCTCGTTAATGATGGCAAGTCGATCCTTTGGAAAAAATGGGGGTTAAAACCAGAAATGGTATATTGGCTTTATAACATTGTGGTGAGATCGATAATAACATACGCAGCTTTGGTGTGGTGGCCAAAGACACAATAACGAGGCTAAGCAAGGTACAAAGACTTGCCTGCCCCGGAATAACGGGGGCAATGAAAACAACCCCCACAGCTGCAATGGAAGCACTAATAGGACTCCGACCTCTTCACTATGTGATACAAGGGGAGGCAAGATTAGGTGCTTACAGATTAGGGAATACACTGAAAAATCTTGACATTAGGCCAGGTCACATAAGTATCTCAAGGTTAGTGACAGGAGACGTGCTAGACATGAGATCGGACCACATAACCAAGAGGTACACTTTCAATACTCCATTTGAGGTTATAATACAGAAAAGAGGGGAGATCACCATAAGGGAGCCCAATGCCCAACGATAGGAACAAACCTGGTATATATAAGACTGCGGAAGGCACTGGGGCGGGAGTATTCTTCAAAAACCCTGATACTAACCATAGCTATGCTATAGGAATATATTTCTCGGTATTTTAGGTCGAGGTATGCGCAATTTTGTAATATGCAAAAACAAACAATGAAAGAGCTGTCGAAAATCAGCATATTCAAATAATATCAGACAGCCAAGCGGCACTTAAGGCAATATCGAGTCAGAAAGTTACGTCGATGCTGGTATGGGATTGCATCGAAGAAGTAAAAACACTGGCAGACCGAAATAGAGTAAAACTATTTTAGGTGCCAGGTCACCAAGGTATCGAAGGTAACGAAAAGCTGACGAACTTGCAAAAAGAGGGTCAGAAGAAACACCGGAACCAGACACAAACCCAGGAGTACCAAAAAGTACAGTCCGGGGTTTTCATAAACGGCTTGATTCGGGAACAACATATTAACTATTGGGGAAGCACCCCAAAACAGGCACATGGAAAAACCTTCATAGGCAGACCATGTCCCAAAAGAACTGGAGAACTACTCTTTATGAATAGGAAGCAGTTGAAAGTGATAACAGGGTTCATGACTGGGCACGCCCCAGTAAAGGGACACTTGAACAAAATTGGCATGTACAATGGGGAACTCATGTGCCGACTATGCCACAAGAAATCAGAAACGGCCAAACACATACTGTGCGAATTCGAAGCTCTAGATCGCTAAAGACAGGCACTTTTTTGACAACCCCAGGTTGATCCAACAACGTATAGAACCCACTCACCCAAGGATCTGTACAAACTTGTACAAGGTACAAAGGTGACAGAGTGGGTGCTATGAACTAACATGGGGTAAAACACAATAAGCCAATAGGCTTCAGTGTTATTCGGAGACATAGTCAGACGAGCCCAGGAGAGGAAAAAAAAGGTACTAAGTTGTTTAAATTAAAGCTAAGGTTAGTTACTTTATAACATGAAGAATTATCAATAACGTTGCTAACTTGCGTGGAAATAGAAGGGGAGTTATGTTCTATTACATTCGCATTAGAAATATTTTGTGATGTGCAAGGAATATTATCATCCATTAATATTAAATTAGATACATTATTTCTTTTACTTAAAGTAGAATCTACATAGCCCTCTGCGACGGTAGACGACTTCCAGCCCCCATGTTTTTAACTGTTAGAAGGTCACCTCCAGAATTTGCCAACATTGTTGCTTATGACCTCCTAAAACAATGTTCAGTATACATAGTCGGATTAGGCGATTGAATATAATTTGCTATAATAGATGAGCATTTTGCCAAATATATTTATGCCTACTGGCTGTTTGGTGCACTTATTGTTTCCATATTTCAAAAAGAATCTGAAAGTCGCCATCATAGGAGGTCTTAAGTTAATATATTTTTTAATATAAGATAAATAATCAATTTTTGAATTGGTGGGATTTAAAATAGTAAAAATTGTTTCCGTCCCATTTTTAGTTTCAGGAATTCTAATAATGAGTACTGATTCTTTGTCTTCGATATCATCATATTTTAAATTTGTCAATTCGTCTCTTCGACATACGCCGGAAATGCCAATTATAAATGCCACCTCGAAAAAACAATATTGATGACTGATGAGTTTATTACTCACTTCAGCAAAAAAAAGTTTCCTTGGCGCGGATTTGAACCAGAGATCTTCGTCACCGGAGACAAGCATTTTACCACTGCGCCACTATAACTCTTTGTTATATTATTTATATTTGTAATTTTTCTATAAAAATGAGTGCCAAATTACAACACTACCAGTTTTTATTATAAAAATTATACGGAGTGGCCCAAAAGTGTTTTGGGCCACTCTGTATAAATATACTTATAAACAATTATTGTAAATTATGCTTACTTTAATCATTAGAAAAGTTGAATCTGGAGCCTTCTTGAGAAAATGTATTAAGAGATCTTTTTCGAAAATGTTTGATTTTTTAGCCTTGTACCCATTGCTCTTGTTTTTTACAAAACTAACTAATTTATAATATTGTGATATGTCAATATTATTTTTGATTTTTAAAGTTGTTTTTAACATAGAAAATATCGACCATGTTGTGGATGGATTACAGTGTTTTAATTCACTTGAAAAATATGCCACCAGGACATTCTCAGAATATTTGATAATTTTATTTCTTTTACACCATTCCATAAAGAAATTATATTTCGACTCATAAATGTTGGCTGATTTTTGGGGCAATAAATCTTTCCAAGCATTTTGTGCTGCACAGTGCCGGCTTGTGACCAATATTTTGGGGGTTCACAATGGCAGAATATAGATCTCAGAACATATTTAGGAAAAAACTTTCAGTGTTTTAGAAAGGTATATTAAAACCTTTCTAAACCACTTAAAGTTTTGTACTTATATCTGTACTGAGATCTATATTCTGTCATTGTGAACCCCCAATTTTTTAGTCAAGAATCGCCACTGGTGCTGCATCCAATATATTCGGTGGAGTATTTTCGAAATAATCATTAGATGAATCCATTGTTAAAATGAATTTTGTATAGATACCTGTTTTGTTTTCTGAAGAAAATATCTACAATAATATAGATATATTTTTACTTACCTTATTTCAGTTTAAATGTCGAATAGAATAAAGAAATTTAAGAAATATCTCACAACACGTACTAAATGTTAGTCAATCACAACCAACTTAGCAAGATTGTTAGAAATCTTTAATTACAATTTTTGTACTTTTATTATTATTTAATAATACTAATAGGTATTTGCTGAATTAAAATAAGTTTTAATGTATGATTAAACCAAAAAAATAAAGCAACTAATTTATAATATTTTTGAATATTGGCATTGTTCTTGATTTTTAAAGTTAAAATGTCAAATTAAATAAAGAAGTGTCAGTCATCCATAGCCAACTTAGCTGGATCGTTAGGAACTTACAAAGATATCGGATAATAGATACGGCTTGTATACATTACACTTGTCCGCAACTTTTTTTTGACGGTACGCTCTTCCTATGTTGTCAGATCTCTTTCATCCAATATCAAGCATTAAATTTTTATTTAAAAAGTTACTATTACCTTTAATACAATCTAATAAAAAAGGAAATAAAGAATTGAAAGCATCAATATGAGTTTTTTATTAATTGCAATCACTTAAGACTTTTAAATAGCTATTTTTACATGTGTATCATATGGGAATATTAAACATTTTGGTATAAGTCATTTAACTTTGGCAACCTAAGACATTTTGCTGATGTTGTCAAAGTGACAGATCAAGTTTTATTGTGATTTTTGTGGTTTTTTGTAGTTTTCAAGAATAATAATTTAAACCCTGAACTTTTTATTAAGGACTTTTACGATGGGAAGGAAATGTATAGTGTGCCGAAGTACGCAGAATAAGAATGTTATTTGGTCATTTCATAAATAAGATTATGTTAGCATAGACGTAGGCATATACAGGGAATAAGGCTTAATTTATTTAACAGTGTAAAGGCATTTAGCACTAGCATTGTTTATTTAAATAATAATGTTCTATATTTTCTGATCAGGTTTCCTAGAGAAATTATTCAACGTAGAATTTGACTGCAAAATCTATGCTTGGTGGAGGAAAACATTATGAAAATGAAAGAAGCCTTAGTATATGTTCTGTTCATTTTTTGTATGGCAGATATTTATGAAAATTTAAGTGGTAGACACATCTTAAAACATAGTGCTATACCTATCAAGTAAGTACAGTATTTATTATGGGTATTTTTATTATATGTAAGCTCTAGAATTATACAGTAATCATCACATTTTACAGAATTTTGGGAGAGGTAGTTGAAGAGGCGAAAAATGAAGAAAAAAAAATACTTTTTTTTAGTGCAGTTCGTAACAGATGCTTCAATAACAATCTCACATGGAGATTGTTTCAAAATTGTTATAAAAAATTATTAATTCATAATGAAGTAAAGTCAAATAAAACTGCCAATGCAATTGCTTTAGATGGCACCAGCATCTTGGATTGTAGCAACACTAGTAGCCAAATTGCGTTAAATTTAAAATGTTACGAATCAGACACTAAAGAAAATTTGGAATTTACAAATGAGCTTCGTGACCATGATTACCTATCTATATATTTTCTGAGCGAATACATTCAGGATGTAGTTGCTTATATTTCTGGTTTTATAGTAAAATCCTTAAAGAAAAAGATTCACTGCAAACAGTATTCTGCAATTGAACCAGTGAGTTCGAAAACCGTACAAGTCTCAAATTTGACATTTCAAAATAAGCCATTTCGTTTAAAATTTGTTTCTTCATCGATTGAGCTTAAAAATCGTACTAGATACCTAGCTGTTAATGTAGTACAGCTGATTATACCCGTGAAATTAGGTGAAAAACCGTACATATCTGCGACTCGTACGGTTTTTCATCTCAATAACAAAATAATGGTCAGTTGCTATGGTCAGTTGGAAAAACACAAATGCTGGAAATGATGATTACATAACTGAGATAACAGTTTTGATATTGTATTTTTCCTCCTCTTTGAATAAATATAAAATAAATCTTTTCTCTTCGACAGACTTTCTGTCTCAACTGTCAAAGGTGCTACTTTCTGTTCTTAATACACAAATAGCTATTTTGTCTTTTATTCCGAAATATGCTTTACAAAATATCAGTTATCTTATAACACTAAATAAATCTATTGAGCAGATTCTTTACCAAGAGTGTTTGTAGGAGTAACCATTGATAGTAAAATGACATTCGAAATGTCACAAAAGAAGCTTCCTTTAGTGTTTTTTCTATTCGGACAAATTAGAAATAAAGTATCTCTTGATAATCTTAAGCTAATGTGTTTTAGCCTTGTCCAGATATTATAAAATCATTGCTGATTACTGTCCTAAATGAGTTATTATATCATTACACAAATAATTCTAAAAATAGGTGTCGTGACATGCAACCCAAATGGTATGTAATAGAAAGATCATATTTGTATATTTATGTATCTGAAATAAAATTGTTCTGTTTTTAATAGCTTTTTATTTGTAGGGTAAGGTAGTCCGGCAATATAATTATTCTTTTTTCGACCTGTAGAAAAGGTTTTCAAACAGTACCCATGTAAAAATAATAATAAATGGATTTATATTTTTACTTGCTCTTTGCTCTTCATGTATTTAAAAAAAAAATATAATAAAATACTAACAAAAATGTTCTTCCACTTTGAGCTACCTACTATTTTAATCTATAAGAAAATATATAAAATGACTTTTTGAATGCCCTTTATAAATTGAATATGTTTTCTTTAAATTTACCTTTGATTCCGAAGACCCATAGGTTATTGATTTGATCATTAAATAATTTTTACTAAAAATATATGTAAACCCTCCCGAAACACTACGTCAATGTGCGACGTACGATTCCCCTTTCCCCGTCTGGTAAAACATGCGGACACAAGGTGTATTGGGTATACAGTGTGTAGGGCGAGTCTATCTTAGATAATATGATGTCTATGGGAACTTATAATTTTTGCTAACAGGTTATAAGCTCAGATAAATAAATAATAATAGATATCTGAATGTCAAAAATTTACATTGTGTGTTTGAAAGCAACACAAGTCAGTTGATAGGAGGGGAAGAGCGGGGTTTGTTTGCTTTTCTTATCCAGTAGCGTATCAAATAAATGTCAATAGAAATGCTATTGATTTAAATTATTTTATTAGTTTTGAGATATTTCAGTAGACCAATGTTTCTAATATGGGATGTTAATAGAAAACAGTCCATAATGAATTTTTCAGTAGACAAATATATATTTGAATAAACGTTGCAATGATAGGTAGTTTTATAAATTTTATTTATGAAATTTTGTACTAATATTTGACATTGATTCTTTTGTGAATTATTTTTTCATTTATTATATAGACCGAGACCGATATATGTAATAAGTTAATTAAATTTTGTGCACAAAATATATTTGATTTTTAATAATTGAGAAAGTAGGGTTAAAAAAATATCTTTTATAATAGGTAGGTATGTAATTAATTTTACTAACTAGTTGGGTTAGATCTGGAAAACAAAACAAAAAATAAGGTATCGCATTATTTATTTATTTAACACACCACCCAACAGTGATAACCATTTAACGGGTGGGAAAAACAATATTAAAAGAAATGTTGATTACAAAGACTATAAATATACATTATTTATAATCCAGGTATCCATGAAAAAAACCTGTGGCTGTATGCAAAACAGAAAAAAATGGATATTAACATTGGATAGCTATTACAGAATAAAGTACTATATGTTTAATTGACAATAATACCAATAACTAAACTAAGATTACACAATGAACTAGAATTCAGTAATACACATAAGTAAAATTTATAAATTTTAAAAATTATAACACATTAACCCAACGTAACACGTTTAATTTGAAGTATGTTGCAAGCAAAAATATCCAAACTGTCTTGGATGGTATGATACTCATTAATTGCTTGATAGAGTGGGGATGAATTTAAAATGTTGGTTCTTGCTGCTGGCAAATAAAAGCTAAAATACACCCTAAGCCCTGCGCGTGGTATTTTTAACTGAACATAGTTTACCAAATCAATGCTGTCAATGTGACCATTAAGAACTTTCCAAAGTAGTATTATTTGCTGAATAGTTCGACGTTTTGCCAGATCTGAGAGTTTAAATTGTGTTAATAGCAGATTATGAGAAAAGCCTCTTGGGGGATATATACCATCTAATATAAAAGAAGCCGATTTCATAAATTTTCTTTGAACTTTTTCGATTAGGTCAATATATACATTTTGTCTGGGACTCCATATCTCTGATGCATATTCAAGTTTCGATCGAACCAAGCTGTTATACAAGATTTTTAGTGTGGACATATCTGAGAATTCTTTGCAGCTTCTTATGACAAACCCTAGTGTTTTATTGGCAGATGACACCATTGATTCAATGTGTTTAGTGAAGGTAAGTTCAGGATCAAAATATACCCCCAGATCTCTTACAAACTCAGGCCTATTGAGAATAATACCATGCAATCTATAATTAAAGGTGAAAGCAGTTAATCGCCTGGTAAAGGACATAACCAAACATTTTTCTGGATTAAATTGGAGTAAACTATCCTGAAACCAATCCGCTATACTATCCAGATACTTTTGTAAAAGTTTGCAGTCATTTGTTGAACGAACTTCCACCAATAATTTTAGATCATCTGCATACATTAAGACCTTTATATCATTGATGTTTAGAACAATATCATTCAAAAATATATTGAATAAAAGAGGCCCCAAAATTGATCCCTGTGGTACTCCTGATAACTGCTGGAATTTTTCTGACTTATAACCCCGGCATTGGACATACTGATGTCTGTCTTGTAAATAAGAAGTTAACAGCAGATGTACCTCCGTGCTTAAACCTATGGAGGAAAGATGGTATGGTTAATTCTGTCGAAAGCTTTAGAAAAGTCAGTGTATATTACATCTACTTGACTCTTTCTATCTAGGGCCTCTGATATAAACTGTGTGGAGCAAATAAGATTTGTTACCGTGGATCTGCCTTTCATGAATCCGTGTTGATTTGAGGATATAGATCGGGAGATATGATATGATAAATGATCATGAAGAACGAATTCTAATATCTTAGCAAAGTTACATATAATACTAATAGGTCTATAATTTTCAACATGGTTTTTATTGCCTTTTTTATGAACCAGAGTTACACGAGATATCTTCCACTCACTTGGAATAATGCATGATTTTAGAATTTTATTAAAAATTGTATGTAGAGGAGTTGCGAAAATGTGTGCACAATCTCTAATAATAAAGGCAGTTAGCAGTTCAGGCAATTTCGTCTTGTGATATTGATTTTATGTATAGCGTCGGAAAATATGAAGTGAATTCATTTGCGTAGTTGGAAGATGCTGACTGAGAAGAACTATTAAAGAAATGATCTGCAAAAGCCTGGACGATTGCTTGTGGGTCTTGGATAAAGCAGTTTTTGTACTCAACTGATGTTGGTATAGAGAATGAAGAATTTTTAGAATTCATATAGCTCCAGAATTGTTTAGGATCGCTTTTTATATTTCTCTCAATATTTCGCAAATACAAAGTGCGAGCGGATGAGATTTCTCGTTTAATATTAGAGCGAAGGTTTTTAAATGTATTTAGTGCGTCTACCGACTGAATGGATTTATAGATTCTATGGGCTTTTTCTTTTTGTCGAATCATGTGTATTATGTTACCATTAAACCACGGCGGATAACTTCTAGAATTCGTTTTTTTGATAGGAATATGTTCTCTAAAAATATCATATATTTTTTTGTTCAATAACTGAATACTAATATCTATGTTAGAAACATTTTGCAGAAAGCTCCAGTCAATATTGTTTATTGCATTGTAGAGATTTGGGAAATTTGCTTTTTTGTAATTGAACTGCATATTATCTGGTTTACAGGTCATTGGTGAATTTGTATTTGTTGTTGAAATTTCTATGCATAATGATGGATGATAATCATCTTCATTTAATACTATTTCATCAGCTCTGTAAACCTTGCATCCATTATTAAAGTAAACTAAATCCAATAAGCGTTGAAATTTATTTTTGACTAAATTGAACTGTTGTAAATTAAAGAAATTTGCAAAAGTTTTGACAACATTTAGTTTGGCAGACATACTAGGACCATTTATCTGAGAAACGTACTCTGGTATATTAAAATCACCGATTACAAGAAGATTTTTGTCATATAAAGTTGTAAATAGTGATAGTGTTTCCAGAACTACCTCATAATCATTAATTGAACTAGAGGGGGGTATGTAAATAAGCAATAAGTATAAAAATTGGGAGCCTGGTTTTATTTTAATCAGTAAAAAATCAATATTGGTATTTGCGGGAATTGAAATACAAAGATCACTTATATTAATCATACTGGAATTTAGCTCCTTTTTCAGAGCACAGATAACTCCCCTACTCCTTGAAAAATTCGTCACTTCATATTTCCGATCAACCCTATAAACATCGAAAGTTAAGAGATCAAATAGTTCTCCGTCGTGAATTGTATCGTTACATCAGCTTTCTGTAAAAAAATAACCTGCATATTGTGTAATAGCTGAAATACTGTCAAATAATTGGGTAGTTTTTGTTCTAAGGCCTCTGACATTTTGATAGTATAATATAAAGGAGAATGGGCAGTTTTGCCCCACCCCCCAATAGGAGTAAGATATCAGAGACAATCCAGCGAGACGTGTAACTCAATGTATTTTTTTTGTTCGGTAAAAGTTATTTGGGCGATTGTAACCACAACCAGTCTATGATGGCGCCACTAGTAAATAGCGGGAAAATTAAAAATGCTTTAGGGCGGGAAATTCAAACATGGATTCAGAAATAAAGTTTTTCTATAAAAATTTACAGGAGAAACAAAAACTATTTTTTCACTGTATATTAAAAAAATATAAAAGCTTCCAATAACATCAAATTTTTTATCACATAAATAATCATTTTAATAAAAGAAGTTTTAATCAGTTTAATATAAACAGTGAACATAGTTTTTATTACTCTTGTAAATTTCGCTAAAAAAAAACTTGAAAATTCTATTGATTATTAAATATTTAAACTTGGAAAAATAATACACCAAACTCTTTTTCTATAAATTATATTTTTGTAAGGTACAGAAAAACAAATACAATTGCTTCGTTTAGAAAGTACTTCGTATCATTTTGTGACAAATTACAAAGAAAGTAACAGTTGTTATATATTCATAATATATTTAAAAACTAATGTAACAAATATTTTATAAAGTATAGTATCGATACCTTTTTGCCAGACTATCATAAGTGCCATTTGAACAAATGTCACTTATGTTAGTCTGGCAAAAAGGTATGGATATGTTATGACTGTTTATTTTAATAGAAACCATGGAAACGAAACACACATACACTCAACACAAATGTATAAGGCCCGAGTCAAGTAAGTTCCCATCCTGTAAACTGGATCGAAACCTGCTAGACCCCTGCTAACTCCTCTTATAGTAATCAAGATCAATATATTTATATGCCATGTCTTCTAAAAGGGAATGAAGGATGACATACTATCATCATTTAAACAGGACGTTGCTGAAGGCTTACCCCTGTTATTTCGTTTGTTTGTGTATCTTGTGTATGTGCATTCCTGTTGTGTCCCCAGTCATGTAAAAGTTATCCTAGTCTCCTAATTTGGTTACTAGGTGGACCTTCTCCAACTAGTAGTCTAATCTATTCGATCTGTTCGGAAGCAGGAGGTACTTTTCAAACATAGCAAATAATATTATTAATAATACACACTATTTAAAAATAAATACATTTTTGTAATTGCCCCTTACCTTTCTCTTACACCACCAGGGTATACCTATTTTCCATATTCCCTTAATTATAGATTACCTTACAATTTTCGAATGAATATAACATTTTACTCATGAAAAATCTAATTTCATATTTAACTCTTTTTCAATTTCATTTAAAACAATAATTGGTACCTATATTACAATTTATTATCAAAGAAAATTTCTAATAAAGTTATAACAAATCCTACTTAAACTACTGGTTGTTCTGCAGGATAAATTAACTTTTCTTGAGATTGATCTCTCTATAAAATCCAAAACCGATCTGATGTCTCCAAATTTATTTTCCAATGCATCCGGATTTAAAATTCTGCCCTTTTGTGATTCAATTTTTTTTTTCCTTTAGAGTGGCTGTTAGAGGTAGGTGTATGTAAGAAATAGCTAATCTCTAATCATTTCAAAAGTCCTTTGTCAATACTACATGTGCAGATTTTTTACTCAGCATACATTTTACTTTTCTAATAGATAGGAACTTTGTGCTACCATTAAAGCTGTCCAGACATTCATCTACCTACTTAATGAACACAAGTAGCTGTAACAATGGATCTCTGTTCCAATTCACCTAAAATAATTATAGTCATTGTGTAATATATTATTAAACACACAAATTATACAGTGGTTTTCTTAATAAATTGGAAATTACTTACCTCTAGAAAGAAATGTGTACAAAAACGCGAGTTTGGTTCCAGAAATTGCTTCATGCAAAAAATAATATGCAAAAATAAACATTCCCCCCCAAAGAAAATCAATTAAACAACAAAATCAGACTAAAAGAAATATACGGGGCCCAAATTAAATTAATTTTAATAAAATGCACATGTTCATAACAACTTCATAACATTGTCAGTTGTCAGTTTTAATACTTTTAATCGATATTTCGACGTCAAAAAACCAGCAACACCAGCGCCCTCTGAAAATGGTGTTAGTTTTATTGGAGAGAGATAGACATATGTAAAGATCAATGTAAAAGAAAAAGAGGGTCATATATGTAATTTAAATGGACCACCGAACATATTTTCCTATTAAGTTACACGTCTCTGTTGTCTCTGAAGATATATACCAAATGAATGATATCGGTAACGAGAACATTTGTTTTTATTATGACTTCTCTCAATTGTCTGTCCACATACTTTGATTTTCTTTTACTATACGGAGAATGGTCGCACTGCGCAGCTTTCTGAGTGCCTTTTACAAGGAGATAGAAAACTCCGCCATTTTGAACCCTTATTACGTGTTGCCTACATCTTGGCGCAATATTTTTAATAGGTGCGTTTTAATCATCCGCTTCTGCTTCGGAATTGTCGGTTTTCTTGTTTTAATCTGACAGGTTAGAACGACTAAACCGACAATTCCGGAAACAGAAGCGGATGATTAAAACGCACCTGATATTTTGCTTGCTGCTGTCAGTGTCAGTAAATATTATTTTTGGAGCCACAGTTTATTGCTAAAGAATCAGTTAGCTCACTCGGACCAGTTGAAAGTTCCAAAGTAACATCCACTCCAGGGATACAAATTCAGGATACGCAGAAGACTGCTGTTTTATTATAGGCGGTTGTCATATATTGTATTATCTGAGTTGCGCAGTGTATAAACTGGAACATTGAGATAAAAAGTGCCGTCGCAGAATGAGCGATCTGATTCTTTAGCTATAAACTGTGTCATAGGGTTCAAAATGGCCGCGCCCTATGTTGGGCGTGTCGGACCTCTCTCTTGCCCCGTATAGTAATCAAAGTATGTGTGTCTGTCCGTTCCGAGTTATACAGCGTGTCTACTTAATTTGAAACCATATGGAAAACTTTTTTATTATTGGTTTTGTGAAAAAATGTATTATTGATAAAAAGTTCTACATGGTCCAAAACTTGAAATGTAACTATCAAATATTAATTTTTTTAAGAGGTTTGTCAAAAAATAGGAATTTTACTCAAGAGTAAAGTACCTTATTTTTTACAATACAGAAGAATGTTATAAAGTAAAGTTATTTTGAATTAAAAGTTATATTAAAATATTCAATTTCAGTTATTTAGCATAAAAATTAAGGTTAGGTGATTATTTACGTTTTACATTATAAATTATTTGTTGTAAAATAATCACCAAACCTGAATTTTAATGCTAAATGGCTATAAGTGCATATTTAAATATAACTTTGAATTGTACTTTAGGTAAAATTAGTTTACGGAACAACTGTTGCCATAGGGACACTTGTCATTATAACTAAACAAAAACTTTTGAATTGAAAAATGCATAGTTGCCAAATTCTAGATAATATAATCTAACTTTCGTTTAGCTAAAAGGCATTTTTCATGCAAGTCACGTACTACCTTGCATGAGAATTGCCATCTTCCTATTACTTTTATTTTATATCGATATTATATTGTACTAAGTAATTAAAAGGGTTGTAATGTTTAAAAATGTTTATACTTTTTAGATAGAAACTTTTTGACGCACACTGTAAATTCCAAAATATTTTTTAAATATAGCACCAATTATAAAAAATCATGTTATAGTTATAGGACCGACGTGTATAGGATGTCGCACCCTGTGTTACAAATGGCTTTATATTCATTCTAATGTAAATGGGGTAATAATATTTATGATTGTATTATTACGTTTGTCCATTACCTTAGTCATGAACCATTGGACCCGGTCCTTTGGAAAGCATAGGTAGGGCCGTGTAACCAACACGTAGAGGCCCTTTGGTAAGGGATACACGTGGCGGATATAATCCTCGATAGCATCATATGATATATTAGGATTCTATAATTGTTTTTATATTACTAAGAAGTAATAATTACTATTATTTACCTGTAATAAGCACTACAGTAACAGAATATAAGCACTGGCCTATCGTGCAATTAGTTACATTTAGGATGATATAACTCGGAACGGACAAGTAATTGGGATGAGTCGTAATGAAAAGAAATGTTCTCCTGAAAAATATCTTTCAATTGGTATATAACTTATCCTTATTGGGAGTGGGGCAATTTCCCATACATTTCTGCCCATTGTCCTTTAGAAGTTGAATTAATACATACATGATTTTTAGATGAATTAGTTAGTTGCTATTGAGATGGCACTATGCTATCTCTAAATTTTGTCTGTGCTCTCTTATAGAAGTGACATTCTTTATCCCAAGCGACATGATCAACAGAAATATTTATGTTATGGTTGGATTTGAGATAAAATAAGTTTGGAATAAAGCGATACTATAATATTGTGATAAGTTCATAATTACCAAAGGCGAGTTTTAAAATATTGCCAAGGTTTCCTAATGCAATATTTTTAATGATAAACACAAACACTTTCGTTTTTTTTTAACTTAAGGGCAAATCGGACCTCTCGCAAAAGCAAAAATGTTTTAAGGATTTTCTAATTTAAAATTATTATTAAATGTGTGCATCTGGGAATACTTCGCGTTTCTTGAAAATAATGAGAGCCTTAAATTTGGCAGCACTCTATAGAGTCGTTTAAGAAAAAAAGGTGGGAAATTATCACATTTAAAAACTACTAGATATTTATTAAAACAAAAAGCAGCAAATGTTTATAGATTAATACAGAATGACGCGTACATTTTTTTTTAAATTCCTATTAAAAATTTTCAAACTAAATACTTTTCGAAAGTTTACAAAAAATTCAAGGTTTCTCAGCCCTATGTTTTGTTATTATTGGTATTTTCTAAAAATTTCACAAAAATCGGACTAAAAATAAAGGCTCAGAATGAATTATAAATTTTCGGTGTTCGGTTTGCTCTTATAATGTCGATGAATTCTTGTCATTTAGAAATAGAACATTAAGATCTTTGCACCTATACAATAATTTTGTAGAAACGTTCGAGCAATATATGCATAAGTCATCGATTAGCAATAGTTTAATTTTATTTTTACAATATCCAACAGTATAGGCCCAATTTACAGGACAAAAGAAGTGGTCCAAAAACAGAGCCTTGATGTATTCCTGATGTTAAAAGGTAGCGGCCGATTTATATCCAAAAGGCACGGTACAAATTGTGGTATATTCAAAAGATGTGAACTAATCTTTGGATATGTTAGTGTAGACGTCTACCTGACCTCTTCTATACAATATATCTGCTATAAATTACAGAATAAATCAACAAGAGATGATCTGTGAAATATATTTATTTATTTATTTATTTACGGGTCAGAGCCCATTAAAACAATACAATTACAGATAATACATATTATTACATACATTAAATAGTAATAAAATCCTAAATAATAATAATAAATTAATTTAAATACATAAATATTATTAAAAACAATTAAAAATTACTCCTCACATATACATAAATGGATAGAAAAATCTGATGGAGAAGTAATCCATTCTACATTTAGTCTGTTAGCAGATCTTGTTGCTCTAGGAATAAAAGAGTGAGAACCATAATTTGTTCTATGAAAAGGTTGAGAGAATGTATTAATATTCCTAGTTACTCTAGAGGGTACAGAAAATCCAATTTGGGATAACAAGTATGGACAATCGGCAGATGAGTTAATAATGTTAAACAATATTTTAAGATCCCTTTGGTTTCTTCTGCTCAGAAGGGTCTCAAGATGACAAAGTGTGTGTAATTCGTCATAATTGTATCTGAAGTTGACCGGGACAATACCCGATTTAAATGCAACAATGCGTAAAAATTTTCTTTGAACCTGTTCTATATTATGGATTAGATATACATAAAAAGGATTCCATACAGAAGAAGCATATTCAATATAAGGTCTAACTAAGGCACAATAAAGAATCTTTAAACATATCACATTATGAAAATCAGAAGTAGTTCTTCTAAGGAAACCCAACATTCTTAATGCTTTATTAACTGAGGCCGTTATATGAGTTTGAAAAGAAAGGGTGGAGTCTAATATCACACCCAAATCTTTTACCTCTGTAATAGTATCCAGTGTTATGTCATTGATTTTATAGATATATTCAATAGGACTATGTTTTCTGTTGAAATTGATTGCATGACATTTACTTGTATTTAATTCCATTCCATTAGTACTACACCATTGGACCAAGTTATCCAAGTCTTTTTGAAGGCAAATACAATCACATAAGGAATTTACACGCATGAATAATTTTAAATCATCAGCAAAGCAAAGGAACTGAGAATTCTTAAAACAATTTTGGATGTCATTGTTATATATATTAAAAAGTAGAGGTCCCAAATGTGAACCTTGAGGGACACCAGATGTAGTGGTAAAGCCAGAGGATAAGAAACCAGAAACACGAACAATGTGAATGCGGTTTGTTATAAAGCATTCGATCCATTTCAGAAGATTACCACCAATGCCAATGTTACTAAGCTTTCCAATCAAGCAATTGTGGTTAACTCTGTCGAATGCCTTTGAAAAATCAGTGTATATAGCATGAACTTGATCATTAGAATCCAAGGCATTCGATAAGTAATCAACATAAGACAACAAGTTAAGTTCAGTGGACTTTTTGGAGCGGAAACCAAACTGCTGATCTATGATGAAAGGATCAAGCAGTTTCGATAAATACTTTGTAATAATACTATCAAAGAGTTTAGGAATCACACTTTAAATGCATATTGGCCTGTAATTAGTTACATTTGATTTGTCGCTTGATTTGTAATGTATGTTTAAATGTACCGATGTACCGAATTAGGTATTACAGACAACTGTTCAAATCGAGATGAACAAGACTCATGTTTGGACAAGATATTTGATATGAAGAGATATTTTTATCATTATCTACTTTAATAAGGGAGATGCATGGATAAGATAAAAAAAATTACTCATAGAGTGTCTTAAAATAGGGTTGCTCAATTTAACAAAATACTGGATTTAACTGGATTAAAAACTAAATAGATAGTATCCAAACATAATCAAATACTAATAGACCAAAAGAGGACGAAGGCTATAAACCAATAAAACCGTTCACTCAACAATAAGCTTAACTTAACTTTAAGTGGCCTACAGGCTGTTTAGAATATTTTCCATTTGCGAATTTTAAAAATAATCTGTTACAATTTATATTTGGTCTTAATGAGGTATATTTTTTTATGAAAGATAAATAATCAACTGCAGAATTATTTGGATTTAAAATCGTAAAAATGCGTTCTATTCCATTTTTGGTTTCTGATACTTTGACAATATACACTGTTTGTTTATCTTCCACATCGTTAATTGTCATTTTACATAATTCTTCCCGGCGACAAGCTCCCGCAATTCCAATTATAAAAGCTACCTAAAAAATAACATATTGTAATGTTACAAATAATTTATTAAACATTTGGAAATATCTTGACGTTGCGCATGTAAAACTCCAAATAAATGCTATTGTAAAAAATATAAAAGTTTTAGGTATAATGTGCTGCCTAACAACCCCGGTGGCATGTTAGGACAGCAACTGATTTTGTTAGGCAACACATCATACGAACACACATCTCGTTGCAAAACTTTACAGAATATTTTAATTTTATACTGAGCATTCAAGCATTTACTAAGGCATTTACTTACTTTGATCATTAAAAACTTGGAATCTGGAGCTTTCAACAGAAAATTAATTAGATTCTTCTCGTTCAAAAATTTTGGATTTTTTTGGTTTATAACCTTTATTTTTTTGTTTGAGAAACGCTATTAACTTGTTGAATTTCGAAATATCAACGTTGTTTTTATATTTTAAGGTGCTTTTAAGCATATAATAAATCGACCATAGGGTAGAAGCTTTGCAATTCTTCAATTCATCAGAGAAATATGCTAAAATAACGTTTTCCGAATATTTTGTCACCTTATTCTTCCTACACTATTCTATAAATGCATTGTATTTTTGCTGATAAATATATGCAGATTTTTCTGGCAATAAATTTTCAGTGGCCTTTTGTGCACTGCATAAGATATCTGGGGGAGTATTATCAAATTCGCTATCGCTAGATAAATTTGAATCCATATCGATTATGACAGATATAATAAACTGCAAATAAAATTTGAATTTAAGTAAACAAACATTAAAAAGTAAAACTTTTTACCTTCTCAAACTTGATTGAGTTTAAAAAAAATGCTAAATTGGCTTTAGAATCTAATCTTGAACTTAAGTATACTTTTGTCGTGTTCTGTTATAAGGTAGGTACTAATTAAAAGTTAAGAGATTGACAGTTCTTCTAATCCACAGAGCCACGGCCAACTTACTTTTACCAAAATTGACATCCACTGTATGTTTACTTTTAATTAAATCGATGACATTTAGAGAAAATTATAATTAAAATAAACTGTTGATAATTTGTTGGACACTAAATAGATATAAGCAAAAATAATTTATTTATTTGTCTTAGAAGGAGATAGCAAAAAAATGTTAATATAAAATAAAACGTTATATTTTGTTGTTATGTACAAATTTTGTCAAATTTTACTTTTTTTAACTAGTGCGTAAAGAGTTTTACTTTACGCACTAGTGAAAAAAGTACAACTTTACACACTTCGTGGAGTGCGTAAAGTACGTACTTTACGCACGGTAGTAGAAAAAACTCTTTACGCACTAGTGCGTGAAGTAAAGTTTTAGAACGGTAGTAGAAAAAATAATTTTAGGCCATTTCCGAAATACGGGTACGTTTTGACCTTAGTGGTTCTCGCTCGGAGAAATCAGTCATAATCAAAATCGCCATCATCCGATTTTTCAATTTTTACCTATAGGTACACGACTCGGGGAAACTTTATAAAAAATCATAACAATGGGCATAAGATATGCACGTTTGAATATAAAAGCGAAATGCATCGTAATATCCTGTTTTTCGTATAGAAAGTGATAGTTGGTGGATAGTGGATAGATGAAAATTGTTCAGGGGGAATTTAGTATGATTTGTGCCTAGATACATTTGGATTGGTAGATTTTCTGACTAACGAAAAACCGTAAGTTTATTTTCTTTTATTTGCTTTTTTCATATACAAGATATTTCAAAAGTTGAGTATTCTATTAAACAAACAAATTTTTCAAGTAACAATTATTAAAATGAATACAAAGTAATAAAAGAAAAAATTAACAATATACAGAAAATTACAAAATAAGAACAGAAATTAAGGTCTGTAAAGGACCCCGCACTTTTCTTATGCAAAGTGGCGACCCGTCAAATTTTCTGAAACTTTGGTATGTTGTTGTAGTCAACCTAGTAACCAAAAGTGTCAATGGCTCTAACTCAATCCTATGACTAGTTTAAAGTCGAAAATTGCCCACTTTTTGTGAATTTTTATTTGCAAACTTACGAGCTAAATTAAATTTCTGATGCATACACACGTTTAATATGAGTTTTATTAACACATTAGTACATACGTACAATTAAAAATATGTATAATTAGAGGGTGATTCACAAATGTATGACGATAATTTTTTGTAAAATCACACTAATTCTACTGTGCGGTCAGAGAAGCATATTTTCAAAAAGTACTACTTAATATGGTATTTTGACGACAAAATATATCACAGTACACATTTCTTATAGAGAGAACCACAACATACAATTTTTTAACGATTAATTCAAAACCCTGTACTTATGTGTTGAATTTTGGAAAAGGTAATATCACTAAAATATATCTACCTTTAAGCTTTAAAATATACAAGGTGAGTTATTTGTTGGAAGGTATTCTATATTAAGAAAAGTACAAAAATCACAAACACCCTGTATTCTAAAATTTCCCCCGTCAAATGTAACCATTTTCTCAATATATAATAATTTTAATGTAGTTTTAGGAAGTATGAATTTTAAAATCGATACTAAGACTAGTTTTTGAGATACAGGGCGTTAAAGTGGAGAATTACTGATTTTAGTTATTATTTCTTCAAACTGAAAAGATAGTTTGACTTAATGTATATAAAAGATTAATATAATTTTTGGTATTATGTTCATAAAAGAGACATTTTAAAATATTTACTGTTACAGGGTGATTCACGAATAAGTCACAATATATTTTTGCAAACACTCAATAATTCTACAGTTACGCCACAGATAAATTATTTCATTATCTCAATATCTACCCGTAAACAATTTTGAGGTCAAAAGATTTCACTATTTGTACTTTTTATACAGGGTGAGCCACCAAAAATAATTGTTTTGAAATTATTGAAACAAGACCTTGCATTTCTTTAGAGACTTTTGCATGTAACCATAAGATTTTGAAATATAAGTACAGGATCAAATCAAATCAAATCAAATTTATTCATTAAAATAATTTACATTTTTTTAACAATTTTTTAAGACCCGCCTAAACAAAGTTTGTGTGCGGAATCTTTATATTAGTTTTTTTTTACGTTTTATAAATGCTGTTTAATTTAAATCTAAGTATATACTATAGAAACAAAAACAAAGAATTTAGAATTTTAAAATACAACAAAAAAAAGAAGAAGATAATCTAACTCTTTTATAATTACCTACCAAATATATCGGTATAACGAAAACTAGTCACAGGATTGAGTTGGGCCCATTAACACTTTTGGTTACTAGGTTGACTACAACAACATACCAGAGTTTCAGAAAATTTCTGTTGTTATACATATTTTTTCGAATCAAAAACACGTCATTAACGGTTAACGAATCGACATTCTGCTTTTTTAATTCCGTATGCAATAATTTTGATGGTTTTTCACATATGTCTTCAACTGCCCGTCTTTTCATCGAGTTACTTAATTGTTGTACTTTATGAGAGGCCGTTTTTATATTTTATTGAATATATCTGTTATTTATGTTTGGAGAAGAAAATTATTCAAATAAAATTTACTTCTAATATTATTATCTATAATTTTTGCTTCATGTCAAAATTTCCTGAAATGGTCCGTATTCGAGAAATTTGACAAAATGTGCAAAATTCTAAACTAAACTAAACGTTGTTTGCGATATCGATCTCTATAATTTTTGTTTATACGTAATTTTTCTAAAATGGACCGTAATGGAAAAATTGTAGGAAAATTGCTAAATTTAAATTTTTCAGTATTTTCGTTTTCAATGAATAACTATAGAAAAATGTTTCGAGGTAGATAGATGTATGTGGAAAATGTATATATTTAGTTTATCTTTTAAACATTTATAGAGGTACTGCAATAAGTTGTACAAAATAACCAGAAAAAGCCTATAATAACTAGATAGGAAAGTGTTGGACACATCAGATTTTTTTGACTATAAAATTTGGAAAACCAATATTTTCAGTAGTAATACTATAAGTACTTCAAAATAATCAGGTTATACATCGATAACTTGTTGCATAATTATAAAGAGTGTCAGTTTGACAGTTAAACTGACACGATTTGTAATTATACAGGAAGTTTGAGATGTATAACCGTATTTATTTTGAAGTACGTATTGTATTTGATACGATTATTTTTTGAGTAAATTAAGTAAATATCAACAATTTATTAATTTAATTACATATTGGTACAATGAAAATAATTATTGATAAACGTCAAAATTTGACGGTCCTGTTAGTTAGTATATTGTTGTCGATGTGATTACTACGGAAATGAAATTATTGAAAATATTTTTGATTGGTGGAGCTACTTTATGTATAATCAGGTATTATCGAAATTATACAAGGTAACTTAACTAAATTGAACGTTCTAATTGGTTAAAAGTTATACGAAAAAAATAATCTGTATAATAAAGCTACATTTGTTGCATCTCGCTAGGACGCGCCATTTTCAAGAGAATAGCATGTTACCTTATTCGAAAGTGTAAACAATAATTAGTAGGTCTGTAGAATTGGAAATTTTATTTTTTTTTAACTTTGAAAAACCGGTAACTAAAGAAATTTTAGAAAATATTTCATCTGGACTTCACTTGTAACACCCTGTATCTCGAAAACGAAACGTTTTCGGACCTATGTTTATATAAACTTTTACTCCTATTTTTAACCGACTTCATAAAAGGAGGAGGGAGGTTCTCAATTCGTCGCAATATTTTTTTAAATTTTTTTTTATGTATGTTCAGCGATAATTCTTTAACACGGTGTCCGATTTCAATGATTCTTTTTTTGTTAGAAAGGGGGTACTTCAGGGGTGGTTCCATATAAATTTGGTCAAAATCTAATAATTGGGCCCATGAAAAAATTCTCAAACTCTTAATTTTTTATGTATGTTTAGCGATAATGCTTTACCACCTTGTCCGATTTATATGATTCTTTTTTTGGTAGTAAGGGGGTACCTCAGGGGTGATCCTATATAAATTTGGTTAAGATGTGGTGACGGTATCTGCACGTTTTTGAATTCGGTTTTTTTTTAATTTTTAATTTCTAATACTTGTAGGATGTAGATTACGCTGTTAAAATATGACCGTCTAATTTCGAGACACCCTGTATATTGGAAATTCAAAATAATAGTTATGACGTAGCGGTGTTTTTCTAATTGTAATCGGACCCTAGGTATATGGATATAGAAAGTGATGAATTGGAGATAGGTAAATTGTATTTATTTTATTAAAGGAACAACAAATATAAGTACAATTAAATAAGTATATTAATATAATAATTTTTTAAAGCCTGTATTAAAAAAAATGTTTTTCACATAGATTATTAAATTAAAAAAATAACTATTAAAACACGAAATGTTAATTTTTTCTCTTTTACAACACAAAATAAAATTTTCTTTTGACAGCAGGTGGTTTTTGTGACGCGACAATTATGATGCTTTGCATCTCATGAATTAAAGTTAATTCTCTTTCAGTGTTAAGGTGTTCATACCCCTTATAATTTTCGGACAAGAATATCTCAAAATATTTAAATTTTGACAAAATAAATTAGGCAATAATATCTATAATATGCATATATTTTAAAGTTTTAATTCCTTCCAGTTTCCCAAAAAAACTAAAAGGGCTTTAATTTTGAAATATCATAATGAAAATAAATGCATTCCTCGACAGCACTATTCTTAATATAATTCCCAAATTTAAGCCCCTAATGTCTTGTTAATGATTTTTAAAAATTCGCCAAAATTAGTGGCTAAAACGCTTCGTTAAGTGCTATCTTCTGGCGTAAACTGGTGTAAATTATTACAAGAAACGAATAATGACAGAGTGTACGATACGATAGTTACAAGCCCGTTACACTGTTTTCCACTTAATTTATTAAAAAAAAATAATAATAAATTAGGGTGTTAATTTTTTTTCTCTGAAGCTATTGGTTTGGGAAAAAAATTCAAGAATAAAAAAAAATTAAATAAATCAAGGATTTCATAAAAGTTCATCTCGAAAAAAAGTTTTGATATGAAATAAAGTGAGTGTTGCTAATTTCACCCCCCTATAATGTAACAGAAATATTGAAAAAATACCTGTGGTAGGTCCTTTGCGATTACAGATTTTCAAGTTTCTAGCTTTACTGAAATTTTAGAAAAAAAAAATAAAAACTCAATTTTAGTCACCACATTTTAAGGGTCATATCTCGAAAAGGGGTGGGCTGAGGAAATTTTGTTATAGGAAAGACCCAACTTAATTTCATACGAGCAATCAGTTCCTGAATTTTGTCGCATGTATTTAGAAATACCCTGTATATTACACTTTTTTTTAAGCGCGCAAAATTCTTGACAATCTCTTTTCCCTAATTGGCACATTTTTCTAGGATTTACTAACTCTGGCAGCAAACAAATAAAATAGAAATTTGTCACTTGTGCATTTTTGCCTTCCAGAATTTTTCATTTCATAAATTAACTAAAAACTAAATTAAACAAAAACCTAACAACGCCTCAACAATAAACTAAGACAATCACAATAATTTCGCACCTCTTCAAAAACAACTACCTATTTTTCGACACAGGAATTAACAAATTTAACTATACAGCAGCTACCCTTTTAACCACGGGCTTCAAAGACTAGCAACGTTGCCATATTCACTGGTATCATTGTTTTAATAGAATTAGTATCGGAATGAAAACTATGTTAATCTTCGGTCCTGTTTAAAATTGGTAATCTTTTTGAAAAAAAGTTATTTAGAAAATAGTTAAGATATTTGTTATAGAATGCCGGTAAAGAGCCAAAAAATTAAATTTGTTAAAAAGTTGAAATTTTTGTTGTTTTTCTTTAAAAATATAAGTTTTTCGCGGTTTAGCGAAATTCTTGGTTCATTTTTACAACGATTGGCCTGAACCATTTTTTTTTACAATTTTTTTTAACTGCCTCAAATGTAAAATTGATTTTTGGCGGAGGAGCACCCGTCATGTTTGCCCTTAAAACCGTTGATTATCAACATAGGTTTTCCCTTTTCATTCAACATTTCACTAACTTCAGCAGAATTCATATTTTTAACTGTTTTTACTTTAAAATTATCAATCAATATTTTCACCCTGACTCGACTAAAACTTTCACAATAATGAAAATAAAAGAACATACTTGACCCACCTAGAAAAATGTACCTAATTCTAATAATTACGTTTTCAATGAGCCTCCTTCCAGGTAATAAAAATAAGCCCAAAAACCTAATCTAATATACTTATAGCAATGAAAATTTAAATCCAATAAACACTTTTAAGTGAGTGTCCTTCCTGGAAATAAATTATCCCTCATAAATTTAGTTTGTCGATTATAACCCATAAAATAACGTTTTTGTCCACCCTCTCTTTTTAAAATATATCGAAAATAATTTTCACGGGACAAAAGTATACAATTTCATAGTTTAAATCTATAAAATAATAGCATATCATTTGCCCATGTTTTGCCACCAATTAGTTTCTTAAAAAAAATAAATTAAATATTCAAAATTAAAAAAATATATTCACAAAAATTAAATATGATAACTGCATTAGGTAATCTTTGCTTGAGTAATCCACTGATATATCATATAACCCAGCGGCGTAAACAGAAATGACATTTTTATTGGAAATGCTCTCGAGCCTAAATAATTTTTGATATTTTCAACATTTTAGCACTGGATATTGCAGTTTTAATTAACTTATTCTTATAGCATAGGTATTGCTTGAGGATTCCATTTATGTATGATAAAACCCAGCGCCGTTACTTTTTTCATTAAAAAACAATGTTTGTTGTGTTAGGTGTACACAAATATAATAATTTCAACAATCCAGCACTCGATACTGTACTTTCGATTAACGTGTTCTCGTATCCTATTACTTGAGGAATCTATTTATGTATGATTTAATGCAGCGCCGATAATTTTTCATTAAAACATTTAAATATATATTTCAAGTTTTTTTTTTTTTAAGTACATATATACATTTCATTTTTACTAATATTTATTTTTCCAAATACGGATAACCTCCATTTGTTATTATCATTATTAATTGTTATTGCTATTATTATAATAAGACAAATTAAGTAGTAAAATTGCATTATTTTGTTCAGTTCAGTTTAAAATCTTTATTCAGTTATTTACATATGTACATTTACATCTCAAACTCGAAATTTTTAAAGAAAGTAATGCATATAAAGTACAGAAAATAATTTACACGAATCACAGTCTTCATTGGGAATCCTGTCGTCGGATTGGCCCTGGCGGTGTTCTGCCTTTTTCGCAGCTTGGGACGTTTCTTGTTTAGAGGTCACTTGCTTACTCCTTACCAGGCGGTATTATTAAACAATTTTGAAATTAATATGCTGTTGCAGTAAGTGAATTGAATTGGTGTTGTGTCTGGCTTTAATTGTGTCTATTTTCCCTGAAAAAGCTATTGAAAAAAACAGGATTTTGAAGAGTGCGTGTGTTTGTAATAGTCTCTGGTGTATTGTAACACTGTTTGACCTTCGAACAATTATTTAGGAGCTATTGGAACTAATAACAAACATGTTATGAACAAGTTTTTAATCTTGCAGAAGCACCAAACAAGTTCAATTTGTTTGGAACTTTGCTCTGCTGGAACAGTTATTTTGTATTGCGCATACTCAATATGTTAGGAACTTGCTTCGAGAACAAACCTAAAATATATTAGGTCTGTTCTGGTTTTGAGAAATAACGATCCACAACTGTCGGGCTCATGCGCAGTAGATAAAAAGTGTTCTGGTTTTTCTGGGACTACTTCGGATCTCTCAGTCCAGTGTTCTGGTTTCATATCCAAAATAATCCGTGATTGTTGTAAATAGTCAAAATGTGTTCATGCTTGGGAGTGTGGATCGACTCGGACTGTTTTGACCGCGCATGCGTTTTTTAAGTGTTATGAATATTGTATTGGCTTTTTAGACCATACGGAACGTATGCAATCCCAAATGCCCAAATTGTTTATTTATATGTGGACGAATGTCTCTGTTTTATTTGTAAATTTAAGCAATTTTAGAATTTTTTAATATTATTCTGTTTTTATTTATTCCATTGAAATGTGATGATAATGATAAACATATACATGCAAATGTTATTTGAAGTTGAGCTTTCAAAAGAAACTTCATTATTATAATAAACAATAAACAAAACACCTTTACGTGTTCTGGTTTTCCAACAATTTGTAACAGTCGGGGATTTTTTGCCTTTACGCATACGGTCCGGCGCAGTTTCAAAACAGTTTTCATTTTGAGAACCAGAACAAACCTATTAGTGTTCTACTTCATCTGTTTTCTTTCAAATGTTAAAGCAATTTCAAAATTGAAAGTGAAATCTGAAGTTTTGCGACAACTGTCTACTAATGAATCTTTCAATTTCTCAACGTATTGCCCGAAATACCTACCATTATCTACCATTATGCACTTATAGTGAGTATTGGGCGTCTAAATAGTACACATATTCATTTTAGAATATATGTACAGTTGTGGGCCCTCTGACCGGGTTCCTCACACTTAATTAAAGAATATCTAGACCATTTTAATGGGAAAATATGTTGCTACAACCATGTTTCATGTATGAGTGTCTTTAAGACAGTGGGATGGTTTTATAAATCACAACCATTAACTGAAAACGAAGCTTATTGACATAGAAAAGTGAATTAACATAAAATATTACAACAGTAGGTATGTAACATTATGTTAATTATTTGCTCTCTTGGGGTATATTTAAGTACACTTGCTTTCACTTAAAAATAATTATTATACAGGGTGGCTCACGCTCAACGGGACGGAGCTTTATGGGAAAACGACCAAAGATATAAAAAATTTGTTTGGGAGGAATACGTAGGTTACAGACGGCTACAATTTAAAATTTGTTAGATGTATACAGGATGTCCCACATAAATGAAAAAAAAATTAGTTCATTAAAAATTATTCAAACAAGAGTAAACAATTAATTTCTGGGAGACATTTTTTCCTTAAAAATTCAAATAAATCGAAAACTAATAATAATAGGGAACCTTTAGTTAACTGACATTATTTTTGATGTAGTTTTTAATTCTAAAATAAAAAACAGGGTGTTCCATTAAAAATAATATAACTTTGTATATTTTCTCTTATGTGGGACATCCTGTATACATCTAACAAATTTTAAATTGTAGCCGTCTGTAACCTACGTATTCCTCCCAAACGAATTTGTTATATCTTTGGTCGTTTTCCCATAAAGCTCCGTCCCGTTGAGCGTGAGCCACCCTGTATATCTCGTCTTTTTAGCAAAGTTTTTCGTGGAAATTCGAGGCATCAGGAACATTTTGACGGCATATTGTGAGGAATTTCGAGTAGTATATGCGATTTTTTTAATTTTTCGGAAAATTTGTCGGAAAATTCGGGAAAGAAAAAAATTTATTTTCTTTAAACGAAAGGAAAGTTGGTCTAGCCGGAAAATTCGTGAAGAACCCTTCACCGAAGAAAAATTTAAAATTTTCTGAAACAGACCGATAACACGTATTTAGATTTCATTTATTACAAAATAGAAAAAAAATGTTTACGTATACATTTCATTGCAATTTAGCTGAAAATCTAACAACATATCTAAATAGGACCCATTAGAATTTTAACAATCTTCACATATTAAATACTCATTTTTCTTAAGAGAAATATTAAAAGTTTGTAATGACATAAAAACAAAATTGATGGAATGTCAGTAAAAATATTTCTAAACTTACCTACCTCTGTATTAGACGTTTTATCCAATTTAGTAAATCAAAGTTTTGCTGAAGGGACTTTTCCTCCTTTTATACACGTCCATTGTTGAATCAATAATCAGATACTGTATAACTGCTTGGGGAGCGGCATTCAAATCAACAGTTAGTCATCTACAAATAGCGCAAAACTTAATCTTGAAAATTGCCTCTAAAAAAATAGACTCTATCCTACACATGATCTATATCAAGAAACAGGGATATTAAACGTTAAATTAATTTATGCGTACCAATGTCTAACAAGGATTTACCATCAACATAAACATTTGTTACATACAATAAATAGCGCTCTCAAAATAATTTAGATATAAAGGTGGATTTCTTCAAAAAATCTGTAACACAAAATTCCTTTCTTTTTTATGGACCAAAATTCTAAATTATATTACCAAAACCTTTAAAGGAAATAAATAATTATAAAAAATATAAAAAAGAAATAAAAAATTATTTATATGAACACCCTGATAAATTCTAAATAACTTAGTAATATACATATACCATAAAATACACCTTACAGTAACCAAATCATCATACCATTATTAACTGAAAATATACAGAGTGTTTCCGAACTTGGCGTCCAAATTTGTAGGGGTGGTAGTTAGCATAATTTGAGAGCGACTGGCAGATTTCATTTTTCTAAAAAAATTATAATAAACAAAATAGAGCCATTATAAAAAAAATCAAAGAGCAGGTCCTACCCTGAGCGCGTAGCGCAATAGTCCTCAAAAACAGATGCGATATCGATTCTAAGCCTAGCGCGCGCGAGTCAAGGCGACCCATTGCTGTGCAGGACCGTACCTGTTTATAATTTTTAATTAATTTTTAATTATTTTTATTTTAAATATTTTGGAAAAATGAAATCTGCGAATCGGTCTCAAATTATGCGAACTACCACCCCTACATATTTGGACGCCAAGTTCGGAAACACCCTGTATATTATATTATAATATACTTACATACTTATATTCAATAAATCTCCTTGCTCTGAAACCGAAAACGTCTGCCAACATCCATTCTCTCTCCCGCCTTAGTTGTAATTATCTCTATTTATTTTAGTTGTATTAATTTTTTTTTCTTCTAATTCTCATGTAAACACTATCTGATTTATTACGCATTACATTTTAATACCTCATAATATTGTACTGGACAAGACAGGCAACTGTGCCTAGCGTGGGTATAATCACAAAGCACATAGAGGTTCCACGTGAATGACCAAGGTCAAAACCGACAACTGACATTTTTTATGCTATTTGCTCCAAACTCTAGATGGGGCTACTGGTGAAATTATGATTTCTTACTCCATTTTTAAGCCTTATGGGAGAAAAACTTAACCAAAGACTCCAAAGATGTGACGTGTATTTATTTATGTTCTTGGTTAGTTTCACTTTTCCGTCTGATTTTAGTGATTTTTTGTTGGCTTTGGCTTTTGGTTTCTGTTTATAGTTTCGTCTTAGTTATTTGCAAAATTGTGATATTTCGCTTTTTTATTTCCAACTGTGTTTTGCAATAATTTTGGTGCTACGTTGAAAACTTCGAGAAAAACTTCATTGATTCACCATATATTCACCATGCATCTGCATCATAAAAAGACAAACGGGGACAACAACTAATTGATAATCAATTTATCACTGGACTAGATTCCGAAATCATTTTTCACATAAGAGAGTAATACCACCATCTGTATTTGGAAGGAAAATACCCATTTATCATTGAATGAATAGTTAAAAGGATTCACCTTTTAATACAATACCTATATTACATTTGTCCTCAGTTAAAAAGACATTTATAAAATATATAACTTTAGTGTTAATAAAATGTAATATCCTAGTCTCTACTTCACATTTAAATTATTGATAGGTACCTATTTTAAAGATTTGAGATTATATATCTATTTGCTCCTAGTAAGTAGTCGTTAAATATGTATTATTATTTGTATTTATTTTTATCTAATAATATTTATTTAAGTTATTAATAAACATATTTTAAGAATGTTCTATTTTATTATTTATTGATATATCTTATATTTATTTAATAAAAATATGCAGAACCAACTCTCCACATTAGACCCCTTATAACAAATTAATTCTTCAAATTTGGTATAATCGACCTAAATTATTTTGTAAAATAAAATTTTCGAACTTACTAGTTCCATACTTTATTTTATAAAATAATTTATGTGGAAATCATTTAAAATTTAATTTAAAACTACTACCTACTCCTAAAAATTACAATTTGAATTTACCGCCATCTGTCAATTGTCATTTTAGTTCCAGCTCCAAACACAAGGTGGCGCTAATTTGGTTTAAAAGTTTAACATTGGCGTGGGGTCTCTAGAAGATACATGCTTTGTGGGTATAATATTGTGAGGTATCTTTTTCTTTTTCTATTACTGTATTATAAAAAAAATATTGTAACCTAAATTGAATATTGAATAAATTGAAATTGAATTAACCTAAAAAAGAACATACTTATATTTGAACGAATTATGACAATACCTAAAACCAATTTAAAAAGTGCAGGTTGTTTTATTAGACTTGTGATAAATGGAGTTATTGTTAAAAATTATTATTATCTATTAGAATTATTTCTTTGTTGGCAATAGAAGCATGAAACTAACTACATGCGAGAGTCACATTCAAAGCTTCAAGTAATATAAACAAGTATTAGAAATTAAAAATTTAAAAAAACCGACTTCAAAAACGTGCAGATGCCATCACCATATCTTAACCAAATTTATATGGGACTACCCCTGAGGTATCCCCTTACTAACAAAAAAAGAATCATATAAATCGGACAATTTGGTAAAGCATTATCGCTAAACATACATAAAAAATGAAGAGTTTGAGAATTTTCTCACAGACCCAATTATTATATTTTGACCAAATTTATATGGGACTACCCCTGAAGTACCACCTTTCTAAGAAAAAAAGAATTATTGAAATCGGACACCGTGCTGAAGAATTATCGCAGAACATATATAAAAAAAAAAAATATATATATATATATCGCGACGAATTGATAACCTCCTCCTTTTTTGAAGTCGGTTAAAAAGACTAAGCTAGACTACATACTTTAAATAATGGAATTCCACAAAAAATCGCGATGGACAAGGACAACAAATAATGTCCAACTCCTTTTCAAAATCTGACATTCGTAGTTAGCTAAAAGGTGATCAAACTTAAAAAAAAACAGTTTGTTGTCTAAATATCGTTTTAGTCATCATAATAAAAGCACCTTTCAAAAGGGTCGAAGACCTCTAGGATATTATAGTCTAAACAATGAGCAAAATAAATTAAAGCGGCTTGTTTTATGTAGGTACGCTACAACATTTGGAATTAATATAAAAAATTAACGACTATATTGAACCTATTATCATATCATTAGTTATCTATTTAGCGTTGATTAGAATTTTGAATTTTAACGATTTTTGTATTTTTAAATAAGAAATGATCCACAAAAATTGTTCACAAAGTAAGCCATGGAAAAAATAACACATATCGGAGCATACAATTTCTCTTTCTTTTAAATAACAGTTTGAATTTAATACAGAAACCGCATTGAAAGGTAACCATCTTGCTGATTCACTTGCCAAGAAGGCAGCCAACCAAATACTTTTTGGCCTTGGCCCCCCTATTGGACTGACAACATCGGTAGTAACAAACCTAATTAAGGAACATACCCTTGTGAAATTCAGGGAGCTTTTAAGTTATCTTGACAGCACTACAGCAAACAAGTATTTGACTATAACTAGTAAGAATCTGCGTCTGATCACAGGTATTCTGACTGGACATTGCCACCTACGGAAGCATCTCCATATCAAGGGGGTGGTAGAATCCGCACTCTGTAGGGTATGCGAACAAGAAGATTATATCTTCGAGCATATCCTCTACGATTGCTCGACGCTCTCATTTATTAGAAGATTTGTGTTCGGCGAGAATTGGCTAACACCGCGATATAAGAGAAGCACCTCTTTGCGACCTTGTCAACTACATTCAATCTGTAGGTTGGCTCACGAGTTAAGAGGTGCCTATCTACTTAGGAGGATGCAGAAGGGCCTAGTGAGGCATAAGTGCCGTGGGTTAACCTTTATTTCTAATTATTTTAAGCATTATTAGAAAATGTAGGTACACACTTAATAGTAGTTTGTGCAACAAGAGTGGATATGATGGCCATATCGTACTAAGTCAATCCACTCGAGTTGTACAGTATATTTTTTCTACGACCCACTAACGAAAATTTGCAAATAAAACATATTTTAGGTTATTAAGACAAAATTACTAATTTTAAAATAATTTATGACTTTTAATAATTTTTAAAATAAAATAAGCGCAAAAAAAAAGAAAAAAGTTCATTTCATTTTTCCCCATCCGAGATTCGAACTCGAGTCTTCAGTGTGGAAGGCAAGAACGCTAACCACAGGACCACTGATTCTTTTTTTTTGTTTCTGTAATACTCGTAATTAAATTGACTTCATATAGTTTTATTTAAATTAACAAATTATTTATAATTATAGACGAAATAAAAACAGAAATGTCATTATTTATAGAATTCTACACAAGAATGACCCATTTTAATGTATGTTTAATCTCAATAACTTAAAAATATACTGACAATTAGTTTGACAGAATTGTCACTTATTTCAAATTTTAAAAATAAGAGCAGTCGGTTGATCAAAATATGAACTATGATTGGTGGATTTCATTTTTTTGTAGTGTTCTCACTACCTAGAATGGATATAAAATATATTCGTTCAGTTGAAGGCAATAGCAAACTTTTTCGTTTTGTAATCTGTGCGTAGATAAGCTAATATCTATGTGGTTGTAGAAAAAATACATAACGTACGCTGTTGATTTAAATTTGTTTGCTGGAATACAAGTTATATTTAATACAGTTTTGCAAATATATTGTGTGGACCACTCCTTAACAAAAAAAAAAAAAATAATAAATTGTTTTGTCCATAAAACATCAAAATTATTAAAATATATATTTACATAGTTCCGCATACAATTTTACTATTAAAATTTTGAATTGAGATTGAATGTTTTGCCTATTTGGTGGATTAAAATGGAATATTACGGGTTCTGAAATACCGTAAACACCTCTACAGTGTATTTACAGGCCGGTACTTACAATTTTTAAATATATTTTCAAACGCCCTTTATACAGGGTGAGTCATGAGGAACCTTACAGACTTCTACCATATGTAGAGTCCCTTAAGGGGTATATCATATGAGCATTAAAAAGTGGCAACTCCCCTTCGTTATTAATAGACGGGGTGTTTTGTGAATTTTGACAAAACTTTATATGGCCGTAAAATCTACAAGGATTACTAGATTTCTTTAATTTTTTGGTGGAGCTTTACACTGGTGTCTATCATTTAATTCATATCCTCAAAAGTTAAAAATTCCAGGATTGGCTTAGGAAAAATTAATCTCGACGATTCATATCAAAAAGTTCGCCCTGTATAAGATTATTTAAATTATAATAAGATATTTTTAAAGTACATAGATAGACAATCAAAACTGTGTATGTGACATTTTTGTCACCTTTTTTTTATTAAGGTTCGATTTTGGGTAAAACTGAAAAATCACCTTAAGGGGTCACATAAATTATGTTATAACATAAAGAAAACATTGTTAATTGTATGCATTTGAACTAAACGAGCCAAACATAAGCCTTTTAGTGAACTTACTAGATCGTTAAATTCATTTTCGACAATTTCCAGATCCGGATTAGTTCATTTTTAAATTTTAAATAGAAATCGGCCTATTTTTGTAGACTATAGAAAATACTCAACTAAATTAAACATGTCAATAATCAATAAATAAATTGTAGCGAATAACAATAACGAACAATAAATTCACACTTATTAATTAATAATTATAAATGCTATTTATTAACCTCTAATAAAAACTGCACATTTTATTCTTGCAACTAAGATATTATGTGGTTTTATTTTTATTATAAATACATAGTAGGTACCTATATATCAAGGTAGGTTGTGATAGTTTGACGTTTGTTTGTTCTTATTTATTTGTCATTTGCAACCATTATTTATACGTGTAAAATAATATTTCGCTTTGTTTTATCTATTTTACAATAGTGTTAGAATTTTTGTTGTTGGTGTTGTTATTCAAAATGCCCCATAAGTTTTCAAATGCAGAATATGCAGATATCATTTTTATGTACGGATTCTGTAATGGGAATGGCAGAGCTGCAGCAAGAGAATATCATAGAAGATTTCCTGGTCGTCGAGTTCCCTGTCATTCAACTTTTGCATCAGTTTTTAATTATTTGCGAGAACATGGCACATTCCCTAAAGCAAATACAGAACGAAATGTAGATCATGAGCAGGAAGATAATATTCTTGATGCTGTTATTGCGAACCCCACAATAAGCACCAGGAAAGTAAGTCGACAACTTTATGTTACCCAATCAAAAGTGACTAGAGTCTTACGAAAAAATAATTTACACCCATATCATATTCAATTAGTTCAGCGGCTACACCCTGGAGATGAAATCCATAGGTTGGAATTTTGTAGGTGGATTGCAAATCATAGACCAGTACTGTATAGAACATTGTTTACAGATGAAGCACAGTTTACAAGGGATGGGATAAATAATTCCCGTAATTTACTTGTGTGGGCAGTAGACAATCCCCATGCTGTTCGAGAGTTTCGGTCTCAGTTAAGGTTTTCCGTGAACGTGTGGATTGGTGTAATAAATAAACAATTTATAGGACCTCACTTTTTTGATGGTCCTTTAAGAGGACAAGTTTACTTAGACTTTTTGCAAAATACTTTGCCTAATTTACCTGCCAACGTAGGTATCTAAGGGATGTATTTCCAACATGATGGAGCATCGCCTCATTTTTTAGTTGCGGTAAGAAACCATCTAAATAATGTTTTTGGCAACAGATGGATAGGACGTGCAGGTCCTATTTCATGGCCTCCAAGATCCCCAGATTTTAACCCCGTAGATTACTATATTTGGGGACGATTGAAAGAATTAGTTTATTCACAAAATATTAATGACCGACAACAATTAATTGACAGAATTATCCTTTGCTCTAATGTTATTAGAAACGATCCCTTGACTATCCGTAAATCAATAAGGCACTTAACGATTCGGCAACAAAAATGCGTAGAAGCTGGAGGGTTTCATTTCGAACAACTACTGTAATTGTTAATTTATTACCATGATTTTATTTTCTAGTATACATGTTATCATTATTCTATGTATGTAGTATTAGTTTTTTTTTTAATTTCTTAGTTGTTCGTTATTCTAATTCGTTAAAATTTATTTATCGTTTGTTGATGAAATTTAAACGAAATAAAATATTTCTAATAAATACATATGAACTTATGTTTAATTTATTTGAGTCTCCAAAAATGTACAGGGCTAATTTTTGTTTAAAAATTAATTAAAAATTTATAACTAGGCCTGGAAATTGAATAAAATGATATTAACGGTGTAGGCACTAAAGGCTTATGTTAGACTCGTTTTAGTTCAAATGTATACCATTAACAATTTTTTCTTTAAGTTATAACATTATAATGTGACCCCTTAAGTTGATTTTTCAGTTTTGCCCAAAATCAAAACAATAAAAAAATTAAAGAAAATGTGACAAAAATGTCACATACACAGTTTTGATTGCCTATCTATGTACTTTAAAAATATCTTATTATAATTTAAAAAAATCTTATACAAGGCGAACTTTTTGATATGAATCGTCGAGATTAATTTTTCCTAAGCCAATCCTGGAATTTTTAACTTTTGAGGATATGAATTAAATGATAGACACCAGTGTAAAGATCCACCAAAAAATTAGAGAAATCTCTTTAAGTTATAACATTATAATGTGACCCCTTAAGTTGATTTTTCAGTTTTGCCCAAAATCAAAACTTAATAAAAAAATTAAAGAAAATGTGACAAAAATGTCACATACACAGTTTTGATTGCCTATCTATTTACTTTAAAAATATCTTATTATAATTTAAAAAAATCTTATACAGGGCGAACTTTTTGATATGAATCGTCGAGATTAATTTTTCCTAAGCCAATCCTGGAATTTTTAACTTTTGAGGATATGAATTAAATGATAGACACCAGTGTAAAGATCCACCAAAAAATTAGAGAAATCTCTTTAAGTTATAACATTATAATGTGACTCCTTAAGGTGATTTTTCAGCTTTGCCCAAAATCAAAACTTAATAAAAAATTAAAGAAAATGTGACAAAAATGTCACATACACAGTTTTGATTGCCTATCTATTTATTTTAAAAATATCTTATTATAATTTAAAAAAATCTTATACAGGGCGAACTTTTTGATATGAATCGTCGAGATTAATTTTTCCTAAGCCAATCCTGGAATTTTTAACTTTTGAGGATATAAATTAAATGATAGACACCAGTGTAAAGCTCCACCAAAAAATTAAAGAAATCTAGTAATCCTTGTAGATTTTACGGCCATATAAAGTTTGGTCAAAATACACAAAACACCCCGTATATTAATAACGAAGGGGAGTTGCCACTTTTTAATGCTCATATGATGTACCCCTTAAGGGACTCTACATATGGTAGAAGTTTGTAAGGTTCCTCATGACTCACCCTGTATGTACTTATTTTAAAATTGGCTTTGTATGTATGTTCTTACTTTGTATATTTATACAGAGTAAGGTGTCTATTAAACATACGGCCAAAATTCAAGGGATTATTCTAAGAATATTTGGTCCTTCTATGATTCTTGAGAAGCCGCTTTGTTTCGAAGATACAAGGCAATACATTTTTTCGATAATAACAAATATTACATACAGGATTCTTGAATCTAAGTTGGAGATAGTCATTTTTAACAGTTCTTGTAGGTTTAGAACTTTACATGTAATTTTAGGTATTAAAATGTTATTATATTTTTTCACTATGTACTTTCGAAACAAAGCGGCTTCTTGAAAAATCATAAGGGATAAAATGTTCTTAGAATAGTCCAGGGAATAATCCATAGATATTTTAACTATTGTTTTATATAAAAATAATTTATTTATAACGTACTATTTAATTTATTTAACACTTAGGCACTATTATCACTGACAATTCTAATTTATTTATTACAATTTTTCTTTTCTATATAACACTTATATTGAAACTTAACGTCTACCGACAAAGTCGCGCTATTTATATAAAGCCAGCTCTGCTCCAGTAGATTCTCGGCGATCTAGAATATCTGGGAATTCTTCCTCTGCGAGTCAGCCGGCGCGTAACGGTTTCTCTGTTAATTTCTCGAAGAAGTGCCTCTGTAACTGTCCTGCAGTATCGAAACAGAGACGAAGCGGCTTGCAAAGGCGAGAGGAACAGAGTCGGCTTTAGGTGATTACACGACAATATATAACCAAGAAAGATAGGATTGAACAGTGTAGCCAAGTTTACGGAGTTCTTAACAGTAGTAATGCATTCATTCTCATACGAAATGTGTAATCTAACAACAACGCAGTAAGAAAATCGTTATTTATAGTAGTAAGCCAGTATATGTATTAATCAGTATTGGCACTCTGAGGTGGCACGTTTGATCTTTAAAAGTAGAAATTTTAGTTGACACTTAACATTTTTAGGATACGAAAAGTTTTCTTTACACGGACTTGGTTGCACCTGGTTAGTTGAATTATTGTTCTGCAGCTTTTCAAATTCATGTATATGAGTGAGATGTGTTTTATCTTCATACAGATAACGGTTGAACAACTTAACTACTTTGAAGAAGAAAATCGATTAGATACCACCCAAACAGCACAGTACGTCTTAAGTACGTACAGTTTTGGTACTGTACGTACAGGACGTAAAATGTACGTATTAAGTACGTACACAAGAGTACGTACCAGTACGTACAGAAAAATACGTACTAAGTACGTACCTAAGTGTACATAATCCTGGTTACATACCTATTTTATTGAAAAACCTATGTTTTTAGCAAATTTCTGTTGACCGTAGGCCAAAAAATGCAAAGAAGGAAGAAGAAACACCATTTATTTAACCTAACCTAAACTCTAAAACTAAACTCGCTTGTTTTCATAGATAAATTAAAATTAATATGTTTATTAATTTATCTATGCTTGTTTTTTTAAGTGTTGGAAGCAACCACGTTTTAACGGTTTCAACAATTTGTTTTTGTTAGTTTTTCATGTTTAAGGATTTAACTATTAAGTGTTTCATTAAATAAATAATTGTGTATAATTTATTATAATTGAACAAGATAGTTCTTTAGACTTTTTAGTGTGTGTTAAAAATACATTTTCATCATTTTATTCTGGTGAGTGGTTTCATTTTAATTTTAAAAAGTTATGTGTAATAAATATAATTTATAGATATGTCATCCCATCCCATAGTAAACATTACAAAAATTCTACAAAACAATTGAAAAATAAGGAAATGAATAAACAAGAGGTATCTAATATTTTAGACAAAAGAAGTGACATTTTACAGACCTTAATAATATAATTTTGGATTTTGTCAAAAGGAGTATTGTTGCTACCTTAATGACTAATCAGCTGGCAACAAATTATAATTGGCTACAGTTGTAGTGGGTAAGATGTTTTGATTTTTTATTTTATTTTTGCATGCCAGTTTCCATAAAGTCGTTGAAACAAAAACCCCCATCCAGTCACAATTATTTTTGTATCTAATGAAATTGTGTACTTCCAACCGTTTGACTTCAAAACTGACGGAGATCTAGCTTAACAAAAAGAAATATAGGAGTTCCGATATTATAGAGCAGTGGCAGGAACGAATTGGATTTCAAAAGCATAAGGCCAAAACAGGGGGATACAAATGAGAGAGGTTTAGATCCAGGAGTATATTGACAATGATAATTTTGAGCCGTAGAAACTATCGCTCACTTTACTCTACATCTTTTTGTTATATTGTTTTTATTATATTATTTATTATAAAAAGTACCCAAGTTAAGTATCTAATTTGATATTATTTCTTTGCAGGTGCTGTAAAAAGTAGCAAATGCAAAGAGAAGAAGGTTGTAGAACAGGAAATTGTGAGATGGCTAAGAAGAGCTGATGATATTCTAAAAACTTTCAAAAAAGATAGCAAAACAATTTAAATTATTAAATGTAAATGTAAAAAATTAAATAAATACAAATTAACCTGTTCACTTTTCTTTGTATTGCACTAATACATTTATTATATTAAGTACGTCTGGAAGTACAAACATAGTACGTACATAGTATGTACATTAAGTACGTACACAGTACGTACATTAGGTACGTACAGAGTACGTACCGTCGTTTGGAAAATGTACGTATTATGTACGTACTATGTACGTACTTCGTACATGGTAAGTACTTTACGTCCCATCAGTACGTACATAGTACGTCTTATGTACGTATGTGTGTTTGCTGGGCAGGGCAGTCTTTGCAAATGTAAAAAGGACAGAAACGTTTTAAATTTTTTTTATATATGTGATTGAGTGTCAAAAATGTTTAAATATTAATTTTTAGTGAAAAGTTTAACTACTTTCAGTTCAAAATATAACATTAGTTTGTTAAGGGAAGTAAAATCCACAAGGTTAGACTAACAAAATAGTGGTTTTTCTTTATTTCTTAAGAGCAATCCAGTCCCTTCTGACGTCACACCCGCACGGATCTCACGACCTCCCCTTAAAGTATTTGGAACCTTGTTCGTTACATAAACTTGGCAATGTTGTGTGTCGTGCGCTGAAGAATAATCATATTGGGTAGGGTCCGATTACAATTACATGAACACAGGTATGTCATCAATTGGCGAAGTAATTCGTTGGCTATCGCCGCCTACTGGGGGTTTAGTGGCTTGTTAATATTATAGGAATGTAGGAATACAACTCAAATATGTTTTATTTATTGATAGTTATAAGTAGATGATATACGGGGTGTCCCGAAATTAGACGGTCATATTTTAACAGCGTAATCTACATCCTAAAATAGTAGTAAAAGTTCATATAAACATAGGTCCGAAAACTTTTCTTTTCCGAGATACAGGTGAAGTCCTGATGCAACACTTTTGTAAATATTTTCTAAACGTTTAAAGATAATTAGGTAAAATTTTTTACAAATACTTACTTTTTTACGCTTCATTTATTGGACTAAACCCCAGTTTTTGATCATCTTCTTAGGTGAGTAAATTAGGGGGAGCTTAGGGTAAAATTGCCGTGTGTCTGTATCCACCATAACTCATGAACCGATACACAGAAAAACACTAAATTTTTAACTTAAGCTTTATTTCAGCCTTCAATGAAATGATTAGATTTTGAGCAGAGTCGGAACATCTGGGGGGTACTTTATGAGTGGTCATTTTTATATTTTATGGAATATATCTGTTATTTACGTTTAAAGAAGAAAATTCTTCAAATAAAACTTACTTCTAATATTATTATCTATAATTTTTGTTCTATCCAAAATTTTTCTAAAATGGTCCGTATTCGAGAAATTTGACAAAATGTAAAAAAAATTATTTTTTATAAAAATTGTTCAAATAAAAGTTGTTTCAAATATAATTCTCTATAATTTTTATTCTATACATCATTTCTCTAAAATTCGAGATATTTGAGAAAAAGTGTAAATTTTGAATTTTGAAGAAAACTCAAAAACATTAAATTTTAAACTTAAGTTTTATTTCGGCCTGACGTGAAATGATTAGATTTTGGACAAAGTCGGAACATCTGGGGGGGTACTTTATGGGAGGCCGTTTTTATATTTTATGGAATACATATATCTGTTATTTATGTTTGGAGAAGAAAATTATTCAAATAAAAATTACTTCTAATATTATTATCTATAATTTTTGCTTTTTGTCAAAATTTCCTGAAATGGTCCGTATTCGAGAAATTTGACAAAATGTGCAAAATTCTGATTTTTATGAAAATTTTTGAACTAAAAGTTGTTTGCGATATCGATCTCTATAATTTTTGATTATACATAATTTTTCTAAAATGGACCGTAATGGAAAAATTGTAGGAAAAGTGTTTAATTTAAATTTTTCAGTATTTTTGTTTTCAATGAATATCTATAGAAAAATGTTTCGAGGTAGAAGTATGTGGAAAATGTATATATTTAGTTTATCCTCTAAACATTTATAGAGGTACTGCAATAGGTTGTACAAAATAACCAGAAAAAGCCTATAATAACTAGATAGGAAAGTCATGTGTTGGACACATCAGATTTTATTTTATTTCACCACAGTTTTACCTCCTTAAAATGTGAAAATCCAAACCCTGAAATATGTCATTATTCCAAATATCAAGTTCCTACAATTAAACAAATCTATACTCACATACATTCACAAGTTTCTACCTTCAAAAAATTCGATGCCCCCAATACACTTTCTCCCCTGGTTTCCCCCCTTAAAATGTGATGTATAAAAAATCCATCTTTAGTGGGTGTCTACGTCTGGAAAAGAGCAACTATGCCAAATTTCAAGTCAATTGGGCTTATAGTTTTGGAGATCTCTTGATGAGTCAGTGAGTAGTATTAAAAATGAATGCCTAATGCAAATTTGAAAAAATTAAATACCGACTTGAAATCTCAAAACTTTTTTAGGTCCATATATACCTACATAGCGAATCAATAATTAACAACGTCTATTGTCTAGTTTTTGGTAATTAAAAAACATTATGCCTTCCTTAATTTTATTGGTCCCAAAAAAATAGCAGTAAACATCCTTTTTAGAATTATTCAGTGTTGATTTGTTTTTTTTTTCAAGGTCGTTTAGCTGTTTTTTTCCGTTTCGTTATAATTATTACAAGGCGTTCCTAAAAATCTGTAAAATACTTCGGAAACGTAAATTATTATTGAAAATAAAAATAATTTGTACCTACATTTTGTTTATACAGTGTGTGCCATATGGGATTATGTTTTTATATTACGATTGGAAAAAACGTCATAGGCCAATCACCTCTGATTATTTAAAATAGTCTAGGTTAAAGATGGCAAATTCGTATTTTAAAAAAATAATTTTTGAACGATTTTTCAAAAAATACCGAATTTAATAAATAGCCAACTTAAGTATGAGCTATTTCAAGTTTTTAAAAAAGCAGAGGTGAATGTCTTACGACGTTTTTTCCAAATCATATTATTAAAAAATATGATGTGTCCAACACATGATTTTCCTATCTAGTTATTATAGGTTTTTCCGGTTATTTTGTACAACCTATTGCAGCACCTCTATAAATCTTTAAAGAATAAACTAAATATATACATTTTCCACATACATCTACCTCGA
>OV651824.1:31034505-31307005 GCA_927349885.1 Psylliodes chrysocephalus | reverse complement strand
TCTACCCAAAAATTGTATACAGGCCTTATATATGACGCCGTCGTCCTTCTATACCGGGTACTGACAATGAGACCAGTACTTCGTTAATCTCTTTCATTTATGAAGCGAATTTGATCAAACTTGGTACCAAACCTAATAGACATAATTTTGACACTCATTAAACAAAATGGCTAACTTCCAGTTTTACTGTAATTTCAATTAAGTTTGACTGACTGTATATTTAGTTAGTATTTTAACTACACATGACAGTGTTTCGAAATTTTTATTTTTACCCATCAAATGTTTTTTTTTTAACTGTTTTGAGGTAGAAGGCCATGAACTGGAAAATAATGTTCAAACAGCCTTGAATATCGAAACAAAAGCTATTTTACCAATTGAGTTACAAATAAATCTTACAGATAAAAAATACATTTCTTAAACGTGTGTTTTACCAAAATTTCAGTTTTTAAATGGCATCTATTGAGGACCATTTCGATTTTTACCAAACTGATAATATAAAACAATATTTTCCAGTTTATGGAATTCTATCTTATATATCTACATATATGAATAAATTTATAAAGAAAATATTTTCGAAAAATAAAAATTTGGCAACATTTTAATACGTAATTTAACTCGTAGATTTTAAAAATCAAAAATTTACAGGGTGATTCATTTAAAAAATCAACCTTAAGCAGCAGGTATCTCCTCTAATTCCCTCACGTCAAAATATAGTAACCATTGAATTCATAACTGACAATCGGCAGGCGTTAGACCAGTGATTCTCAAAGTAGGTGATAGTGTCTCCTCTACAAAAAATACAAATTTTCTCTACAAAATATGATAATTATTCAATTTTGTTGAAAAATATTCTAAAATATTGTAGAAATGTGAAAGTCATGTGAATAAAACACAATTCTGCTATTGGCCAACGTTTTCTGACGTCGACCATAAGTGGTCAGACAGCAGTTGCCGTTCGCCATGTTTCATGTTTACAAAACAAAGCGTGGTACATATATAACACATTATGTATTATATTATAAACAATGATGGTTCGAGACAATTTTAATAATAACTTCTGTTAGTGGTAAGTACATTTATTATTGTTTCTGAATAATTTACCTTTAGATAACTAATTTAAATAACCTTAGTAGATTATTTTAATAAAAATAGTTATGGCCAAAGATCAAATGTTATGCCAAGTTCGATGATGTTTTTTCGTTATAATTTTGACACACTTACTTTCTCATTTTTTTTGACTGGTCATTTAATATCCCAATCACTGTAAAGGTGATAGATATTCCCATTTTGTGGGTATGAGCAGTTCAATATATAGATATTAATTATTATTTTATATTTTTCAGGTGCAGAAAAGCCAACTGAGACTGAGGGAGCTGTTATTACTGTTATTTATTACATAATGTAATTAAGACTTTCTTTTTATTAAAATAATAAATTTTAAATATTTTATTAAGGAACATTTTTTCTAGGTTATAATTATAATAATTGTGATATACTACTACAAATTTTATTAAACATTACTACAATTTGTTTGAATTTTTACTATTTATTGTGTAAAATTTTTGTATTAATTTTCATGAAACGCAATACATTTTTAATATAAATTGATACAATTAATAGCAGAAAATATAACAATTTGTAGAACAATTCTTACGATGCATATGGATATTTTTACTACATATTGTAGATAATAACTCTACACTAGTGCGTGAAGGAAATGTATATAAAACCTTCATTTTTTGATAAAACTTCCGGTAGTAGAAAAAATATTGTATTCAATTCGTGTGGTTTGATTTAAAGGTCTCGTAGAGAAAAATTTTGAAAAAACCATTTATAAAAACCAGGTAATAATATGTTGATATTCCTTTTAAATTGATATAATTATGTATAAAATAGACTAATTAAGAAATGAAAATAAATGAAATAAAAAAAATATTAAAAAAAAAATAAGATAAATTAGGTAAATATCAAAAAAATAAAAATGATCTATTAATTATTTAGCATTTAGCAACTAATTATCGTAAACAATTTTTTTTTCTACGCTACTATACAGGGTATTTTAAAAAGGTATATCATACATTCTTCCTCAGATAGATTACCAAAAAATAAGTGGAATTTACCTATTTCAAAAACTGGCTCCCAACAAAGTTACATTTAGAAAAACATTTTTTTTTGTAAAAACTGCTGTTGCGATTTTTTCTTTGAAATTTTTGCTAGTGCTCTAAATGTGAAGGCCCAATATTCTAAGGAGAAAAAAAATTTAAAGCGACCTCTTTAAAAAAAGTTGGGGGGTTGGATACCTTTTGACATAAAGAAACTTGCTTTATCGATCTTAAAATAAAAAAGAACTATGAATTTTTAATTTTGTTCATAGCGAAATGAACTTTGTATTTTAATTAAGGAGCTATTTACAATTTTTTAACTGAATTTCTAGAACAATTTATCTGCTTTGGACTTAACATATCAACAAAACTAAGAGTAGGTCAGAGGTTATTGTACAAAAAACGCATATAAAAATCAGTGATGTGCCTAGGGCTGTGCTTGAGCTGCCCCTGCAAAAACTACTCCTTTTATTTATATTTTAGTAAAAAGATATTTATAATATTGGATTGGCGACATAAAAATGGTGTGCCATCCGTCCTCATGAGTTCACCATACCACTGATAAAAATACACGTTAGTTTAGAAATGTATTTATTAAATTTAATAGTATTAAAAAAATTTTTTTTAATTAAACAATTAAAGCAAGTTTCTTTCTGTCAAAAAAATACGAGGAGGTTAAAAGGTACCCAACCCCCCAACTTTTTTTAAGGCGGTCGCTTTAATTTTTTTCTTCCTAGAATATTGGACCATCAAATCTACAGCACTAACAAAAAATCGAACGAAAAAATCGCAAGAGCAAATTTTTCTATAAAAAAAAACGTTTTTTTGAATGTTAGTTTAACGCACTGTAACTTTGTTAGGAGCCCACGCAACATCATGCCGTCATTATGACGTGAAAATAAGGTTATGGTAACGTGAGAATGTCACAGCGAAATGAAGTCATTCTAGATCGTCATTTTGACAAATCGATATCACGTTAAAGTAACTGGGATATCGGGTTTCCTAGGCTAGGCAAATTGACGTCATTATCACGAAGATACCTAACGTCAATTGAGTGTCCCAAGGTTGGATGGAATTATTAAAAATACTAAGCAGTTGAAAGTTATTTATTTAATCCAAAAAACACATGAAAAATATATTATAAAAAATAAATTACATTGGTAGATAAAAAAGTCATGAGCAAGAAACCAAAAGGAATAAAAGAATATTAGAGGAACTGACACAACATATCTAAAATTGTAGATTTAATTTTAATTGGGGGTGGGCAAGCATGCTTTACGATTTCATCATCTTCAGTATCATCGAATGACAGCTTTCTAGCTGGCACCTGTTTTACTTTAGTATGTACTTTGTCAGCCTAGGAATGTAGATCTGAGGTAACTTCGACTTTTTTTAATTTGGTACATCACTTATCATCATCATCATCTAAAATAAAAGAACTATTAAAATATAGATCACTGAAAATTCGTAAAGGTATAAAGTAAATTGTGTATCTAGTTGTAAAATCTGAGAGAATTACTTCACCGGAGATTGAGGTAGTAGCCCCAAAAACTACCTTCTCAGAGGTATAAATATAGATAAAAGTTATCAAAAAAAAAAAAGATCATATATCCTGTGAGATGATAAAAGGTATCTAAATCAAGTGAAACCTTACAAATCTTTTATTTTTAAATAAACTATTAAAAAAATACCCTAAAAGAATTCATAATCAAAAAATAAAAGTATAATATTACTCACCAGTCTTATTTCTTTATAAAGGCGGCCATTTTCTGCGCACCTCACAACCGCCAGACCATCATCATCCGGTTTTTCAAACTCAACAATGCAATACATCTGTAAAATATCAAATTCGGTTTAATATACTTTATTATTTTGTCACATTCTATTTTTTACCTTTTTCTAAAACATCTTATCAAATAAAGTACAATTTAAAAATGCGCCACGTTCACGAGGTCACGACTGTCACGATAATCATGAAAATGGAGGAAACAGGAAACAACAATGACAATTGACAATATGACATTGCCAGAATATTTTTTAGTTTAGTACTAGATTCGTATAAATAATTGTACCAGATTTTATAAAAATGTACTAGGATCGGTTTCCTCTCTGGTTGCCTTAGGAATATTATCAATTGTTAAGGATTTATTAAGTCTTTACGGTACTTTTACAAGTTTAACTTATATTAATTACACTAGACGATAGCGGCCAATGTACTAAATTTCGTTTCTAGCATACCTGTTACCTTTAGGATGTACTAGATCCAGTAAGATTGTACTAGATTAGCAAAACTCATTGCCATTTGACATTCGAGGACATCGGAATTGGGTTAGCAATACGTTAAAAACAGACAGAAAACAAAATGATTAATGCTAGAAAACGGAACGTTACTAATTATCTATATCAAAACAAGCCACCGTAAGTTTACCAAAAAAATGTACAAACTGTAGCTCGAACAAACTTAATATATACGTGTTTTCAGTTGAAGCAGATTTCCAATTAGGTTCTTTATAATTCAACACTTAAGTATTAAAATATACGAAAAAATAACGTAATTATGACGAATTCTAAGACGTCTATTCTATGTCATCAATGCGACGTCAAATACACGTTACCAATTAAGATATTGTATTACGGATAAATTAATATTAAAAAAAACGTCATAATGACGAGTCTGTATTTGCAAAAACGACGTCAAAGTAACGTCATTAATTGGGATAGGGACGTTTCTGACGAGTAAACCCAAAAAATGACATAATGACGGCACCTTGCTGCTTGGAAGCCAGTTTTTGATATAGGTAAATATAGCCAAATTCACTTATTTTTTGGTAATCTATCTGAGAAAGAATTTATGACACCTTTTTGAAACACCCCGTATATAACAAAAAATAAGTCATTGCGTTCAACTGAATGGATATAATTTTATATCCATAAGGATATGAGATTTACCAATTAAGTGATAATTCTGTCAAAACTAATCGTCAGTTTTTAGTTATTAAGGTTAATTGTGATTTAAAATGAGTGATTCTGGTGAAGAATCGGTAAATACTAGTATTCTACGCAGTGGCGACCAAAATAATGGGGTTAATAGTGACTTTTATAAGATATTCGTCTATATTTACAAAAAAAAATCGTAAACTTAACAAAACTTTTTAATTATCAGCATTAAAAAATATATTTAGTAATTAATATGTCTCGTTAGCGCAGAGATAGAGTCCTGAGTCCCATGCAAAAAGTTTGTGGTTCAAATCAGGCTAAGGTTAATAAATTAGAAAAATTTAATTACTAAAAAAATATTTTATTTTATCTTAATAACCTCTAAATTAATATTTAAAACCCACCCTCCACAAGTTACAGATACAGAGATACAGATCTCAATTACTTAATTATTTTAATAGGCCAATAATTAATACAAACGACATAAATGACAAGTCTAAAGTACCCAAACGCAGAGTACGTTTTAATACATAAATTTAATATTATTGAGTTATTTTGTTATATTCGCTATTCTGTTTAATTTTTTGTATTCCAGGAGTAGAGTAGTGTAGGCTATGCCCCCCCTGAAATATGTTAGTTTTTAGTTGACGTTGAGTTCTGCTTGTCAGAAATAATAAATTGAAGGGCTAAGATCGATTTATAAACTTGCAGTTTCGTCGCCGTTACCATTTGTTTGACGTTGCAATCGCCGTTGAACTCAAAACTTTGTTATGTTTGAATGTGCAACAGCGAACGGTGACAGTAACAGAAAATATAAGTGCGCAAATGTGAAAGTAGCTTTTTAACACGGCAACTGCAAATGCGAGAGGTAATTGCAACTGCAAGTTTATAAATCGGCCTTTGTAAAAACGTAACAAGCCACATTTTTTCTTTACGACAATAAAAAATAAGGTTACAAAAACCATAAATCAAATGAAAATTCTCTAACAAATACCATCATTAGCAGGAAAATCAAATTATTGCATTTTGACCAAGTTGTAGTGGTTTTAGAAGTTTATTTTAACCTTTGAAGACGTGTTTCCTCAATAAATTGTTGTTGTGACGTATCATGTTATTCCAATAAGCACTTCAATTATAAAATATATGTCATCCATTTTTATTTCCTAACGAAAATATACATCTACAACATCATCGCAACTGTTCATCCAATAAAACCTTTCACGAACTCCCTGAAAGGTTTTTTTAACACCGACGTGTAACTGACGAAGTACTTCTGTTACTTTAGTCTTTGGAATGACCAGCTGTCTTTTTTTTCTGAACCATAATTATTTTCTAGTACTCGCTTTAATAAGTACTCTTTGAGTATAAAAGGGTTCTACTGTGCCCAATATGACTTAACTATTAGAGAGAGTTTCGAAACTTCTTGGCAAGTAGGTCGACGGTTTTCCTCTTTCCATTGTCTTCTTCAAAACAGGATCGTCCTCTTGGTCTTCTCTAAGTTTGATTATATTTGTTCTTAGTAGTCTACTTTCTTTGGATTCTGCTCTGTTGCAGTGAGAGCACTCTGATGGGCACGGTCTTCTAAAAAGATAATTTGCATTTCTGTGGCTTATTCCGGCCCGATGTTCGATCTTAAAGTCGTCTAATTTATATAGCGATTTGACCCTTCAAGTTTTTGAACTGCATCAGCTGCATGATCGATACGGATTAAGAAATTTTCTCCATATAGGTATTGGTAAAAGTGCTCTAGATACTTCACAACTGCCAGAAGTTCTCTTGACGCAGTAATTTCGCTCAGGTTTCGAAAGTACTGTACTGAAATAACCCAGTACTCTTTCTTTCCCTCCCTAAATCTGTGAAAGCACTCCTCCAATTTCCATATTACACCAGAATAAATTCTCCCTTCGGTAATGGACCTAATATTGGCGCTGTGTTAAAAGCTGTCTTTTCTTTGTCTACTGGGTCCATTTCCACCTGCCAGTATCCAGACTTCTCATCTAAAGTAGAAAATAGTTTGCTTCCGGCCAATGTGTCCAAGGTGTCCAGTACACTTGAAGAAGCATCAGCCAATAATATACCATATTTAAATAATTACACAGAGGACTTGTTTTTGAAAATACCATGTATATGTTTTTTACGGAGAAAATGAGTAATAGAAATTATAAATAATTTAATATGCAAAAAATCACCAGGAATGTATCAAATACGGCGGAGACATTGACGGAAATTGTTTACGAAATGGCTGAACCATTAACCTTTGTTATAAATTGGTATATAGTACAGGATGTTTTCCAAGAGTCTACGGTAATAAAACCACTTTATAAAAATGAAAATAAGTTAAATTTTGATAACTATCGATCGAACAGTTTCTTTAATATCTAATAAATAAAAATATTAGAAAAGGAAATGAAGACAAGAAATACATTAAGAACGTCAATAAAGCTTTAGATCCATAGACATCCATTGATACATTATATAACTCAGCGCCGATAATTTCTCTCGAGTCTAAATGTTTTTTGATATTTTCAACGTTCTAGCAGTGGATATTGTAGTTTTGATTAACTTATTCTTATGGCATATTGTTTGAGAATTCCATTTATGTATGATAAAACCCAGCACCGTTAATTTTTCATTAAAAAAACAATATGTTTGTTGTGTTAGGTACTACTCTAGCACACAAATATAATAATTTTAACAATCCAGCACTCAATACTGTATTTTAGATTGACGTGTTCGTCTAGAGTCTAGCCTATTACTTGAGGAATCTATTTATGTATGATTTAACCCAGCGCCAATAATTTTTCGTTAAAAAATTTAAATATACATTTAAAAATTTTTTTAAAATCCTTTATTCATTTCATATTTAATAATATTTATTTTTGCAAATACGGATAATCTCTCATTGTTATTTTCATTATTATTGTTACTAATATTATTATAATAAGACAAATTAAGTAGTAAAATTACTTTATTTTGTGATATCTGACTTGTATGCAGTTTCTCACACAGGATGCTAACTCTGGCTGTTAGTTTCAGCTTCATACTATTTTGTTGTTTTCGCCCTCCTTTAGCTAATTTTCTATTCTTCTAGGTCAATTTTCGGCCTTACAGGATTCTTTTTATAGAAAGTGTATGTAATTCTGGTAATACTGTATTATATAATATAATTCACCATTAGTATCACAGATCACTTACTTTAGTATTAACAATATTAATAAATTCACACTGGCAATTTATATTTGGGATATCTTGTCTTCTAACATCACTTATAGGTCCTAAAACTACAAATATAGTAAGATTTGTTTATTTTTATATAGAACACACGATGCAATTAATTTTTATCAATTTATTTACCTCAAAAAATTTGTAGGTTATGTTATTCTTTTTCTCTTCTATTAAAACTGTTAACGTTTCTTGGCCTGAACACTCAACATTAGTGCGAATTATCAGATCGTCATCTGCGAAAAATTCATATAGATATGTATATAAACGTGTTTTTACATGTATTTGGTGTTAATTTTTACCTGTAAGCATTTAGAACATTGTCAGAATATGAGGTACATGCTGGGTCTATGACTTTTACTCTCTTCTAAGAATGTCCTGTTGTAGCACGTGCTCAGTATATACTTCTTAGAATATACTTTTAAGGTAGGTACTCAGTATATACTTTTTAGAATATACTTTCAAAGTACCTATATACTAGGTATGTTCTAAGAACATTCTAGGAAGAACATACTAAAAAGAACATAAACAGAACGTTCTTAGTATATTCATCGAACATTGATGTTATGTGGGTTCTGCCTCAAGCGGCAAAGTATCACTTTTCCCTCTTAATACACGAATAGCTATTTTGTCATTCTGTAAAAATACAATCACCAACTTTGTTGACACTTTAATAAAATTTAACATTTATGATCTTATTATGACGTATATATGACGTAAAAAAATTACTTCGTATTGACGTCACATTTATGACGTCTCTGAGACGTCACTTTTAGGTGATATGACGTCGGGGACTAATTATCACCAAAAAATTACGTTGCAGTGACGTCAGTGTGCCAGCTGGGTCGGTGTCTTATATGATATCTCCCCCACATAATACTCGTATGGGTAATTTGTTTAGATATTAGAGATTAGAGAGTTATTGCAAGTTTATTTAAGGTCAGTCACTATTAGTGCCGCTCTTATTTTGACATCTAAGCATGCGCAGTTCACTTACATTCTAGAAATAGAGAGTTATTGCAAGTTCACTTAAGGTCAGTCACTATTAGTGCCGCTCTTATTTTAACATCTGAGCATGCGTAGATCACTAACTTTAATAAAGATTATGCCTGTCCTTAATAAGAGAGTTATTGCAAGTTCACTTAGGGTCAGTCACTATTAGTGCCGCTCTTATTTTTACATCTAAGCATGCATAGATGTTTATGTTCTAAAACTGACTTTATTAAGGATTGTGCCTGTCCTTAATTGGGGATGTTTAAGGGCAGCAGGTAGTGGCGACTTTATAGCTTTCGGATGCGCTCGTCATTTAAACCTTTCAAAATTATAATTTCTAATGCCTCTTTAATATTAGGTACTATTATAGAATTTATTTGACTCTAATTACGATGTCACTATTAGTGGCTGGCTTTATATAAATTTGCAATATCTCTCTATTAGGGACAGGCACAATCTTTATTAAAGTTAGTGATCTGCGCATGCTCAGATGTCAAAATAAGAGCGGCACTAAAAGTGACTGACCCTAAGTGAACTTGCAATAACTCTCTAATGACTTTGTGCCTGTCCTTAATTGTGGATGTTTAAGGACAGCATTTAGTGGCGACTTTATAGTTTTCGGTTGCGCTCGCCAACATTCGTATCAGTTCGAATTTTTTTAATATTAAATATTTAATATCATCTAATCCTTTTAAAATGATAATTTCTAATACCTCTTCCATATTATGTACTATTATAAACAACAAAAAAGATGAACTGTAATTTAAATTTTTTAAAATGAGGTTAGAAATATGTATAAGGACAAGGACTCTAATGTCAAAATTTCAGGTTTGCAATAAGTCTTATTTTAGCATTGAATTTATTTGCCTCTAATTACGTTGTCACTATTAGTGGCTGACGTTATAGAAATTTGCAATAACCCTCTATTATTATATATATGTTCAATTAAGGTAAGTCACTATTAGTGTCGCTCTTATTTTGACATCTGAGCATGCGCAGATCATTAACGTCCTAGAATTGACATTATTAAAGATTGTTCCTATCCTTAATTGTGGTTGTTTAAGGGCAACCTTCTAAAATGGTAATTTCTAATGTCTCTTCCATATTATGTACTATTATAGAAAACAAAAAAGATGAACTGTACTTTTAAACTTCTAAAATAAGGTAATAAGGTTAGAAATAGATATAAGGACAAGGACTCTAATGTCAAAACTTTAGGTTTGCTCTAAGTCTTATTTTTTCATGGAATTTATATGCCTCTAACTATGTTTTCACTATTAGTGGCTGACATTATAGTAATTTGCAATATTTATTATTTATTAAAAATTAAACAATTTTGTTAATAACTAACTCTTGATCCTCAATAAACATAAAAATAATACAAAATTTCCAAGAATAATACCTAAATTACTAGTAACATCCTTCTGTTCCACGCTTATAGGCCCTTTACAAACAGACATTTTTGAAAAGTTGACTTAAGTAATATAATCTAATACTCTAATAAACGAAGTCTAAAATTACATTTTTACATTAACAATAGTCATTTTAATCTTCGTTTGGTAATTTAAACTTCGTTTAACACAACAGTAGAATCGGCCCATAATAATCTTTCAAAACTTGGTTTAAATCGGTTGGTACGTTTTTGAGATATCGTTGAAAAAGTGGTAACCTTTATTAACCTCCTTCGAAGGGGTGTACCAGTCTTATTATACCTTTTCGGGCATATTATGTTTATTGAGTATACTAACAATATTTTTTGACGTAGGTACTATTAGCCCTAGAGAGTTAGTCAGATCTTTATGAAACATCCTGTATATGAAAATGATCAAGTTTAAACTTTCTGTAGTAAATAGACTTGCATATCTGATGCCATCCATCCGTTAAAAAAGATATTAAATGATATAGAAAAACTTTTATGTACATCCTGAATTTTTTGTTGCTTTCCTTGAACATTTTTTCAATGCAGCAGAGGCGGACTTGCTTTTAGAGTAAGTTTCGGTCACATCATAACGTTCATCCTCGTCATCACTATCACCAACATGCCAACATTTAAATTTTCAACTTGATGAAAAATGAAAATCAATCAAAAATATAGAGTTTATGAGTTTATACTAGGTGGTTAGGAGTTTATGTTGGGATTTATGTCACAAAATACGTTCATTCAGCACCAAATATCTGAAAATAATTTGGAATAAAAGTGTTTTCACCAAATATCCGCGAAAACGGTGTATTTTTATTTCATATTCATAATTTTAACTAGTGGCGCTTTTTCCATACAGGGGAAACCGAAACTCGGGATTAATTTTTTCTCAGTTTTTTCAGATGGAGTAATGGAATAATAGAAATAGTGCCATATCAGAATAGTTCACATTATAAGCTTGCAGAAAATAAAGGATTAGCCTACTTGAGTTTTATTGGAAATATATGTAATTCTTAAGAAAAGAATGAACAGTTATAGAAGCAGTAACGATTTATTTTATCGAAAGCTAAAAAAAGGGGTAACAAAATAAACTCAAACAATTTAAAAAAGAGTAAATTTAAAGCAGATGTTCAATCAATCCCCCATTTTGAGTCATGCACAAATCTAAGTCTATCTAGAATCGCTCTTGGAACTTTAATTGAGGCGCTGTAATTATCAACGCCTCAATTAAAGTTGATCTTGTAATAGAAACTTCTGTAATTCCATTCTTCATGTCTTCTGATGATGTTGGTTTCTCGCGATAAACCTCTCCTTTAATATATTCTCAGAGATAGAAATCTAAGGGCGTGAGGTCTGGAGACCTTGCTGGACACTCGCTGGGTCCATTTTTTCAACATGCAAAAGCATTAATTAAAGTCTAGAAATGTGACTTTAATAATAAAAAAGAAATTATAATGGGGGTACTTTATAGGGTGTTATTTTTATATTTTATGGAATATATCTGTTATTTACGTTTGGACAAGAAAATTCTTTAAATAAAAGTTCTTCAAACAAAAATTGCTTCTGTTTTCTATAATTTTTGTTCAATACAAAATTTTCCTAAAATGGTCCGTATTCGAGAAATTTGACAAAATGTATATGTTTTATGAAAATTGTTTAAATAAAAGTTGTTTAAAATATAATTCTTGTTATATACATATTTGAGAAAATGTGTAAATTTCGAATTTTGAAGAAAACTCAAAAACGGATAAAAAGAAAAACATTAAATTTTAAATTTAAGCTTTATTCCGGCCTGAGGTGAACTGATCAAATGTTTGGCAGAGTCAGAACATCTGGGGAGAGGGAACTTTATAGAGGGTCGTGTTTATATTTTGTGGAATATGTTATTTACGGTTGAAGAAGAAAATTCTTTAAATAAAAGTTACTTCTAATATTATTCTCCATAATTTTTGCCTGTACAAAATTTTTCCAAAGTGGTCCTTATTCGAGAAATTTGACAACATGTGCAAAGTTCTCATTTTTAAGAAAATTGTTAAACTAAAAGTTGTTTGCGATATATATTTTTATAATTTTTGTTTCATACATGATTTCTCTAAAATAGACCGTAATGGAAAAAGTGGAAAGAAAATGTAAAATTTTAATTTTTCAGTATTTTCGTTGGCAATGAATATACAGTGTGTCCGAAATTGGTGATGCATGTATTGCGATCTCCGAAACTGTTAGAGATAGAAAAACAGTTAAATGGGGAAAGTTGTAGATAATTCTATTTATAATTCAATGCCGTTTAGTTTGAGATAAAAATCCAATATGGCGCCCATATGAAAAACAAAGTTGATGATGGTTCCAAAGAAACCGAAACGTTGCAAATAAAATCTGACGACACAGGCGTTTTTTACGTAAAAAGTTGCTTCAAGAAAGTTTTTACATATTTTAGAAATTTTCATAAATAAAGAAAATACAGGGTATTTTCGGAAATGCGTCATTTTAGTTTTTTCAAAATATCTCAAAAACCAAAAGAGAAAAAATCTCAAACTAAACGGCATTAAATTATTAACAGAATTGTATAAAACTTTCCCCATTTAACTGTTTTGCTATCTCTAACAGTTTCGGAGATCGCAATACATTCATCACCAATTTCAGACACACTGTATATAAAAAAATGTTTCGAGTTATAGACCGTCAGATAGTGACTGATTTAGGTGCCCCATTTTCGCATACAAGCCTCGGAGAGGGTTAAAAAGTACATCGATTTTGAGTAGAATGAAAGGAAATTTACGAGTTGCCCCTGGGGATAACATATGGAAAATTCGATTTTCCTTAACGGAAATAAAAGGTGTTTTTTGCTAATTTTTCCACGCAAGCCCTTTTTACTATATGATTAATTAATAGAACTAGGCTTTGAAAAACTAAAGGCTTTAATGTTGCAAGTGGCTAAAGGGTTAAAATAAGGGCGTAATCTTGTAAAGAAAAATCGATATTTTAACCGATTTTTCCACACAAGCCAATCGAGAGTATGAAAACATACAACGTATTTAGCCCGAAAAACATATTGGCTTGAGTGACGCGAGTGGATAAGTTCATTTTGAGGTTGGAAAATTTAATAGAAATTTTTTTCGATTTTTCAGTTATTTTCCCATCAATGAAATTTTTTGCAATAAAAACTTATGAATTTAAGAGCCCACAAAAAAATAATGGCTTGACTGCAGAGCGTGGTCTTCATATTTTCAGAACATTGGAAAGTTGCTGGAAAAATGTGTGCAAATTGACACAATTTTCCCACGACATGGCCATCAAATTATTTATATCTTTATAATTTATTTAACAAAAACCTGACAAGAAAATTTAGAAATTTCCATCATTTTCTCACGCAAACCGTTTGTCATATGCTTAAAAAAAGTAATTCTAAAACGATATAACAAAAGGCTTGAGTATCGGACATGGAGCATATTATTTATCTAAAAAAGAACTGACAAAAAAATTTACAAATAAATATTTATGCAGGGTTATTATTATTTATTGTTCGGTGATCATTTTAATATGAATTTAGTGCTAAATGTTTATTTTATAGAAAAATTTATATATTCTTTCAAAGGGCTATTAAATATAAACTTTAAAATACCTGTCGATCTTTTAACCTCTGAGTAAAGTACCATGCAGGTTTACTTGACAGATTAACAAACAATATTCCTATAGTTTAATCAGCAAGTAGTTTCAACTTTACTCAGAAGTGAAAAGACTTGGCCCTATTAACAGATTGGTTACAAAGATATGTTGGTCCATTTTGAATTTTTATAAAATTAATGTATGTATAACATAAAAATGCAGCTACTAAACATGAAAAAGTAGATATCCTAGAATTTAATGATGACAATCAAGTATTCTATGGAGACAACAATTTGAACTTTCATTAATATAAGATATTAAAGTAATCAAGAATGTCATGGGATAAATCTTTTGAAGTCGATTAGAAAATGTTGAAGTACCTATGATTTTTGATGAGTTGATAGGACTATAATCTGTTAAATTATTTCACTGTCTTAAACATACAAATTATCGGATTAAATAATTATTGTGCGTTATTAATTATTCCTATTTTTATAATTAAACTTTTTTGGTCAAAATTCAAGTCACAGAATGTTGTGTTTATTAAATTACTTATTTTTCTTCAAATTAAATAATTGGTAAGTCTGTGATATACATCTATTTAGTTAATCAAATGAAATATTTAAATTTTTACAATCATTTGAAAAAGCGTCAAGGTAATAAATATTTAAAATGTATAAAATTAGTCGTTAAAATTAACTAACATTATCAATATTTTTAAAATTAATTGGATATTTTTTATATGAAAACCATAATATGAAGACCCATATCTTGCGCATTATTTTCATAATATAAAACGTTATTATACTTATACGAGAAGGAACTGTATGCTAAATTATTCATTTAAAATAATAACCCTTCATAAACATTTCTACATTTTCTGACAGATCTTTTTTCGACGCTTATGCCTTTCATTATAGGGTTAAAATTACTATGCCAAACGGCTTGTGTGGAAAAATGGTGGACATTTCTAGATTTTTGTTAAATAAATTATGTATTATTAATATGATTATTTTTTTCGTATAACTTTTAACCAATTAGAACGTTCAATTTAGTTAAGTTACCTCGTATAATTTCGATAATACCTGATTATACATAGAGTAGCTCCACCAATCAAAAATATTTACAATAATTTCATTTCCGTAGTAACCACATCGACAACAATACATTAACTAACAGGACCGTCAAATTTTGACGTTTATCAATAATTATTTTCATTGTACCAATATGTATTTAAATTAATAAATTGTTGATAGTCATATGCCAAGTGTGGGAAAATGGTGGAAATTTATAAACTTTTTTTGTCAGTTTTTTGTTAAATAAATTATATATAATTTATATGATGACCATGTCCGACACTCAAGCCTTTTGTTATATAGTCTTAGAATCACTTTTTCTAAGCACATGTCAAACGATAAGCGTGGGAAAATGGTGGCATTTTTTATACAATTTTCCTGCAACTTTCCGACGCAAGCCTTCATCCACATCCGATACTCATGCCAATTTTATTATTACGTCCAACACATTAATAATATTCTATGGTTAAAAAGGCTTGCATGAAAAAATAACTCAAAAATAAAAAAAAATTTGGGGTAATTTTTCCGACTCCAAAATGCACTGTATGTATTCATACTTCTGACAGGCTTATTTCAACCCTTTAGCCACTTACAACATTAAAGCCTTTGGTTTTCCGAAGCCTAGTTCTATTAAATAATCATATAGTGAAAACGGCTTGCGTGGAAAAATGAGCAAAAAACACCTTCTATTTCTGTTAAGGAAAATCGAATTTTCCATATGTTATCCCCAGGGACCATTCGTAAATTTTCTTTTCATTCTACTCAAAATCTATGTACTTTTCAACCCTCTTCGAGGCTTGTATGCGAAAATGGGGCACCTAAATCAGTCATTATCTGACGGTCTATTAGAAATATGTGGAAAATGTATAAATTTAGTTTATTCTCTAAACATTTACAGAGGTGTTTTAATACATTTTACAAAATAACCGGAAAAAGCCTGTAATAACTAGATAGGAAAGTCATGTGTTGGGCACATCAGATTTTTTAAATTTAGTTTATTTTGTTACTTCTTTTGTTACTTCTTTTGTTACTTCTTTTGTTACTTCTTTTGTTACTTCTTTTGTTACTTCTTTTGTTACTTCTTTTGTTACTTCTTTTGTTACTTCTTTTGTTACTTCTTTTGTTACTTCTTTTGTTACTTCTTTTGTTACTTCTTTTGTTACTTCTTTTGTTACTTCTTTTGTTACTTCTTTTGTTACTTCTTTTGTTACTTCTTTTGTTACTTCTTTTGTTACTTCTTTTGTTACTTCTTTTGTTACTTCTTTTGTTACTTCTTTTGTTACTTCTTTTGTTACTTCTTTTGTTACTTCTTTTGTTACTTCTTTTGTTACTTCTTTTGTTACTTCTTTTGTTACTTCTTTTGTTACTTCTTTTGTTACTTTTTAAGCTATTGCATAGCTTTTATCGCGGGCTTTGAACGCGGCGACCGAATCAAGAAAAAAAAAACGAAACCGTAACGAAAACAAACCTAACACCCCCCACTCCGACCGGCACAGCGGTGCGGCGTTAAACAATATTAACTTCTCATTTACTCAATAAAAGAAAATCGAAAAATCGAAAAATCGAAAAATCGAAAAATCGAAAAATCGAAAAATCGAAAAATCGAAAAATCGAAAAATCGAAAAATCGAAAAATCGAAAAATCGAAAAATCGAAAAATCGAAAAATCGAAAAATCGAAAAATCGAAAAATCGAAAAATCGAAAAATCGAAAAATCGAAAAATCGAAAAATCGAAAAATCGAAAAATCGAAAAATCGAAAAATCGAAAAATCGAAAAATCGAAAAATCGAAAAATCGAAAAATCGAAAAATCGAAAAATCGAAAAATCGAAAAATCGAAAAATCGAAAAATCGAAAAATCGAAAAATCGAAAAATCGAAAAATCGAAAAATCGAAAAATCGAAAAATCGAAAAATCGAAAAATCGAAAAATCGAAAAATCGAAAAATCGAAAAATCGAAAAATCGAAAAATCGAAAAATCGAAAAATCGAAAAATCGAAAAATCGAAAAATCGAAAAATCGAAAAATCGAAAAATCGAAAAATCGAAAAATCGAAAAATCGAAAAATCGAAAAATCGAAAAATCGAAAACTCGAAAACTCGAAAAATCGAAAAATCGAAAAATCGAAAAATCGAAAAATCGAAAAATCGAAAAATCGAAAAATCGAAAAATCGAAAAATCGAAAAATCGAAAAATCGAAAAATCGAAAAATCGAAAAATCGAAAAATCGAAAAATCGAAAAATCGAAAAATCGAAAAATCGAAAAATCGAAAAATCGAAAAATCGAAAAATCGAAAAATCGAAAAATCGAAAAATCGAAAAATCGAAAAATCGAAAAATCGAAAAATCGAAAAATCGAAAAATCGAAAAATCGAAAAATCGAAAAATCGAAAAATCGAAAAATCGAAAAATCGAAAAATCGAAAAATCGAAAAATCGAAAAATCGAAAATCGAAAAATCGAAAAATCGAAAAATCGAAAAATCGAAAAATCGAAAAATCGAAAAATCGAAAAATCGAAAAATCGAAAAATGGAAAAATCGAAAAATCGAAAAATCTAAAAAGCGAAAAATCGAAAAAATCTAACACCCCCCACTCCGACCGACACAGCGGTGCGGCGTTGAAAGCCGTGTATCGTCTAACGTCGTTTCAGTTCGGCAAACTTCGGCACGGCGTGCGACTAGACGTATGCGTGTAGACTAGTTGCTAACTGCTCATAACTGATTCCATCTCTTTTAGACACAATTTCGGAAAAATTGAAATTGAAAATGAATAATGATCCACAAGAATCCACAACAAAATATGGGACCACCATTGACGCGGTGTTTTCCAGATATTTAGAGGATATCAAGTCTCAAACTTATGTTTCTTATTTCAGTTACCATAAACCTATAGTTTCAATGATAAAAATTCCTGAATAACCTACATGTATTGTAAGGTAATAAAAATATTTTAAACAATATTAACTTCTCATTTATTCAATAAAAAAAAAATGTTTCTTATCGGTCACCACGCTCAAAAAGTGTAACATGAATTAATATCAAAGAAAAAACTTGAATTAATATCAAAGAAAAATAAATACTGCATAAATAAAATAAATAAATAATTATAATTGCATAAGTTGATAAAAAATGCTATGCAATAGCTTTACCGCGGCAGTCCCCGAGTGCCACACGTATTTTTATTTAATTCTCCTGTTGCTCCATTACTTCTTTTGGTAATTCTTTTGTTATTTCTTCCCTCACTTCTTTTGTTACTTCATTCTTTTGTCACTTCTTTCGTTACTTTTACACATTTACGGCATACCCTGTATATTGATAAAACTTTTATTTGAGACGTTTTTTCCTATCTCAAAGAAAAGCAGCTTGCCCATCTACGTCGAATCCGTCTCTGCTTCTGTAATTTTTCCTCATTCGCTACGATCACCAATTATTTCAGGCGCTAATTAAAATGAAAAAAATTTAAAATTGCTAATTTATGCAACTGGCTTTTTAACCTCAAGTCTATTATAAATACCTATATACTTAACCACTAATTCTGTTTAGTTTAGGGAGTCATCAGATCCGGATTGGTTTACCTGTACGTCGGATCTCAAAGTGAACAAAACAAAAACAAACAAACAAATCGCACTCGTTTACAGAAAATGGAAGACAACGATCAAATTGTGATTACTGGAATAGCCGGAAAGTTTCCTCAATGTGACAATATCGAAGAGTTTAAGGAGGCTTTGCTGAATGGTGTGGATTTAGTTCAAGAATGTTCCAGGAGATTTCCAGCAGGTAAATACTTTTATGAAATTTACCATTATTTCTACATATATTTTTATATTTAAATAATGTAACCCTGGTTTTGATTAAGAGGAGTATTTACTTGGCTTTAGAGCAGAGCATGTAATAGTTTCGTAGTACCCCACTTTTAAAATTTATTTATGACTATTTTTAAAAGAAAAAAATAGGTACGTGTAGATAAAGGTTAAATTTATGCTCCTCTGGAACCACTTTTTTTAAATTTCAATCTGTTTTTTCTCAACTTTTGCTAAAGGCTTAACCCGTACCCCTCTGGAATCGGTTTTTGAACATTTGAATCGGTTTCTTATGAGAAAATCTAAGGAGATATCTTCCTATCGAAAAAAAAAAAAAAAAAAAAAAAATAGGAATAAAAATGCTAGAATGGAGCAATATATTTAATTTTTACCTACAGGAGCATTTATTTTTCTCAATAAAAATTAAAAAAATACGTTAAAAACTTTTTCGACTAGTCTAGAGGGTGACACCAACAAGATATATATCCTTTTCTACTGTTTACAAGATACTTGTACGCAAGTGATTTGAATTTATTTTGTTTCAAGTCTGTACACTTTGTTATTTTTACATACAGTAATTTCGATCAATTATTTTGAATTCATTTTATCATTTATTTATTAAAAAAATATATCCAAAATCAGTGGCGGCTCATGGTAATTTAAAATGGGTGTTCACTTTTTCCAATAATTTTATCATTTGTTTTTTTTTATTATTTGAGTTTGTATTAAGTGTAGTTATTATTATCAACATATACTGTTATACTGTTTTCAAGCACTACAACTATTAATAAATAAATATTTTAGTTAGTGTAATATTTGTTTTAACCATCTATAAACATTATTATTTAGTAAACTGACTTTTCTTCATAATTTGAGATTATTTTTAAATATATAGGTATCCGTTTATGCAGAAAGCTTGATATTGATTTTTGTGTAAAAAATATTATATGAAACTTTACTTACGATTTTTCAGTTTTTATTGTAAGTTTAATCATTTTCACAATTTGTCACAGATGTCAAATAAAAAATATATTTTTTAAATACCTTTTATTGGCAAATAAAATAAGAACTAAAATGTTTTTAATGTTTATTTTATAAGATAACAATACATACTATTACACAGATACAAACTAAAATAACTAAAATGTTTGCTAAAAATTTCAAGTTGATATAATTTTTCGTTTTCCAGTTTTAATATTATTAATATTTTTAATATTTTAACCCCCCTTAACTGCCCAATATATTTATATTTTTTCAGTATCAATCTTCTTCTTATAAAGCCTAATTTTTACTAAAAATTTCATGTTGATATCGTTTTTAATTTAGGTTTTTTTTTTAATTTCAACCCATCTTAACCCTCTATTGCCTTGTCCTCTTTTTCGTTTTTGACAAATAAATACTCTTTACAGAATACTGTATAAAGAGTAGAAAAAAATGTATAAGGTAAAATAAACAGTTTAAAGAGATCAACAATAATATTCAACTTCTTTTATCAAAGGATACTAAAAGTTTGAAATAGCAGCACATAATTGAATACAGAACACAGAAATCTGTGAACTAAAATAGTGAGATACAAATCGTAAAATGTTATCACACTTAATTCTCCATATGACCCTTTCTAAGTGTATTTAACAGCACATTCCAAAGTATTCTTGCTCTCGCTACTGTCCTACCCTCATGGCAGACTTTTGCATGTACATGTTTACTAAACAATAATGTGTTTTAATAAATAACAGAATAATAGTAATTTTGTCTAAATAGCAGAGCTGGGGAGGATCCGAGAGCGGTATTCGAATACTTAAGAAAAAAGGATCCATGATCCGTATTCGCCGTGGATCCTAAAGGATTCGTATTCGAATCACCAATATTAGTCTCGGGTCCTTTTAGAGACCAAACTACGCCGGCGCGAACGGGTGACTCAAACTTTGACCTGTCGCGAAGTGTAAATTGATTGTGAATATTTAGAAGATAAACGTTATAATCTACAAATTAGCAATAAAGAATATCCAACACAAAAAGTTCCTAAAATTTAAGACTAGCCTTCCTTCGTCTGGTGTATTCGAACAAATTTTTTTTTTAATTTGGTGTCATCGGCGTCGACTACTGCGGCCATTAGCCTCTTGTTCTGTGTAGGCTTTGTTACTGTTTCCCAGCGCCACTTTAGGAACAGCACTGTTAATTAGAATCCAACAGTGAATGGTCGAGTGGGGAATCCTACCTATGCATTAGAATTCATATTTATTTTTTTTTTATTAAATAAAAATTCCTGTCACCGGTGGGATTCGATCCTGAGACCTTCCGATCTCAGAGCCCACCCACATTTTTGTTTACAGGTATAATCGACGCACCTCGAAGGAACGGCCTGACAGATAAAAACTTATTTTGTTTTTTATATTAAAATAATAGTAGTTTATGTTATAAGGACGAAAAGTTGAGTTTTAAGGGCGACTCGTAGGAGTTCGAAAATACACTTTTCGTCCGTGTGCTATACGTAGATATTAAAAAAATTATATTATAGAAAATTGCACACCACCATTTTTAAGCCAATCAGAGTCTATTTTTTGTTTGGTTACCATGGTAACCCAAAAAAATTCCGGAAATTTTCATCCTCCAGGGTACTCTGGACGAAATTAATAAGTGAAAATTTTTATGTCAAAATAATGACACTTGTAATGGGCTTCATTCATATAAGACTTTTTGTTTACTTTTTGTGCAAATCAAAATTAAACAATTACTACTTCTTCTGTTTTTTTTTAAATTTTTTTATTATTAATTACATCTATTAAATGTTTTTCAAAATCAATTAAAAAATCTTCTTTTTTCAGTGGCGAGTAAGAAAGGACACTCGTATTAACTAAATGTCTATGCTTAAGTAAATAAATATAATATTTTGAAACAATTCGGTTAAACTTAACTTTATAATCCGAGAAAACTTGGTAGACACATTGAGTAAATTCTTCTGTATTGTACTAAATAGATTTTCCTCAGGATTTTATAAACTGCACTCCAAACTACATTCATCAATGAGGTACGACAAATATTTTAAATTTGTGTGATACACTTTGAGATCACAGAGTTGTTCACAATGTCTGCATAATGTATATTTTTTAACTTTTTCCATAGTAATTCGATTTACCAAGATTTTTTAATAATGACGCAAAAACTTTACCAAAAGTTATAGGCATAGCCCTCAGAAAGTCTAGATACCGCTTGGCGTATACTGTCAATACAAAAAAATGACCCCATTCAAGCTTATCGCCATGTTAGGTAAATTTATGTTTTGGCTACACTGATTTTTATATAATATTAATATAATAATAATATAATAATATAATCTGCACTTTGTTATTAGTTATAATTTCAAATTAAGAACAAAACTTTGACAAACCTATTTGATTTTCCTAGATCTGTTCAGACAGGACCGGTTTTATAAAATTTCTCGTTCTTGAAATGTTATTTTTACATGGTTATATATTATTGGATAAGTGGTTTGTGTACATATTGCTATGAGAATTATAGAGAAATTCAGTGAGATTTATGTAATATAATTCAAATTACAAGTAAACCATCTGTTCCTGTTTGGCAATATGGAGAAAATACCTACTTCAATGTCAAATGTACTATTTAAAAGAATGTGATTGTTAACCGGTCATTTATTTATATTATATTATGAAAATAAAAACTCGAATTTTTTAACTAGGGAAAGATATACTTACATCGGTAACAAGGTATTTTTAGAAAAACTAATAGATTACTCCTATTCCTATATAGTTTATTTGAAAATGAATAATAGCAAAATTATATAAAAATATGGACCTTTGCCATAAAAACTGTGCTACCAAGCATTTTCAAATAAACTATAATGATAATTTGATTTAATAGAGCGAGTATAAGATCTCACCTGTTAGAGAAATTGGGGCATAGGGAAGAAATTATGAAGCAGGTAAGCAAAGTCATTGCAAAAGATAAATATATAGAAGTTATTTTAAAAATTTTATAAAAAACTAGTGGAACAACAAATGGAGTTGTCGCTATCGGAGATCCAATCAGCAGAAAGTAAAAAAAAAATTTGGGAATGTTGGAAAAGGGCACAGCAATAGGCCCAAAATAATTCCTTGGTTTTTTAATAAATATAATCTGAGATGCAAAAAATACTGCTAGAGTGGAGAAGCAGTATTGTTCTAAAGTAGAAAACCCAGGGACATACAGCAGTGCACTAACCATAGGCGAATAGTCACTAAATTATACAAGAGTCCCATCTCGATTTTATTTTTAAATATTTTTGAGAATACCTATTATTATTTGTTACATTGAGTTTAATAAAACCACAGATTTCGAATGTATTGAAAGTTATTTAAAAAGTACCTCTATAAATATATAGAAAATGTGTATATGACTAACTGGTTTTATTAATCTTTTTTTGGGGTAGGTAAATATATTTTGAAAAATTTACAAACTTCTTTTGAATAAAAGACAAAATATTTCTGTTTTAATTAACTGAACAATATTTTATACAAATATAATATATACCTATTTAAAAGAAAATATTACATTTTACAAGTATCGCATATTTATATGAAATAACTTACTCAATAAGAAAGAATTAAATGAAACAAATTAATAAACAATGGATATGAAAAATTGCTTTAACAATTTAATCCTTAGATAAACTTATTCTTACATATTGCTTTAATCAATTTATTTACTATAAAAGTATATTTTCTATCATTTATTACATATAATAAAATAAAGCATAAAACATACAAACTATAATATGTACCTACTTAGAACGGAACTAATATTATTGTATCAAGGTAGTAATAGTGGACATTTTCCGAATAAAAAAAAAGTAAAAAAGAAGTAACGGTCGACACGTTTTTCTGACTATTGGTCTTCATCAGTACGGTGCAGCCAAGTTCAAAGGATCATGGAACTTGTGTTGGAAAAATTGTACAATAGGTCACTAACAAGGAGCCAATAACACATTTGCCGTTTCAGCTAGTATCCCCAAACTTTCTGGGCTTATACTAAAGTCACAAAATGATTCAATGGTCTTCCTATGGCTATCAGTTATTCTTTCCTAACATTTTTTGGTATGCTACAACAAAACATACAAATTATTTGATTTTGTAAATACACAAATAATTGTGAAAACTTACACATGAAATGTTATTCCTTCCTTGTATCTTCTACCGTTAGATGCATTGTTACATTCACGTACAAAACAAAAAGAGATTTTGAAAATCCTCTAAAAATTTAACACCAAACCACAAATGTTTTTTATTAAAATAAAACACTAAACGACTAAACTAAAAAATAATGTTTTAAATAAAACCTTTACTAGAAGAACAAAATAAACAACACAACAGATAATAAAATCGATTATATACGTCGAACGCCGATCTTACGCTTATTACTAAACTTGCGCCGATTCTGTCTTGTCAGTAGTGCCAACTTAAAATTTATTGACATTTATTTATCATGGCGCCCATCATATGGGGGGTCAAAATGTTTTTACGATGCGGTATCTAGACCTTCTGAGGGCTATGGTTATAGGTTATTATTCTGCACTGTCAGTGAGTTAAACTGTCAGCAAAATAATTGTCTACAATTTTTCCAAAGTCACCTAAGCTGTTATTTGTTTCATGCAGGTATTTGGAAACTGCAATTACAGCTTAGCATATTTTAGGTACAAATTAATTAAAAGAAAACGTTCCACCTACTTTAGTGAACATAACTTAGGTTATAACTGTAAAATAAATTTGTTTTAAATTAGTTTTACAAATTTTATTAAACTAAAATCGGTGGAACATTAATATTTTCGTAGTTTTATTTAGATACTTCATACCAATTATAACACTTGAATAATGAAAAAAAAACAGTGTTCCACCTATTTTAGTGAATATAACTTAGGTTATAACTGTAAAATAAATTTATTTTAAAAAATTTTACTAATTTTATTATACTATAATCGGTGGAACATTATTATTTTCACAATTTTATTTAGATACTTTGTAATTACAATTATTATCTTGAATAATGAAAGAAAACAATGTTTCATCAATTTTAGTGAACATAACTTAAGTTATAACTGTAAAATAAATTTGTTTGAAACAATTTTTACTAAATTTATTAAACTAAAATCGGTAGAACATTATTATTTTCACTATTTTAGTTAGATACTTTGTACCTGCAATTATAACACTTGAATTATAAAAAAAATAAGGTCCACCTGTTCTATTATGCAAAACTTTATTTATAATAACTTTAAACAAACATTAGTATTATTTATTAGTCTCAATACAAAATTATAATTATTAAAATAATTAATATTACTATTTTTAATTTTTAGCTTATTCTATTTGTTATTATTGGTAATATTGAAAATACAGTTATAATAATTATTTGTTGGGTGATTTGAACCTTTAGAAAACGTGTTGTCTTTAATTTCAACTGATTTGTGAAAAACGGTTGTCGAAGAGGTGTTAGGGAAGTTACTTCTCATGGACTCAATTATATTTTGATGATGTTCAGAATCTAACTGGAGATATGGCTTAATTGATTGGCTGCTGCTATGTCCAGTTATTTTAATAAGTTGCTGCTCACTAACTCCTTTTTTAGCTAAGTTAGAAACAGCTGTCGCTCTGGCCGAATGATTTGTCACTTTTTTCTTTTTATGTCGATACCAATATTAGATGCTGTCGACTTAAACCAAGTGGATATCGTATTCTTTCCTACCGGACAATTCTTGTACCATCCCTTAGAATCAGGTTGATTCCAAGTAGGATTAAGAGTTAAAAATAATCTTTCAGTTTTTATGTTGTTACCCCTTTTTTCTAATAGCTTTTTGAATAAACGAACGGGGCAAAGGACCAGGCACCTTTCTTATGGAAAAATGGCTTTCCGTCAAATTTTCTGAAACGTTGATATGTTGTAGAACTCGATGCTCTGACAAAAAGTGTCCATTGGCCCAAACCGATCCTACGACTAGTTTTCGAATTACAGGGTGTTAAACTTCAAAAATGCCACTTTTTGTAACCAGATTTCTCATAAATGACCTATTTTATTCGCGCTTTTTGTAGAAAACATGATTTATAGATTATTTACCATTAATTTTTTAAAGTAAGTTACTGTGAAAACTGGTTAATTACAGGGTAGTTCGGAAATAAGTAATACAGTTTTTTTCTTAAATCTTTTTTTTTATGACAGCGTTAAATGAACGAAAAAATATAATTTCACAATGCAAATATAGTACAAGTAATTGCTTCTGGTTGATAAATCCCATTTTATACAGGGTGACTCATAAATATGATTACAGAGGGTATATATTGTTTTTCAGCTTTAACGAGTCACCCTGTATCCTGAATTTTCTTTATTACATTAAGTACATGTACGACCTGTCACCCTATGTCATACATGGTGTTAAACCGATTGCAGAAACTTTAAAAATTGGCAAAGTAGTTTTTTGTGCAACACCCTGTATTTTAAAAGTTTCTCCGTCAACTTTGTAAATTAATACATTTTTAAATTAAGAAAAGTTCAGTATTTAACTAAGCAAAATTTTGTTTTAATTCTATGACCAGTTTTTTGAAAATATTAATCCAAACTTACTATAATTAAACGATTTTTTAATATCTATTTTGCTGGTCTGGAACTGCCTTGGAATACTTAATAATCTTGCAACCCGCAACAATCTAAAACTAGCGTGGGTACCGGGACACCAAGGTATCCAAGGAAATGAAAAAGCTGACGTACTCGCCAAAGAGGAATCAGATCTACCATTTACAGGACCCGAACCTGTATTTGGGCTAAGCAAAACCTCTGCCCGACAGGTAGTGAACAGATGGATATTCACTAAACACCAAATTCGCTGACAACAGATAAGAGGACACAGAAGCAGCTAGCTTCATGTTAATGGGACTAAACCCACGCATGGCCGCTGAGGTACTACAGCTTGCAAGGCCTCAGATATTAACCGTCGTGGGATTACTAACGGGGCACTGCTTGCTAAAACACCTTCATGTGATGGGACTACTCAATGATTCTACCACGTGTAGACTGCATGGAAGAGGAAGAGATATCGTATCATGTTATCTTGGAATGCGAAGCTCCCGCTAGGCGGCTATTTACTCTTTTCGGTCTAAAACCAGAAAAAACGCCCCAAGAACCTAGTAAAACTTACCGAAGGCACAGGACTATTCCAACGATAGTACCTGAATACGGGGAAAGCAGGAGAATACAATAGACCCAAGAAGCCGCAGTGGTATGTGCCAAACCTAACCCTGCCTGCTTATACACGACAAAAATAAAGATGCTAATATGTATATGTGTATACAGACAGCAAAATCAAATATACAGGCCTTATTGTCAGCTATAATACTCGGCGATTGTTTATACTTGAGACGATTTGACTTATTACGACGTCACTAATTGAGTCATTAAATCTTACGAACGTTGTACAGATGGTTATACAATGCAGCATCGATGTTAAATCGCTCTTTGTCTTACATAAACAATCGCCGAGATCTTTTGCTAATTCACGACAAAAAAAAAGTAATTGGGAAGATGTTAACAGCTTCTTAAAGGAACGTCTTAAGACACTAACACAATTCTTTTTAAATTGAGGCTTGGTATATCCCATACCTTTTTACAAATAATATTTAATTATTGCATTCAGAAAATGACCAGTAAAATTATATAACTAGGTAAATTATCATTATTCCAGAATTTTGCCCCATATACTGCATTCGCCAATCAATTGTATATTTCTATTCCAAATCTTCCTAAAGCTATTCTTTATATAAATTGCACATATAACAAAATTGAGAAAATTAGTAATTTTCGAATTTTGCGACAATCTTATTGTTTACAAAAAAAAAACATTTATTTAAACCTGAACTAATCGTCTCGCCAAAAGTATACATATTAACAAATAATGGCCCTTTCTTTTTTAATTCAAAGAATAATGATGCATATTACGCAGATAATTCCAATAGGTATTATGCAGAGAATTTCAAAATGATATTATAAGAACTTGATAGAGGTTTTAGTTATTCGGTTCTTCTTTTTAATGATCTTTTACTTATTGTTCACATTCTTTCTTTTCTAAATCACAACGAAAATCAGTACACAAATATTGCTGCTAATTAATCACGTCTGATTTCAAGTTCGAGATGGGTAGTGGAGGCAAGAAACCGTCATTTAAATTAAATTTTTAAGTTTTGCCTCCAGTCGACCCTAGAATATCATGCTGCCAATTTACATGACTTTTACTACATCAAGCAAATATTAAGCATCCATCTGCACGTTTGTTTAAATATATTGAGAATATCAAAAATAGGACAATTGAGGAAGATCTAGATAATGGTTCTGAACTAATATTAGGTCAAATATATTTTTGTTGCACCTTATAGATACTTCATTATTAGTTTTTTTTACTGTTCTCGTAAAAATGAATTGATAGCAGACCCTGCTTTTAAATTATTAACATTTTCATGTGTTATTTCAAAATAAACCTTGAATATATTTTTTTCATATATCTATCACCAATTGTTATTGCAAGGAACCATCACATAACCTTAATATTCCTTTGATACTTCAATCTCTAATTCTGTCTATATTTTTTTTTGTTCCTATACATCTTTTATGCTGTTTGTATACACATATATATTAGCATCATCCAGTATTCTTAAATAATGTATTTAATTATATTTGATGATGTGCAAAATATATATTAAAAAATCGTTTAACTATAGTAACTTTGGATTAATATTTTAGAAAAACTGGTCATAGAATTACAACAAAATTTTGCTCAGTTAATTACTAAACTTTTCTTAATTTAAAAATGTAATAACTTACAAAGTTGACGGAGAAACTTTTAAAATACAGGGTGTTGCACAAAAAACTACTTTGCTAAGTTTTAAAGTTTCTGCAATCGGTTTAACACCCTGTATGTCATAGGGTGACAGGTTGTACATGTATTTAATCTAATAAACAAAATCAGGATTCATCGTTTATACAGGGTGACTCGTTAAAGCTGAAACGACTAAATACCCTTTGTAATCATATTTATGAGTCACCCTGTATAAAATATGATTCATCAGCAAGAAGCAATTACTTAAACTATATTTGCATTGTGGAATTATATTTTTACGTACTTTTAAAGCTGTCATAAAGAAAAAGACTTTAAAAAAAAACCGTGTTACTTATTTCCGAACTACCCTGTAATTAACCAATTTCTACCGTAACTTACTATAAAATATTAATGCCTAATAATCTACAAATCATATTTTTTACAAAAAACGCGAATAAAATAGGTCTTTTGTGAGAAATCTGGTTACCAAAAAGTGGCATTTTCGAAGTTTAACACCCTGTACCTCGAAAACTAGTCATAGGATCGGTTTGGGCCAATGGACACTTTTTGTCAGAGCATCGAGTTCTACAACATATCAACGTTTCAAAAAATTTGACGGAAAGCCATTTTTCCATAAGAAAGGTGCCTTGTCCTTTCTGAGTTATTATTGTTTGTAACTAGCCACTTACTATCAGATAATTTTTTAGAACCCCCTTGAGCTGTTTTAGAAAAAACTGTATTATATACTATCCTTCCACTTAAATTAGCCTCATTATTAATTTCCTCTGTAAAATACTGGATACAAGCTGATGACTCTTCCCCTCCCCTCCTGGCTAGCTCAAGGGATGGGACATAAAAAAATTTTCGTTGAAGACCATCTGGACAATCTTAATCGCAAGTTACTATAATTTTGTTAAATTCGTCGTTAGATAATGCCAGCGAACTTGATTTTCTTTTTTCAGGATCCCTCTGCAATTTTCTTCGCATTGCATCACGCGCTGCTCTGGCAGATGCAAATTCGGCATCGGTAAATGGGTCAAATTTAATATTATAATTATTAAAAAACATCTCTTTTAACTGTTTTGCTGTGCTATTCCACATTACTTTTACAACACCCTCCTTATAATTACATGAGCTTTTTTTCTTCATGTTAAATGCATAGTCTTCTAATATTTGACTCAGTGCTTCAATCGAAACAGATGGACTGTTAATATCATAAGATTTCTCAGAACAAAACTGCAAAAATTGTCTCCACACACTTTCTTTACTCCTCTTTGTATTTTGTGGCACTAACTTTTCGACTTCTTTTCTAATATTCTCTTGATTTTCGTTTCCAAAACGCGACATTTTTACTCACTCGTTATAGATACTGCACTGGACCTCATAAACTGACGCAAATTTTGACGTGGAATAATTTTTGACATACACTCATGACTAACTAGACCAAAACTAGTCTTCCCTTCTTCATGTCCTTAAATAATCTTAATGTCAAATAAAAATTAATTACTTTTAAATTTTTTAGGTGTCAAATTTTCTTACCGAATCCCCCACGATCTTGAATTAATAACCGGAAACTTTTCCTCGTACACGATTTTTTAAGAAAATCGTGTACTCGAAAAAAATTTCTGGTAATAATTCAAGCTCTAGGGAGATTACTAGTGAAAATTAAATCCAAATAATATTTCCAATTTTTGTTATAACTGAGATAGCTGTGATCGATAAGAATGACTAGATGGGTATATTCTTGATAACAATTGAACAATTGCTTTCATGTTAGTGTGCTTATGTCAAATCAATAATTTAATTATAGGTATTTTATTTAGTTTTCTCTTATTCAATTAAAAATGTTTCTTTTCAAAATTTTACAATAGCAAAAAAATATTGTTATCATTATTGAAAGGTAAATAAAAAATTAAACAGCATGTTTAGCCCTAAAAGTATTTTTTAGTAGTTCATTTGTAGTATATTTAAAAGTTCTCCTTTTGAATTGTTTTCTGTCCGAAAAACGACGTTTTATGTCACATTCGAATAAAATATTTATTTTTGTAGATTCTAATTTATTTATGGTTCATATTCATAGAAAAAAAAATAGTTTATATTATTCAACATCTTCCTGTATCAACTATTTTTGTGCACGTCATATTCCGTAATAGACCCATAGTTGCTAGTAGGCAATATTAGATTCAGAAGCTTACATAATACCATGGTATGACACTGACAGTGATTCGTATTCGTGATCCGAAAAAATGGATTCGAATCACTTGATTCAAATCCTTTTTTTTTGTAAAAAGGATTCGGACATAGGATCCGTGATTCGAATCACATCTCGTGATTCGGAGTCGTGATTCGAATCTATTTTTTGATGATTCGTCCCAGCTCTGCCCAGGCAGCAGACTGACGTCATTATGACATCTTATTTTCCCAATACAGGACGTCATTTATCCTCTGAAAACTAACGTAATAATGACGGTAAAATGACGTGAATATGTCACAGCCAGTATGACGTCATATTTAGACGTCCTTTTCACGTCTAAATATGACGTGTTTATGACTTTTCCTAGTAGTCTTTATAACGTCATTATGACGTTTTTATAACGTTGTTTTAATGTCACCTTTGTTGTTATTTGAGACGTCACCATGACGTTACATTTGACTGTTACTCCTTTTTAACTTTTCTATAGGAATTGTGGGTCACTTAATAAAACAAAATTAGAAAATAAAATAATTATAATTAAAAAGAAAAAACAGTTTAAATACATGAAATATTATTGGCAAAAAACATTAATTTATATAAATCCAACTGCTCCAAATGTTCGTTATTGTTTTGGCTTTGGCACAATTATAAAGACTATGGGCACACTTAATTTATAATGATTTTTTTATGAGTACCGCTATTTTATACTATTTCACGAACCTGGGAACATTTTATAAAACATCCTATGAATGTAAAAGATATAAAATCATTAAAGAATAAGGAAAATATAGATATAAAAATGCTGGGTTGATACTGATATAACTTTTTTTCACTGACCTTCTCTTAACTTTTAACAACAATCCTGAATGCACACGAGCAACGATCCACGATGCACACACCATTACACATGGCCGATGCAACATTCTGCGAATTCTGCGATACCGTTCTCGAGCTTGCTCGAATGGCTCGAACACACACGAGCCATACTCCACAGACCGATAAAAACAGATAGACGCAAGTATGTGTCACGTGGTGTCATACAACCTAAGAGTTTTAAAAAATAATTGTTTAGGCCATATCATTTTACATAAATAAAATGTATTGAAATCACGTTTAATATAAACCTTAATTTAATAGTGACAATAAATTGACGTCAAAAAGACGTTAGAAGTGACGTCAGAAAAACTTCATTTTTTGGTAACATGACGTCGATAACCAAGAATTACCAAAAAATGTCGTCAAAATGTCGTCAGTCTGCTGCTTGGGTGCTAAATAGGTAAATTGGCTTCATCTGTATTTTCAAATTATTGTTTAATTGTAGATAGTATATTAATGTTTTAATATGTACTTATAAGATTGATTACCCAGAGCACGTGGGATGTGACTTATTAAGTGCCTAATCAAAATCAAAATTTATGTTTGATACGTATTGCTCTTTTCGATACATACTTTATTACCAACTGTAAACTAATTTTCATTTAATAGCTGCATGATCCAAATTACCAAATACATCTAATATTTTTGAAAATACTAAATTATACAAACAAGGCAATAAAAAAAGTCATTAAAATAAAAGATTTCAGGGTGACACAATTAATAATTACAGGCAAACATAACTGTATATAAACTATTTAAATGTACATACCATTTCTTAGGTAAAATTTCTCATTGAGTATATTAAATTAACTGGTTGGTTCATTTTTCCTATTCAGATTTTAAAAGTGAAAAACCATTTATATTTATCTAATATTTCCATTTCCATAATGATGTCAAGTAGTTATCTTATCAGACTAATCACATTTTTCCTTTTAGCGGGTTATGTGGGAAACAAAAAATTTACAAATTTTTTGCTTATTTCTTACTTCATAGTATTTACAGTTGGTTACAAAATAGACCATTTTGAAGTAGTCCTAGAATTAGACACCGAAACAAAATATAAAACAAATTAGATTCGTAAAGAAGTTTTTCGGGAACAATCGTTGAATTGACACACATACTTTCAATTTATTAATGTCACAGTTCTTAATTAAACAGTGTTGCCAGAATGTTTATATGTACCAGATTTGTCTAAAAAATGTACCAGATTCAAATGTATAAGATTTTTCTAATTCATTGAAGGAGAAAAAAGGGGGTCTTTATTGGATTAATACAGTTTAAAATTTTATACCAAAGAACTATTAAACACAAAAATTTAAATTGTTTAATGAAACTTAATAAACCCGAGGCTATGTCACTTATTAAATTATCAATTTCTTCATTCTCATAAATGCTTAGCAAGGCGTCGTATACGCCTCCGATATAAAATCTTAAAGGTTTTAAAGCCTTTATCCTACTCTCCCATCTAGTATCACTTAACCAAATTATTAAGCTCTGCAATTATAATATCAAACATTTATTATATTATATTTATTATTATATTAATCTTACATATGTATTTTATATTATTAAATAGCTAGAGTTTCTAGTGCTATTTTAGTAGTTAATAAGTCCAAACTATTTAATTCAATAGGAAGTTTATCTATTTTAATCATAAATCATAGGTTTTTATTAAAAGTTTGGATATATTATCAATTAGTGCTTTATTTCCTAAATATAACTTGATTCATTTATTCTTGAGACAATTGGTCAATTTTGTACTTATTTTAAATATACATTTGTTACTGTATTAATAATTATTATTAGTCTCTTCTCCCCTTTCCAAAACAAGTGAAATATTCCGAGCATTTGTGAAGCCTCGGCGTATCCACCCTTAAAGGACTAGAAGAGTCTAAAACTAGTTGCCAAGAAACGCTCGACCATGCTATTAAGGAATAATTTTTGTTCTTTTAATTTATTTTTTTATTTGCCACTGGTAAATGGATGTTCCTTCTGGACTTCAGGACCCTTTAGTTGGTGACAGTGCTATTTAAATCCCTTATTAGTATATTAACAACAGTAGCTAAAGACCTATCAGTAGTTACAAATGGTCTTTAGATTTCCCGGTTGTTACAATTGGTGACAGCGGTGATCTTTAGATTTCCTGGTTGTTACATTTGGTGAAATACAGTGGTCTCATCTGCTTTTAAATGTAGGGTTGACAAAGCTGCAATTAATTTAATAATAGTAATTGATTTTTACAGAATAATTACTTTAAAATCTTACCATTAGTCTTTATTTTCAGTTTAAGCTCAGTCCCTTTATTTCTTGTAATTATTTTAGAGTGTAAAAAATAAAAATTGTTGGCCAACAGCAAAACTACGGCTCGCTACAGGCTTGCCAAAATTTTAAAATATTTTGGAATATAAACAAAGTGTGATTCAAATTCAGCTCGGAGGCCGTACCTCAATCCAAAATGTTTAAAATAAACCGTTCCCCTAATAATATTTAACTTTATAATACAAACAAAAAGCAATTCATTTGAAATTTGATGGAAATCATTACATGATTTTTCCATGCCGTTTTGTAGTTTGTTTTTCAAAAAATCAAATAACCAATTTTATAAAAACTTCAACACAGGTATATAGTCCAAAAATAATAACATAAACACCACTAAATATTAATAAAATATTAGATTTTATAAAAAACGAATGTACAAAATATTTTCTGTCAGCTCGATTTTTCATTTTTCATTAGCAACGGACGGATGGGGCCACCGTGTTGTCTACAAACCATGCCCCTAGACCCGTCAAGTAGCATTCCTGATCACACCAATTTTTATTTTCTACCCCCTTTCTTTTTTAACCTTAATACAATTTTTTGTAAAACTCTTATATAGGTTGTAAAAACTTTATAACAAAAATCCCAGAAAACTACATATTACTCGATTTTTTACGAAAAATTACCATTTTTTGCTAAATAAATCCCCATTTCACCCCCTTCCCCTGTACCGCTTTGACTAAAACAAAAGGCGAATTGTTCTATTATAAATACCCACCTGTGTACCAAACTTATCGAGGAATCTAACCGGTTTTTTGTCTGCAAAAAATTGTCATATTTCACACTTAAAAAAAATAAGGTGATTCAATTCAAAAATACAAGTTTGCACTTTTCATGTAGCATTACACTTAGAATTAGGTAATAAATCGTTTTTTTGCAAAAAAATATCATAAAAGTATTATTTTAATTTTTAACCGTGCAAAATAAAATAATATAAAGTTTACTTACCATAAATTAATAAGTAAGATAAACCGTTTAAATGCACGGCACTGGTAACAAGTCGTAGTTCCGACCATACTATTTGGAGCCACCATCGCACACTACACATTTGGCTGACTGACTTTACAGTTGGAGGCAGCATAAAAGAAGAATGTTCCTTATTATTTATTTATATTTTTTGACATTCATTATTCTAAAAAAACTATTATTTACATTAAAATATTGTATTTAACATAAATATTAGTTTTTTTTTTAAGTAATAAAACCCCAAGAAACATAAATAATAAAATAACATTAAAATATTATTTAAAACATAGGTATAGTTTAATCATTCAATAAAAGTAAAATGCATTCAAACGTTTATTACATTCATATCATGTATTCAATATTAAATAATAATAAGTGAAATTAATAGTAGTCTTCTCTAATTCTTGAAAAAATAGACCAAATTTCGATGCACGGTCAGTGTTTTTTGTAAAAACAAAAAAGTGTACATACCTGCATCTTATTGAACAATTTCTCTTATCAGAATGTTGCCCATTCTCATAAAAGTACAAGTTATTTTTAACTTGTCTAAAATTAGTTTATTTCTCATAGTGCAATAGTTGATTTTAATTATATTCTAACTTTAAATTAACAAATCTGTTCTGCTTGATCTAAAAAAAAAAAAATATTTTCTCTTTAGGGAGTTAATTTTTGACTATACTTTCTCATATTTTAGTAGGAAAACAGTTTTTATCCGTTTGGAGAATTGTTCAAATTGTTCATCGCTAATACTAAGTTTACTTTCGTGTTTTTTGTTGTGGATTAGCAAATCTATCTTATGCCGCTGTGTATATATGTTTCAGCCTCAACATTTTCTAAAATCTGACTCTCAAGTTGAGTATAGTTGAACTAGATGTACTATTTATCTAATAAAATTGGTACAGAATTTGCAATTAGTCGTTTATACTTTAAAGCAATTATACTAAAAGAATCTGGCAAAAAATGATCTTCACAAAGATAGCGAATTTTATTATCTAAAATTAAATTTAAATTCTTAAACCAGTTATTGTGAATTTTAATATTGGAAGTAAAATAAAAAAAGATTTTATTTGATTAACCAGCTTGCTGAATATTAGAATATTACTTATTTAAACAATTAGGAGTTGACCAAGAATGTTTAGCTTTACCCGGACCATATATATATTAAAAAAGAATTGAAAATTGATCCAAAATTAAATTAATATTCTAGAAAACAATGATATAAACATAAGCCCTTAAACAAAATCTAACAGCTAATATTAAATTATGAATTGTTGATATATACTTACTAATTACATCAAATCAGCAGAGACTTATAATGTTATCAATCTCCAAAACCTTAATATAACTTATTTATAAAACTTACATCAAGAAATATCTTTTATTTATGGTATTTCGTCCTTTTCGTATTCCGCCATTCTGTTTTTTATTTTTTACGAATTTGTCAACACAGTTGTCAAACCTCTCTTTAAAATATCCCAGCAAAAGTATGGCCATTGTATGGCTGGTATAGAACTCAACAAATAACAAAATAAGATGCAGCTTTCATGAAAGTTTACGGAAATTGGCAACATTGCTTTCATCTTATTTGTGATGGTGGCTCCAGTGCCGTGTAATTAAACGGTTTATCTTACATATTAATTTATTTATGTTATTTACAAAATACTATCTTATTAAAGTTTGCAATATTTTGTCTAAGCGCTACTTTCACTCACTAAGCGTTAACTTGACTCACTGTACTATCAAACCCTTGCATATAATATACAGTGTGGAAAAGCCAAATGGAATAAATTCATTATTTCGATTACTGTACATATTTATAGAAAATCCCGAAACACGTCAAATTTAAATTATAAATTGACATTCTTTAAAGTGAAAATGTGATCCCTACCTTCAACCCCCTTTGAGTAACAATTACAACCCCTAATTTTTTAAATGGGAAGTATACCCAGACAACACACCAAATCCCAGAGATATCCACAGAATATCTTTTGTGGATATCCAATATATCCACAGGATATCAGAAATATTCCGTGGATCTAATATGGATATCCAAATGTCCGTCTATATCCATAATATAGAAGATATCCTAATGGATATTCAGCAAAATATCTATTGGGTATCTTCCAGAAAATACAAGTAATCACAGAGATATCCACAGAATATATTTTGTGGATATTCAATATATCCAATATATCCAATATGGATATCCAACCAAATGTCCGTCTATATCCCAGGATATAGAAGATATTCATATTCGAATATTCAGCAAAATATTTTATGTGTATCTTTAGTGGAGGTTCATAAGTAACCAATGATTATTAAATAACGTCGAAAGAAAATAGCAGAGATAAAAAATATTTTCAACACTCTGCCTTTGATTTTGCCCACTAAGTAGAAAGTCATCCTTATTAGGACTCTTCAGCAATAAATGAAAATTCTCGACTCCAGTCTCTAATGGAGTGATTAGGACACACATTTCGATCGAACTCAATTACAGCGGGTCGAGCATAAGTAGATACGATAGTGGTTTAGTTTTGTAAACAATATTTTTCACATAGCCCCATAAAAAAAGTCTAATGGGGTAAGATCAGGTGATCTTGCTGGCCATTCTATTGATCCTCGCCTCCCTATCCAGCGATTTAGAAATGTTATGTTGAGGTACTGGCGGACATTGATTTGGTAATGTGGAGGTGCTCCATCTTGCTGGAACCATATGGTATTTGCTGGAACTTGAGGGTTTCCTGGATCAGGAAATAAATTTGCCAAACTTGGCACCACATCATTTTGTAGTAGTGCTAAATAATTATCGCCATTCAAATTCCCCTCAATGAAAAAGGGACCAATAATATGGTTTTCAACAATCCCTGCCCAAAAATTAACCTTTTGAGGGCATTGTGTATGGACCTCTCTCATCCAGTGAGGATTTTCCGTTGACCTTTAGCGGCAATTTTGACGATTAGCATGACCGTTAACGGAAAAAGTGCACTCATCAGACGTTTTCTAATTGGATGATATTGTTATTCAACATTTTAATCAATTGTTCGCAAAAATTTGTTCTCCTATCAAAATCGTCTTCCATGAGTTCCTGAGTCGGTATCATTTTATAGGGATGCATTTTATTTTCATTTAATATGTTTAGTATCGATGTATTGCTGACATTAAATGTTGCAGATGCTTGTCTACTCGATGTATGTGGGTTTTCCTCAAACTCAAGCATTGGCAGCTGTTTTTTTCATCTTCTTCACATGTCCAAATTCGCGAAATTGCTTCTCTATTTTACTAATTGTACCTTGGGATATAGGCGGCAAATTCGGAAATGTTTCATGAAATAGGCGAGCAACTTCCATTTGTGTTCGGGTGTTATCTCCGTAACCAATCATCTGTAAAACTGTTATTTTATGCATTTCTGTTAATCTAACCATTTTTATGAAATTCAAACGACAATTATAATATTGACAATATCCTGCAGTTATAATTATTACAAACCAATTTGCTAAGGCGTTTTAAACAAACTAACATTGCTATGATAGTTTTTTAAAGGATTTTTTAAAATTGATATTAAAAAAGAACACTGATATGGTTTTTGCTTAGGTACTGTCTTATTATAAAGACTGAAACGGGAAATAGTAGTATAGGTACTCTAGAGAATTTCGGTAATAAGATGATTTTATTTTTTTTATGTTAATTTTTGCAATAAATTTAAAAACAATAACATTTTTGGATAGAGAATGAAGAGACCTTTCAAACGATATATCACAAGCTCATACTTCCCATTTAAAAATTAGGGGTTGTAACTGTTACTCAAAGGGGGTTGAAGGTAGGGATCACATTTTCACTTTAAAGAATGTCAATTTATAATTTAAATTTGACGTGTTTCGGGATTTTCTATAAATATGTACAGTAATCAAAATAATGAATTTATTCCATTTGGCTTTTCCACACTGTATATGTCAATCTTATGGTATTACAGAAATTATTTACAAAAAAAATAATTTGTACAAATACGCAAAGTAAAGTAAAGTAAACACCATTCACAAATATGAATTTCTTAATAATCTAACATATGCGTCACTTTCCAGACGAAAAATCTTGTGATGTAAGGGTTTCGTAGTACCCCCACTTTTAAAGTTTATTTTTGACTATTTTCAAAAGACAAAATATGTACGTGTAGGTAAGGGTTAAATCTATGCTGGTCTGGAACCATTTTTTCCAAATTCACTTTAGTTTTTTTTCTAAAAAAAATGAGAAAACTGCTAAAAAAGTTTATTTTGTATTTAAAAAAAAAAACCGAATCAAATTTTGAAAAAGTGTCTCCAGAGGAGCACAGATTTAACCGTTCTTTCTTCTAGAAAAAGTCAAAAATAAACTTTAAAAGTGGGGTAATACGAAACCCTTGCATTCTCTGCTCTAAAGCTAAGTAAATACTCCTCTTAATCCTGAAATTGTGACATGTTAATTTCATCTGTGATTTTATGTTTAGACTAAACTTTCATTTCATTTATTATCTTTTTTTTTTTTTTTTTTTGAGTGAGGGTAGCCATATGTGAGTAGTAGGGATTAAGTGTAAGGGGTTAAAGAAAAGGTCCTTTATTTCTCACAAGTCAATTTAATTGGCGACCGGTTTCGAAGCTGTCACTTCATCATCATCAAGACATCTATCTATCTAGATAGATGTCTTGAGAGTCTGATAATTTTTACTTTTTACTTTTATTAATTGACGTTATATCCTTAAAAAATTTTTAAACTGTTTGTGCTTGTAAAAACTATTTTGTGTTGTTTAGTTAATAATTGTCTTACATGTGTTTTAATTAATTTATTCAAACAGACATCTCGCGGTTTAACCTAACCTACAATATTTTTTTTTTAAAAAATACTATTGTATTACATATGACTTTTTTAACTCGTTTTGTTAAACTTTATGTAGCGCTTCCTTTATGGAAATAGTCAAGGTGTGCCTGATGATGAAGTGACAGCTTCGAAACCGGTCGCCAATTAAATTGACTTGTGAGAAATAAAGGACCTTTTCTTTAACCCCTTACACTTAATCATTTATTATCTTCCAATTCTCCTTGCTTACATTATTTTGTTTCAAGTATTGTTAAAGGTTTTATTTACAACCATATATGTAATGTTGTCATTACTAACATCATTGAAGGTTGGAAAGTGACACATTACACACCTCTACTTCCCGCCCTCACTTCCCGCCCTCATTTCATCTATTCTAGATGAATATTTTTTATATTTTAAAAAAATAACACATTTTTTTGACAAATTTTATAATACCTATTTAATGGCAAACAATAAAGAACAACAATGAACTAAAATACAACAAACTACTTATTGATATTTATTATTCGCGAATTTAATATACGGCTTCATCTGACATTTATTTATATTGGTGACAGTTGTTTACCCCGTAATCACAGTAACAATATATTTACTTAATGATTCTGAGAAAATCGCGTGCTTGGTATTTTGTCGTTAAATGTAATATTTTAGGTATGTTCAGAACGAAACAGAGATTTATTAACTTTGATCGAAATATGATGGTTGTAAATAAAATAGTATACAAACCTCGGTAGGAAGTTTCATTCCTGTCTCGAGATCATAGCTAACCTCGACGCTTCGCGTCTCGGTGATATAACTAATCTCACGAGAGGAATGAAACTCTTCCCACCTCGGTGTGTAATATACTATTTCTTTCATCTTTTAATTTATTTTGATAAATTTGAGTCTTTTGTATATACCTTTCAAATATGATTTTATAATTCGTAAATTTTTTACAATTTTGGATATATCACATAAAAATTGATGGTAGCAGTAAAATAAATTTAATTTCCAGGTATTTATGGCGTCCCCAAAAGATCGGCAACCCTACCAGTCATCGACAAATTCGATTCTACTTACTTCGGAATCCACGCTAAGCAAGCCAACTATATGGATCCCAGACAAAGATTACTTTTAGAAGCAGTTTTCGAAGCCATCATAGATGCTGGATATAATCCAAAGGACCTTAGAGGGTCCAAAACAGGTAAAACCAATAAATTAATAGAAAAAGGATAACAAATCAATCGTTTTTTCTTCTTTGATTTATTATCGCCCCCCTCCCAAACTCTCTCTAGGTTTTGTTACGACAATTTTATCGATAATCCTAATTTTCAATAAATTAATAACTAATTAAATCTTTCATTAAATCGACATTATAAATACGAATGTGTACGTTATTCAATTTGTTTGAATGGGATTTAATCATTATTAAACAATGGATATTCTTTATATGTGTGTAGCGTTATAATTTAAGTTTAGAAGGTCAAGTGTTAACACAATGGAATGTGTAGGTACTAAATGAATTTTATGGATTTCCTTGGATAGTGCCGAATATTTTCATGATTGTAAAGTTTATTAGGAGTTGAATATGCACTCTCTTCCAGAACTTATATGGCGTAGTAATAACCCAAAGACATTGATATAATTATTGTTCGATAATTGTTCAAAGTTTTCAGGATCTTCCTGTATATTTAATAATTTAAATTTATTCCTTTTAATAACACCTTAAGTAAATATTGGGAAGACGACCTTTTCTTAAAAATATAAATTTTTATAATTTAATGTAAGATATTTCCGAATGTCACAATATGTGGGTAAATTCTTATCAGAGAAAAATGGTTAGTATAGTAAAATGCACAAGTATAATAGGTTTAGAAACAGTGAAAAGTTATATATTTTTTATTTTAGCATGAATTTGCTCTAACCACTTTGAGGAAAGTAGCTGTGATATTTCTCTTAAATATAGACGCAAAAAAAAGAAAAGTAAAATCCACCAGGTACATAGGGCCTCATTAAGCAGAGAAAAGAAATATATATTTTAAAATTTTAGCTGATAAAACAGTAGTTTCATGTCCCAATACAAAGGTCCCTTTTGAAGTAATACTGTTCATGAGCAGGACACGAACACATATAGGAATAAGGTACACGAACAAAAAAATTGGTTTTGCGTATTTTCAAAGAAAACTTGACAAAAAAATGTTTAAACTTACCAAATAAAAAGTAATTTTTTGTGTACGTACTTTTTATAAATAAATATTTTGCTTCTACACACTTACTACTGAGGCCCTTCCTATGGGGCCTCAGTATTGCATTCGTGCAGAAGAAAAAAAATTTCTTACCCCCATTTTATAAAACTTTTTTTTTTCACGTTTCCGATCAATCTGAATCCGAAAATGCAAAAAAAAAATTTTGTCTGGTCGTCTGGGTGTATGTATGCCGGTACGATAACTCTGGAACGAAAGTTCTGATTGAATTGCGGTTTTGATTTTCTTGAATAATTGCTTCTTACTTAGAACCCTATTGATTTTCAGACTTTTCGATTCATTCTAACTACTTTAATATCAGTTTGCTTAAAATCCGCCTATGCATTTCTTATGTGACTAATTTTACAAATTTCACGCATTCCTAACGTCTAAAATTCCTAACATTCTTAACATTCCATACATTGCATTCTCCAACGACCTATCAAACAACAGCTGTTGATTGTAAAAGTGAGATTTCTAAGGCGTGTTGCGACCTTCATACTTGCAACCATAGCCATTTTGGAGGCTATTTTTATTTGAAATTAGTCGCCAAGCCTGTCAATTTATGAAAAATATATATAAGCAGTTTCTTAAAAATGACTTTTTTTATGGTGGTGCTAACTTAAGGTTACTACTATTTCGCCCCTAGTTACAAAAACACCTTCATTAAATTTACTGGCTCTCTGTCGCAACCCCATAGAATAATTAACTGGCCATTTTATTTGGCAAAAATTAAGTACCAAGATGTCAACTGAGATGTGTGAATGGATCTTAAATGTCAAATTATTTAAAAATGTATGCTTTTTTTGATATTTATTGCAAATAATTTGTAGTGTATCTCAATTCTGGCTTTCCATAAATAAAGCTACAGCAAGACCTCAGTATAAGTAATAATACAGTAGCGACAGTTCATTGTTTATGAAAGTTTCACATTTTTCTGCGCATGTTCGCAAATAAGCGGCACATACGTCAAACTGGCATATGTGAATTGTCAATGGATTAATGGTAGTTGATTAGTTTTCATCTTTCATTTATTGTGTGATATTTTATTCAAACAGACAAATGGTGAAGATATATTGAAGTTACTTATTTTAGTGTAGAAACAAGCGGCAAAAATGTCAACTGTCAATAAAAATCTGACCACCCCGACATCAAAGGAGCCGACTCAAGCTGTCTCTACTGTATTATTAATAAAGTTGTTTTTTAGCCACCACATTGGTTTAAAATATTTTTTAAACCATATTTAAAGTGACGTCATGAATTAATAGATGGCAAAAATAGGGTGTTTTAAAAATATAATCTGCTGTCATATGACAAAATTTTTTTGATCGTATTTTTTTTGTTTTAATGATTGTTAAATCAGATGAAGGAAGATAAGTGTTTGATAGCGATTTTAAGTAAAAATTGAAGTGTTTTTAATAGGTACATTGGAATCTGAAACGTTATTATTTTATTTTTGGTATTTTTCTTGTCAATAAACATATGGTATCATATTTATTCCGTAGTTCCACAGATACGCGATTGTCTAACGATTATTTGCTGTAGATTTGTTGGGCTTTTCCAAAGTTCATCAACTGCCAAAGAACGTTTATTGCTTTTAAATATTTGCTGGCAAATTCAGAATCTGAAGCAAACTACGTAATTATTTTTGTAAAAAACGTACAATTGATAAGTAATCCTTTAACCTTACTTTAATTGAATTATTGTTTCATAATCAAGAGTAACCCATAGGTAGATCACATTGTCCAACTGTTTATGATGACCATAAATATTAATATTTGTATTAAAGCATTATAACCAATTAATGTATGAATATGAATCACATAATATATGTATGAAGTTATCAAAAATCAATAAAAATCAACAAAACGTCAAATATATCAAAATGTTCAATGATGGAACAGAGCAAAACAACATACAACAGCCACAATCAGAATCTCTTATGTATCAACCGTTATTGAACCATATGCCTCCGACTGGTTCAAAAATTCTAGCTTTGGTTTAAAATATTTCGTACGCGACGTCATAGTTGCATCACTAAAATTTAAACGGTTTAAAACAGTCGAAAATATTTTAAACCATACACTCGCTAAAAAATACCTTTATACTGGAGCAAGACATGTTCTTATAAAAAGCACTTTTTTATTATATAAAAGAGAGGTAGGATATAATGCTGGTTTTTTGTAGATAATTTTAATTATACGATTTCGGATTACATTAAGAGGTTGAAGTGCAATATCATAGAGTCCACATTATACCATATCGCAAAATCGATTCAACCAGTGAATTGTAAATAATAATAAGTAATAAATTTCCTCAATTCATTAAAGTTTAAAATGAGTCTTCTAACTTTGGTTGTTAATGACGTAGTGTGATCGAACCATTTCAAATTTCGATCAATTATGATACCGAGGTATTTTGTTGTGTTTTTCATTTTAATTATAAAGTTGTCATTTATTTGTATATTGAAAGAAGGCAGTGGTGGTTTGCCCGTAAGGGCACTTGGGCAGGTGCTCTAGTATAATAAACCAAAAAAAAATAAATAACTTACATATTTTATATTTTCCTCAATGCCTATTATTATGTTATTTAATATTGGCACGACACTGGACGATCGGGCGTTGAGCGACGTTCCGAAAATTTCGAAATGAAGTGGGCACAGGGCACAGTAAATGTGTGCCTTTGTTGTTTTCTCTCTCATTATGATGCGAAAAACAAGGACAACGACAATATCGCTTAGTAAGAGATGAACACATGCGATGGATTGTACGTCACAAGCGGGGCGCTATCCTTATCGTGACGTGCTGTACCTATGGCACAGATAACCTAGACCAGATACAAATGTACGCAGCGGCATCTTTACCGGCTCCCTCACAAAGCCGATGACGGTTTCAGCTTAAGGTGCGCGTTTGTTGGACCATGATAATAATTTATTTATTGTGATTACAAAAAAAAACGTTAGTTGGACCATTGGAATAGTTAAAAAATAAAACTACAAAGAAAAATAACTTTTTTTTATATAAAACAGTCAAAAATATGATGAAAAAAATCAATAATATTTAGAAATGGGACAAAATTTTAATTTTTCTTTTGGTTTTGTTTGACTTTTTCCAGGATTTCAAATCTCTGTTTGCATATTTAAGAGTATAAAAAATTCTGAGTCTTATAAATAATTTAATGGTGTACATTTTCGCAAATTGTTGGCAAGGACGACCAAATTCTATTTTGCTCATCTCAAAAAGGTATGCGTTGGAAATTCCAGGCTTAGTTGACAAACTATCAAAGAGAGATATAAATATTTTTTTTTAATAAAAAAATATAAAAGAGAAATTTTTCGCTAGGAGATTTTAAATTGCCAAACAACTTTTCTTTAGAGTCGTATGCTTTAAAATGCTCCTACACGATGGAATTTTACATCGAAGTGTGTCAATACTATTTATCTTTATAAAGAGGATTTGATTAAATGTCTCGAAGAAATTATGAACACAGAATTCGATAAAAAAAACTATTAATCAGACTAAATGGTTGATAAATTTTGAAAGACAGATTTTAGTTTCTGATTATTTTTCTTCGGCAAAATATTGCCAAATTGCGATATACTTTTTGATCAACTGCAGAGTAGACAGCTCGATGCTCTCAAGGTTAAGATAAACATATCAAATTTAGCAGCAGTTATTCAAAATATTAAAAATAATATAGACACGCTAATTCATAAAGAATGGCAATCACAACAAGACCCACAAGAACTAAACTTAAACGACATTATCCAATCAGGTCCAAGCAAGAAGAGACGGTTTGTTGAAAAGGAGGACCCCATTCCTAATTTAAGGATATGTAAGGAAATTTGTGATATAATAGTAGTGCAGGTAAATGAATGTCTTAGTTTTACTACCCACCTAACAATTGCAAGTTTATTTGATAGTGAAAAATTTCAAGACTACCGAGGTTTTCCAAATAAGGACGTTAAATAGTTTATTTCCAAACGTAAACAGCTTAAAATTCAAAAACGAACTGTCCATACTTTACACCCGAGATGACTTTGTGCAACACAATGGGGCCGTACCGTTATTACAAATGTTTTTTGAGAACAATTTGACAATTACATTTTCTGAATCTGTGGAGCTGCTTACTATTCTATGTACAATTCCCATGACCACAGTGGAGAGTGAAAGATGTTTTTCGACACTAAAACGTATTAAAACATTTTTAAGGAACACTATGTGCCAAGATAGATTGTGCGCGTTAGCCATGTTATCTATCGAAAAAAAACTTATTCGGTCCATTCCAAATTTTAATAATCTGGTCATCGATCATTTCGCTAGCCAAAAATCCAGAAGAATGGACTTCAACTATAAGAAATAGTATACAACTGCAGCGGTACCTAGCAGTTACTCTTCAATTTTGTAATATTTAATTTGTTTTGAAATATATTTAATTTTCAGTGTGTGCCCCACTGCCGCTAGTGCCCACGAGCCGCCACTGAAAGAAGGCCTTTGTAAATTATATTGCTCTCTATGGATCTACTTTAACACAAAAATAGTAATATATAGAAATAATAATTTAAACACAGTAAATAGTATTAATATAAAATCAAGTCATTTTTTAGAATAAAGTACATGATCTCAAAACAGAAATAATTCATAATAAATGCGGGTAAAACGAGGGGTAAAATAACAATAACTTAAAGGAAATACCTACTTGAAAAGGGCAGGTTTAAAGAGTATTATCACAAGAAAGTATATCCGTTTTGTTTATTTATCAAGTATTGTTTGAGGCTACTTTTGAATACATTTTATGTCGTTTTTTTTTAATTTCTGTAGGAAGTCTATTAAATTTTTGCAAACCTTTAATAAGAATTGTATTTTGGGAACTTTTAGTGATGGCTTGCCGTACATGGCTTCTTGTATTATAGTTGTGATTTTGCGAATTATATTGAATTTTTTCTAATAGAAATAAATATCAGTAATGTATTGAACATATGTTTTTCTGAACTGAAAGCTAATTTATTTCTTTTAACATAGTTGCAATACTCATCCTTCTGTCCTTTAATAATATTATATAAATAGGCGAAGTAAGGAGCCCAAATACTTTACACGAGCAGGCTTAAGAGGTAAAGGGGCCAATTATTATTGGATAAATTGTTCGAACAAGTTTATGAACTCGAATCAAAAGGCCTTTAGAGATTTGTTTGTTGTAAATACGCTTAGACCCATTGATTTTGATTTTTGACTGCGGTATTTTTGATAGTGAAGTTATGTATACAGGATGGCACAAAAATAAGTAACAACCATCAACTTTATTTTTTAAGATAGATATACCTATGGTTTATTTTATTTTTGAATTTTGCATCAAATTCTAAATATGATTCATGCTAAATTCAAACATAAAATAAAAAATAGGGGTTTCTAAAAAATGAAGGTAATGGTCGTAACTTAATTTTGGGTAATCCTGTGTACGTGACTTTACTATTAAAAAAACCACATCCAAAAATAAACATCAACGTGTCCGTGCATTTTTTCAAAAAACAAATCCCTGAATTTTAAATGAATTTGTTCCAACCCAAGCGGTCTCACTGTATATGTAAACTTATTCATTAAAATTATATATGTCATGCTCTGTCATTACAAATACGCGGTGTTGCCAAATGTACAATTAAAATCAATTAAAACAAAATATAAAAAAGTACCTTATTTTTTGACAAAACATTTCCAAACACTTATAAAGCTAATTCTTTTAATTTATTTTCAGTCACATCCTATGATTTATTTATCCATTTTAATTGAATTATTGTAGTACATAGGTAATAATTAAATATTAATATTACATCATCTATAAAGTAATAAACAATGTACTATTTTAAACATAATTGCTTTGTGTTATCCAAAACTTAAACTTTTTTGAAACTAGTCAATTTATTTGTTTGACAAATGACACCAGCCAGCCAAATTTAAAGACTATAGAGGTTAGAGGATAGCTTAGTTTAATTTCTGCTGGGTTAGCCTTGATGTCACTCGGTAGATACTTTTAGCGTTATCCCATTTAAAACGTACATCGATTCACCCTTTTTTTACATTACGATGTTTAATATTTTTGATTAAAAAAAAAATATTTCAGATATTCAAAAAATCATTTAAACATATCTGAAAATTATAAAAGTAAATAAATAGGTACGTAGTAGGCAAAACATGTAAATACTATGGCCATGTTATCTAAATTATTTTTTAACTAAAAAAATAACAAAAAATTTGTTGAAATGTTAAGGTATAAGTTGAAATTTATACACACATACAGAGTATACAAAAAGTAACGTAACATACTAATATTTATAGTCCAGAGGAGAAAGGAGTGCAGTACGTAGTACACTTTCAAAGGTAGACATTTTATTTATATATCATCCTTTAATACTTATTTGTAGTTAAAATGAATATTTTAATACATCTGATCGGCCCCTAATCAACATTTTTTTTTTGACAGATAAGTCATACTTCATTTATTCATAGCCATAATGTATGTGTTTCAATTGATTCGGAATTTTGTATTAGTGTACATATTATAATTTTACAGTTATATAAGAAGTGCATTAGAAAATATTGCAAGTACAAGTATGAGTAATCGATCTAGTAAACATAAAGCATTATCTTTAGAAGAAAAAAAATATCGTGCTTAATGTATTTAATGATCTTCGAAAAGACTTTGTTTCACTTTTTGTGGATGAAATAGCTATTAAATGTAAGACCTATACTGGAGTATCTAAGCGGACAGTGTATAAAACATTATTAAAAAAGATACAATTATTGGAGAAGTCTCACATCCGAAAAAGCTCTGAGGAAGGAACAAGATCTTTATTGAAACTTGGGTAAAGAATGTCATTCGAAATGGAATTTCTTCACTTAAAAAAAATTACACTCAGAAATAGAAAATAGGCCCACTCTGCCAAATATATCATATTTATTTGCAAAAAATATTACATGAAACAGATTTTTAACAGAAAATAATCGATATTTCGGTTATTTTTTGGAAAATCGATTTATCGTAGAATTGGCTTTTTAATTAATTGGTTATTTTCGATTAGGCGATTATTTTGAAATAATCGATTACCTATTTTCGGCATTTCAAAGATAATCGAATTATCGATTCTAAAGGAAATACAATAAAAATAGATTATTGTTAATAATCGATTGATCGAAATAATCGATTATTTAAAATAATTATGTAAAATAATTGGTAATTCTGTTTTTTTTTTTGAAAATCGATTTATCAGTTAATCGACTTTTTAATTAATCGATTATTTTTGATTAATCAATTATTTTCGATTTTTCAAAGATTATCGAATAATCTGTTTCAATGGATGAAAAAAAAATGGATTATTTGAAAATAATCGATTATTTAAAATAAACGATAAGTCTTTTATTATTTTTTGTAAACACCGATTTATCGGTTAATTCGCTTTTTAATTGATCGATTATTTTTGATTTTTTAAAGATAATCAAGTAGTCGATTTTAAAGGAAATACGACAAAAAATATATTGTTTGAAAATAATCGATTGATCAAAAATAATCGATTATTTTCAATGATCGATAATTTATTTCGATAATCACCCACCCATAGCGACCAAATGACTTTTAATAGATTTAAATTTTAAAATTTTATCTGGTTTCAGACATATGCATTTTTAAAGTTTTATGTGACTCATCCTCTATGATAGTTAATATTCCTAAAGAAAGAAACCTTAATATACCTTTATCTGAGGTTACAATACAAAACAGCATTTTCTCATTTTGACTAATTTTTAATATTATGTAATAGCCGTAGAAAAAATATAATGTTCAACTCATAAGGTTAGATTTGCAGTATTCGCCTGCGCACATGCTTTTTTTATAATACTCGTAGACAATGAGTATAATTTCTTGCTCTATTAACGATATTCTATTTCAACATTTTACTGTAATCTCTTGCAGAAAAGTCCGTAGTAAATAAACATAAAATGTCGTAGCATCTGTTTGATATTAAAAAATGACGTTAATTTTATTTCATAATACAAAATTCCATTAAACATCTTTTAAATAAATCTAATAGTTCATTATGATGCTAATAAACAGAGTTCGGGTCGCCTCCCAGTTCCCCCACCCTTTCTTTAGAAATCGGCAACAAATAGATTAATAGGCGGCAAACAAGGTCTTTCTGTTACTCGTTTTTTTGGTGTGAGGAGTGGGGGACGTTACGTTACAGCTCCAAGACATTAATTTGATGTCTTATACGCGGGACTGTTGGTAACAATACTGCACTGAAGCAAATGTATTTATATTAGAAACAATAATAATCCAAGTGTGATGAAAATATACGATATTTAATTTAAAACATATATTTACGAAATTAAAAATATAATGATGCCGACTATCGAATTTAACATTAGGAATGCCAAAGTTTCTCTGCCACGCAATGATGCCAACCTGAAAATTCTAAAACCGGTAGATTCTTTCGTCAAAAATCTGTAGAAATCGGTAGATCTAAAAAAAGGAGGCAAATTTAAAAAAAATACAATAGGAACAATATTTTTTTGTGAATGTACAAAAAGAGAATCACACAAACACACTAAAAAATAAAAAATACAATATTCTAAATATACAGGGTGTTTCATAATATATGCGCAGGACTTCAGGACGTGTTGAAATTGAAAAAAACATGTCTACGCCACTGGAAAAAGTACGGTTTTGAGACGCTCATTTGAACCGCCAATGTTTTCTACACAAAAAAGGTACTCTTGGTCATACGCTCTAAAGTTGACCATTTTCAAAAAAATTAAATTTTAATGTTGAAATACATGGTCAATTTTTGGAAATGAAACAAAATTTGATTTTTCTCGAAAACGGTCGATTTTAGAGCGTATGGCCAAGAGTACCTTTTTTATGTAGAAAACATTGGCGGTTCTAATGGGTGTCTCAAAATCGTACTTTTTCCAGTGGTGTAGAATAAAAACGTTTTTTCTTATTTTTGGACGAGCTATCACATCATGAAGTCCTGCGCATGAAACACCCTGTATTCCTAATATCCAATTTAATATTTCTTGTATAAATTGTAATTGATTTTTAACGGGAAAAGTGTAACAATTGCTGTTACCTATATATTTTTTAGCATGTAGCAATCCTGTTATGCTTTCGGTATTTAATTTGTTTCTTTTTTTAGTTTTCATTAGATTGATAGCTAAAAATATTATTTCTACATTAGCCGAGGAATGTGAAAGAGATATTTTGAAAGCGAAAGAACTCAAAATAGGGAACATTGCAGTTCTGTAAGCCATTTTCAATTTATTTACTTCTTGCCAAAATAATGTGGCATCGTCTGAAAAAGCCCGAATTTCCTCAACATTTCTTAAAGACCGCCATTCATTGTCAAGTATTTGCATTTGGTTTTCTGTTAATAAATTTGGAAATAAAAGTCTTTCTTTCAGGACCATCTTTCACTTCATCTGGATTGATAAAATTAAATTGTTTTATTTTATTTTTAACGGAAATCTTTGAGTTATTTGGCTAGAAACTTTTACATAGAAATTTAAACAACTCAGCCCAAAAAAAGAAATTTGGTCTTCTGTTAAATTTAATTGTAATAAAGATCTCGTAACGTTGGCACCAAAATAAATTTCTGTAATTGGATCTTTGTATTCAACATTTTCAATTTCTGTTTTATTTAAATATTCTCTTTTTATGAAGCAATCAAAAATAGTTTTTAGTATGTTTGTAATATTTTTATGCAATTTATAGAGTTTTGAAGATTCTGACTGAATCTCTTTATTAAGGTTATCAAAAAACGGTAAGGTAAATTGCAAAAATTGTAAAAATAATTTGGTAACTAATTGAAAATTAAAAAAAATGAGGTCCCGTAATTCGGTAGATTAATTCCTAAATCGGTATATCGGTAGAATGATGCCAAAATCGGTAGATCTACCGAAAAATCGGTAGGGTTGGCAACACTGCTGCCACGTTTCTTTGTTAAGCCGCTCAGTGACGATTCTGTAAATCACCGACGGGCTAACTCAGCAACTCTATTTAATGGTACCGCTATCAGTGGTGTCGATTACATTTAGAGCACTTTAATTTTTAAATTAATACCAGATTTTAATGGATCCTGCCCTTCTACGCGCCGTGACCTTATTTATAATATACAAACTTATTTTACAAAGTACGCCTATGGAATGTTACGTTATATCCCCATTTTCAAACAAGTTTAAACAACTTTTGGATAACCCAAAGTAATTATTTTTAAAAGTTTTCGAAAAGTACATTATTTATTACTTTATAGATGATGTAATATTAACATTTAATTATTATGTACTAAAACAATTCAATCAAACTGGATAAATAAATCGTTGGATGTGACTGGAAATAAATTAATAGAAGTGGTACTAATTAAAGTATTTGAAAATGTTATGCCAAAAATAAGGTATTTTTTTATATTTCTTTTTCATTGATTTTAATTGGACACTTGCAACACTGCGCATAAGCCCTTAATTAAAAAAAAAAACGTAAAATTTTGGTGTTTCAGAATATTTGAAAAGTACATTCCTTTCTAAAGCCTAAAATGTAATTTTTGTAAAAAAAATTGTATTTTAAAAAAAAAGGCATCTTCCTATTTGCCACACCGGTGTATATAATTCTTAATAAAATAAATTAAACTTTAAAAAACCTCAAAAAAAGTTGTCGACGATGCAAAGATTATATCGTCGGGTCTTTCATCTAGTCGAAAAGGAAAGTAACCGATTCTAAACTGAACTGAACTACTATACCTTTGACCTTCATCAATATTTTTATGCCTTCCTCAATCTGCATTCAATTAATTCTGGGGTCAACGAGTACGTCTGCACGTGATTCATTTTTAACGTTTCTACGAAATTGATTGTATTTGAAAATGTTCGTAGATAATAAAGGCAAATTCTTTTGTTTGTTCATTGAACTTGAAATATGAAATACCTGAATATTTATTGAATAACTATTTTATTCAGTTTTTACTTTCCTATTTCCTATTTGTATACAGATAAGGAAAGTATATAGAAATCATGATTTTTTATTATTTTGTATATATATTTTTTTTTTTCGTGAATTCAACTGTCAGAAGAAAGATTCTTAAAAATGCATCTTACCAATGTCGTCTGTGTCCAAATGACACAGAAATAAAACAATAATTGTAGTAAATAACGTCTATTACGGGTATAATCAAAAACTAAACTACAAATTATTGAAGTTAACACTTCGGTAGCTATATTCTATCTGTCGATTAGCATCGTAAGTAAAAACGGTCTGGCCGAAGTCACGTGTAATATATACCGGACGGACTGTCAGACTGCACCAAGTACAAGAAGTAGGCTACCTCTTCATTGATACTCGTTTGGACGTCGTATTTTCTTGCGTCATAGTTTGGAATAGTTTGTCGACACTATTGGGATACTTTTTTATAGCCAGCTTTTTCTTTGAAATAGGCCAATAAAACATTTTGTTTTATTTTAAAGGCTTTCTTTCTTCACTACGTTTTTATTATAATTGAGTGTATACATTCATGTACAGTCTTTTACATTTTTCTGGTAACAAATCGCTAAATATACTAGCTACTGCCTCTTTAAATTCAGGCTGGGTACACACTTCCATCTCTAAATTACTGTCAGTAAAATGTTCACCCATTTTCCAATTTTTATTTACACGTTTTAGCCAAAACGTTTATATAAGGTTCTTTCGTTCGCTGTTGATGAAGTGTCCACTAGTGTAAATTACACCAGTTACACCACCTTATTTACCTAGTTTACTTCCCTCCTTATTCCTTATACACATGTCGAGTGTAATTCACTCTTGCTAAATAGCTGGTAGAGGAAGTATCCACCTGTGGACACCACAACGCCGATCGAAAGGTTAGTGGATTTTACACCGGGTCAAACGAAAGATATGTTCGCTGTTGTTGCAGTGTCCACCAGTGTAAATTACACCAGTTACACTACCTTTATTTTCCTAGTTTACTTTCTTCCCAGACAACACACCAAATCCCAGAGATATCCACAGAATATCTTTTGTGGATATCCAATATATCCACAGGATATCAAAAATATTCCGTGGATCTAATATGGATATCCAAATGTCCGTCTATATCCAGGATATAGAAGATATCCTAATGGATATTCAGCAAAATATCTAATGGGTATCTTCCAGAAAATAGAAGAAATCACAGAAATATCCACAGAATATATTTTGTGGATATTCAATATATCCAATATGGATATCCAACCAAATGTCCGTCTATATCCCAGGATATAGAAGATATACGGATATTCAGCAAAATATTTTATGGGTATCTTTAGTAGAGGTTCATAAGTAACCAGTGATTATTGAATAACGTCGAAAGAAAATAGCAGAGATAAAAAATATTTTCAACACTCAAAATATTTTCAACACTCTGCCTTTGATTTTGCCCACTAAAGAGAAAGTCATCCTTATTAGGACTCTTCAGCAATAAATGAAAATTCTCGACTCCAGTCTCTAATGGAGTGATTAGGACACATATTTCGATCGAACTCAATTACGGCGGGTCGAGCATGAGTAGATGCGATAGTGGTATCGCCATCTATACTTAGTAAGCAGAATCAAATAACATCTAATGGATAACCACGATGGTTTGCGTTCGCGCCTAGACTTTGATATATTTAGTGGGATGTTCATGGGATATTGAATACACCTTAAAAAAATTCATTTTAAATATCTGAACGGTACTATTAGCCACAATGGCGTAATTTTTTAATAATTTGCTATATAATTACTATTATTTATGGACATTTGCATGTCTATAAATTACATTTCATGGATATAAAATAGATTTCTACCATGGACTGGACATTCAGTGGATATTGGGATGTTCAGTAGATATCCAAAGGATTTGGTGTGCTGTCTGGGTTCTTATTCCTGATACACATGTCGAGTGTAATTCACTCCTGCTAAATAGCTGGTGGAGAAAATATCCACCAGTAGATACCACATCGCCGACTGTAGCGCCCTGGAAGCACTACATACTAACTCCAACTCATAATATATTGATACATGTCACCCATGCCACACATATCAATATTACCTATTAAGGCAGCTTAGTGGGAGGCAGGATTTAAGTGCACCCTATCTATCTACTTGACGACCTCGGTTGCCAAGCATTAATATTTATTAGAAAAAAAAAAAAAGAAATGTCATATATATATAATTTTCTGTCATGACGGAATTGTCTATTTCATTATATTAATATATACCCTTTTACAAACCACTATATTATTACAAGATGGGATCCCCAAAGTTAATAGATCCCATAATTGGTGACCCCGATAGAATCCGTACCTATGATTCCACACCGCTTAATTAACAGCGGAAGCAGCTGAAGGAGTAGCAGCTAACAGCAGTATCAGAGAACACCAGCAGCATCAGGATCAGCAGGACTAACAAAATCAAAATTTTTAAACCTTAATTTACACATCCGATGTACAGGGTGAGTTTAATCTCCTTTCACTAACTGCCACACAATGAATAAAGTCATTAGAATTAGCATTCAATTCAAAAACATTTTCAAAACCAAACTATTAATCATTATTAAACAACACGAAAGCAAGAATATCAAAAATTAAAATAAATTAACATATACAGGGTGTTAAAAAAAGTGTCACAAAATAAAACGGGGGTCACCATTTCATTTTGTGACACTTTTTTTTAACACCCTGTATATTGATCGTCCATGTATTTATATACAATTTACAATTATCACTTAGTAATTTCCTACATGAGTATATTCATTGACTCAAATAACAATTACTCTGTTAAAAAAGAATGGTCAAACGTGTATCAAAAGAGCCTTAACATAGCGAAGCAATCGCTTATTAAAGCCTCTTTAATTGATTAAGCAGAATCTAATAAACTACATATGGTCTACAGACACCATCATAGTTTTGGATTCAATCAATATTTTACATTTGACCCATTAATTTATTCATTTTCCAATTGGTCATTTTCTATATACATAATAAAATTAAATATATATTATTTATTAAAAATACTTTACTACAACCAACTATATTATTATATTTTGACGATCAACCAATTCAAACATAATTAAAACAAATTAAAAAACTTGTTAAATGAATTTTTAAAAAAGGGGGAAGTATTGTAGCGCCTTGGAAGCACTACATACTAACTCCAACTCATAATATATTGATACATGTCACACCCATGCCACACATCAATATTACCTATTAAAGCAGCTTAGTGGGAGGCAGGATTTAAGTGCACCCTATTTATCTACTTGACGACCTCGGTTGCCAAGCATTAATATTTATTAAAAAAAAAATGTCATTATATAATTTTCTGTCATGACGGAATTGTCTATTTTTATTATATTAATATATACCCTTTTACAAACCGCTATATTATTTATAACATGGGATCCCAAAGTTAAAATATCCCATAATTGGTGACCCCGATAGAATCCGTAAAGATAAAAGATCCCATAAAGGTATAGTAGATTTTACACCGAGCCAAACGGAAGGTTTGGTATATCTAAGGATTGCGACAAACGATGTATTCTATCTACTATACGTAAAATCATGAATAATGGATTAAATATTTTATGTCAAACACAAAAAAAATAATATTTAAAAAACCTGCCTATACATTTCTTCATAAATTGGTAGGCCTGGCGACCACTATTTCGAATATCGGTGTATCGGTTCATGAGCTATGCGTTACACACACACGCACGCACGCACGCACGCACGCACGCACGCACGCACGCACGCACGCACGCACGCACGCACGCACGCACGCACGCACGCACGCACGCACGCACGCACGCACGCACGCACGCACGCACGCACGCACGCACGCACGCACGCACGCACGCACGCACGCACGCACGCACGCACGCACGCACGCACGCACGCACCCACGCACGCACGCACCCACGCACCCACACACACACACACACACACACACACACACACACACACACACACACACACACACACACACACACACACACACACACACACACACACACACACACACACACACACACACACACACACACACACACACACACACACACACACACACACACACACACACACACACACACACACACACACACACACACACACACACACACACACACACACACACACACACACACACACACACACACACACACACACACACACACACACACACACACACACACACACACACACACACACACACACACACACACACACACACACACACACACACACACACACACACACACACACACACACACACACACACACACACACACACACACACACACACACACACACACACACACACACACACACACACACACACACACACACACACACACACACACACACACACACACACACACACACACACACACACACACACACACACACACACACACACACACACACACACACACACACACACACACACACACACACACACACACACACACACACACACACACACACACACACACACACACACACACACACACACACACACACACACACACACACACACACACACACACACACACACACACACACACACACACACACACACACACACACACACACACACACACACACACACACACACACACACACACACACACACACACACACACACACACACACACACACACACACACACACACACACACACACACACACACACACACAGGAAAGTAAAAATCATAAAACTGAACTCTGACGTCAGGATCATCATTACCTTCTCACACCCTTACTTATGACGACTCCAGCACGCTGCAGGGTGCTGCGTAACAATATTTTCATTGTGTTTGACATTAAAGATTTAAATATAATCCATTATTTATGATTTCACGTTTTGTAGATTGACTACATCGAATGTCCCTTTAGACATACCAAACCTTAGCCATGCGCTACATTTGTTTAGAATGCCTAATACTAGACTAATTTGAATTAAAAAAATCGAATTGCAAAACATTTACGGTGTTGTCAAATTATTATGAAAGAGTATGGGATAGTCTTGTTACAAGAATTGTTTATGGTTATAATTCGGTATTGATTTAACATAAGGCTCTGAAGCGCACAAAAGGCTTACAAAATTACATTAGAGAAGTATGTGCAAGTTATTATCAGTTTAATATAGTTTTTCTCATTGCAGCTATTATAGTTGTATAGTGTTTATCAGGAAAGAACGTAATTCATTTTGAAGCGTGACAGCAGTGTAAAGCAAGCGTCATATTCATAAAACGCATGCTCGCTACTCAGATGAACAAACTCGCACAAACCATCTCCACTCAAATTAGCAGCCGTCTCCTTCTTTCTAAAGCGACAATTATGTCTGGGTAAAATAGTCTAGTAGTTTCTTGTCGTTGGATTGGGCAATGACTATTACCAGAATCTAATCAAAACAAATATAAATATATCACTGTTAATATATTAGTAATTAAAAAAAAATCTTCCATCGGATTATAATTTATAAATCCCCTATTGTCATTAATGTTAAGATAATTGAAATTTGTTTGTCTACAATAATTGAATCTATTCATTTCCAGGAGTCTATGTGGGAATATCAGCATTCGGTAACGTCCATGCTTATCAAACACTAGAAGATACAGATGGATATACGAATATCGGCTTATCTCTAGCCCTTGCAGCCAACAGAATATCCTATTGTTTCGATTTCAAAGGACCGAGCTACTCCATAGATACGGCTTGTTCCAGTAGTATGTTCGCTTTTGTGAACGCCATCAATGACATGAATGCAGGCAGAATTGACAGCGCAATGGTATAATTTATTTAATATTACACTGATTTTGATTGAAGATAATTTAAATGCGCACTATTGTGATTTGGTATAGTAGTAAAGATTTTAGATAAACAAAAAATATAGGTACCTAGACAATACACATAGTTCAATGGACGTCCATTTTAGATTCATTAGAGGATCAGTACATCCAAATGGAGGGACTGCTTTATAAAATACCTCCGAGAATGTTCAAAATTTAATATATATGCGTGGCGTGGTAGTTTTGCTGGACATCCAGACGTCTCAAACATGCAAAGAACTCTAGTAGCAGTCTGCAGCGTGGACGCTAGATAAATGAGTAACCCCAAGTTGGGTATGCACTACACAACACAAAAAACTACATTATTCACGCATCTACTTGGAGTGACCGTTAATTAACAGTTTCTACACGAAAAATCCATTTGGATGCCGTCCAAACGGATTCATTCCACTTGGAGTGATTTAAATGGGGGCCTCAACCGTTTTGGACATACGTTTGAGTTTAGTTCACGTTTAGTAGTCTTTTGACGTCCACTCTTTAGTCATTATTTATTTAGCCAACTAGATAATACCTATACACACATTCTTTTTTTCCAAAATATAATTCGTCATTAAAAATTGAAAATGTAGTGATGTTAACAGCTCTAACCTTTGAACCATCCTTATTTAAATATAAATGGACGTCCAATGGAGACAGGTATCTGTGTTATGTATATTAGGTGAACCATAATAAATTGAAATATTACCATAGGTGTGCGGTACACATCTCATTACCCATTACCACGAAACTCTGGAATTCAATCGACTTAATATGCTGTCTCCCGATGGCAAATGCAAAGTATTTTCCACTGAAAGAAATGGATATGCGCGTGCAGAAGCCGCAATCGCGTATTTTCTGCAAAGGAAGGGCAACAGTCGAAGAATTTACGCAACCGTTCTTGGTGCCGCCTCCAACACGGATGGGTTTAAGAAGGAGGGCATTACTTTTCCATCAGCTGAAGATCAGTATGATTTGATGTACAATCTGTGTAAGAAAGTGAACGTTAATCCTCATGACGTTACTTATATGGAAGCCCACGGGACTGGTGAGTAAAAAAACGTTCTTGTTTTCATTTACTTTTGTTCAGCTAGATTGGTAAATATTTTTTGTCCAGCAACTGCAACGCTGCTTTATTAAGTTGGAGTTGGAGTTGACCCTCATGACCCTCACAGAACTAAGATGCATCAACGAAAATTCTAAGGTCAGGTGTCATTTTGTCTATTATTACTATCTTGTAGTGTATCCAGTTTTTCTAGTATTTTTGTTGAATTATTCCTTTTGATTCATTATTTTTAAGTTATAGGACCGGTACTGCTCCCTACTGTCGGTTGTATTTCATTAATTGCTACTCGAGCATAAGGTATACCAGCCTCCATTAATGTTTAATGCCTTCTTACAGTTTTCCTAGATTTTTTTTTTCGGTTCACTCGATTAAGCGTGTCTTTTGGATTTGTAGTTTTATTTCTTAAGCTCTGCAGAGCTTTTACAGTGGTGTAATTTCTATAATTAGCTAGGTACTTCTCTCCACACTTAGGTGCTGTACTTAATAGTTTTTACAATCTTGGATTGATTGTTTTCCAGCGCATTTATCACATCTGGGTTTTTTGCAGTGGTTTTGAGTATGCCTATAGGCTTGGCCTCGTTTTCATTAAGGTATATTTCTTGTATCTGTAGCGTGTAAATGGAGGGTTAACCCACTGCACTTAGATCTCACTTAGCCCATTGTGGTGGTTTATTTTCTTTGTCCCATAATTTTTTTTTAATCTTCATCTCTGTTAAAGGATATAGTGAAGAGTGGGAGCAGTCTTTTATGTTTTCTGCTCAGCAACTGACTTACTTCAAGTATTTTAAAAGCTTTGTTTTTTAGGTCCACTTTGATTTGCACTGTTTGACAAGACTGGTGCAATTTTCTCACAACTATCTTGATTGGTATTGACTGTTTATTTTCAAATGAAAACCATTCTGTTTTAGTATTATTCAGCGCTTGTGTAAATATCTATATTCATCCTCTACATTGATTTTCAAATTACTTCCATTTACCGTGGTGGCTTGATACTGTATTTCGTTTTGTATTAAGGTATTTATCATTCTGATCAACTCTGTTTCAGTTCTTCTTCATCTATGTAGTAGTCTGTAGATATTACAAGGTTTCTGTCGATAGATCTAGGTCTTTAGTGAAAGAACTTGTTTTAATTCAATATTTACTGTTACAAATATAATTGTTTACAGGTACTACTATTGGAGACATACAAGAAACTCAAGCCATTACTAATGTATTTTGCAAAAACAGAAAAACGCCTCTTCTGGTTGGCGCCGTCAAATCAAACATGGGACACGCTGAAGTGTCTTCTGGATTGTGTTCCATGACGAAAGTGTTAGTAGCTATGGAATCTGGGATCATTCCGGCTAATTTGCATTTAGAAAAGTTAGATAAAACGCTACCTGGGTTATGTGATGATAAAATCAAAGTAAGTATACTCACATACCTAATTATTTTTTACAGGGTGAATAAAATTTAATCAAACCACTGAGAGAAATTATAAAAGTTTATTTTAAAAAAAGTTTAAAAAATAAGAGATAGAATAAAGTAGACACGACATAAAGACTATTTTGCGATATGACAAATGGACACACTTCGAATGATGGAAAAGTGTAATCAAAATGGCGACGTAAAATCGTACTGTGAATCTGTGATTAATTTGAAGTCAATAATTTTATATTTCAAGATCCACGGCATGAGAATAATTTTAAACTAGGCTGTTTTTAAAAAATGGCATTTATTCTTTCACTTTTAGAATCGTCATAGCATCTCTTCATTATTCCATCTCAATGGGTGCATTCCTACTTAAGATAGGAAACATGTCGCTCAATCGATTGTTTTCGATTAATCGATTATTTTCCATTAATCAGTTATTTTCAAATAATCAATTATTCAGAAAATCTATTATTTTCGATTAATCGATATATTGATAATATTTTATTAATTTTTAATCTTATAATTCGATTTTTATTAATAATAAATGTAATTCAACGATTGTTTTATAATATCGAATTATCGACCATATTTATTTGAAATGCAAAAACTTTTATCAAGAACATAGGCGTATATTTTTTTTATTAAAAATTAGTTTTTTGTCTTTTACTTTTTAATAATAAAGGCATAAATTATTGTATTTTTGTATTCTCTCTACAAGTCCATCTTTAATTGACTGAACAAATCTTTTTTGTAGGTACTTTTTAAAATCGATTAATGACAATCGAATAAATTAATTATTATTAAAAATCGAAAATATTCGATTAATCGAAAAAATTGGCCATCTAAAAAATCGATTAATTTAAATAAAACGAACAATCGATAAATTTTATAAAACGATTATTCGGTTAAACCATAAATCGATTATCGTGTTTTCTTTAAATCGAATAATCAATTAATAGATTATTTTGCCCGCCCCGAGTTGATACATCCATTTTAATTATTTTTATCAGATAGTCACCGAAAATACCAAATGGTCTGATGGGGTCATGGGCGTGAACTCGTTCGGCTTTGGAGGCGCCAACGCTCACGTCATTTTGAAACCGCACACCAAAGAAAAAACGAGCAACTATCGAAGACCAAAACACCGGCTGGTAAATGTTTCCGGTAGAACGGAAGAGGCTGTCATTCACTTTCTTGACGAAGTATCCGCTAACCAAGACGATCCAGATTTCTTAGCGTTGGTGGACGAAATACACAAGTCGAACGTCAAAGGTCACATGTATAGGGGGTTCGTATCTTTTTGTTTAGAGATGGATAATAATATTAAAACGTTTGTTGTCCAATAGAAGAATCCAATTTAATTAACAATAAAAATATATAACTATATGTAAAAATGAAAACAATAGTGCCATTAGTGTTCGAAGGACCAAAATGTTTGAATGACTACGTTTGTAAGATTTAAATTTAGGAACATGAATATCAAATATACGGTGAAAAATATTATATAAAGAAGTTACTGCTTCATCCACATTAACGGTATTCTTTAAAAATGGCCAGTCCAAATAAAATAATTCATTATATAAGGCGATAAAGTTAGTACTTCTCAAGTTATAATGTTTATCACTGATTTTACGAGAATTAGTTTTTTCAAAGTTCTGAGATTCAAGAATATCAATCACAATTGCTGGATGATACATCTTCACTTATTAAGGGACAGTCGTCATGCAAGATCTAGCAATTTAAGTTAGTTATGATTAAATCTAACAACCTCGACACATTATTTTTATTTAAACTATTCACGGAATTAGTCGGTACAGCTAATTTTATCGTCATTTGTAGGAGACTGTATCTCGAAAACGCCTTCGATTTTTAAAAATGAAAAAATATTTGAATGTTTATTATTTCTTGAAGTGATATTCAGTTAAAAGTAATTTTTCAGTGTTGTAAAAGAATACAATGTAAAAATGTAAATTTTTAACTGCCTGTACCTGTTGCAATAGTAATTTCAGAAATGTCATCGTAATCACAGTTAGAGGTTTTGGTCGATATCTCGGGACGTATTTGACAGTTTTGTATTTTTTTTGTTTAGAAAAAAAGTTACAGAGTATTTTTAAAAGTCTGCATTTTTTAAAATTACAATTTCAATTTAAATAAGTTTATTTTACTTCAATAGAACGGCATGGAACACAAATTTTGAAAACGCTAACTTAACATATCCTTAGCATATGGGATACTAATAATTTAGTATCGAGTAGGCCCACCTCGTACTCGCAAAAGGTCTGCTGTGTTTCTCGTTATACTGTCTACCAAGTTTGTAATAAATTCTTGAGGAATAGCTTCCCAGACCTCTTTAACTACAATTGCCAATTCTTCCAAATTTTGTAATTATTGCTCTCTTTTATTAGTTTTATTTTCATTCTGCTCTACACGTGTTCAATTACATTCATATCCGGCGACCTAGCAGGCCATTTCATTTGCTTGATACCATTCTCTCTCAGATTTCTTGGACAATTATAAAACATTATTGTCCACCAGAATAAAATCTTCGCCAAAGTTCTATAGAGTTTTTACTTTAGAAAGAAAGACAATTTTAACTTTCAAGTAAATTTTATTTAAAGTACACGTGAGTCCTTCTCCAGAAGATTTTGTTTAATATAAATCTATACAAAGAAGACCCTTATACCTATCAAATTAAAAACATTACAAATAAAACCGCAAAAATCAAAATATAAGTTCGAAACACGAAAAACACAACAAAAACACCGGTGCGTTTGAAACGCAATGTTAGAAAGTAAAAAAAAATACAACTAGCCTTGTTTTACTTACTGATAGTCCCACGTTGGTACGTATATAAGTATCCGGTGGAGATGATGGTGGATTCAGGTCCAGGTCGCCGCTCAGGCCGCCTAAACTAATTAAGAAAGATTGTCGTTTGAAAACAACCACGTTGATCATCAACTTTTTACAAAATGGGTCAAATGGCAGTCGCGTGACCTTATCCTTTCACACTCTCAGCACAAGTACCGTGTGCATCGGCCGGCTAATCCAGTTACGCAATCGCACTTCACCCCCCATTGTCTAAAAACCATTTAAAACGATTCGCTAACGAACTCTTGCGGTACGAGCCCATTGGCATGCACTTTACAGTTCTGAGCAAAGGGAATGACAATCTCATTCCCATACAAATCACGATACCTAACGCCATTCATACTTTGTCCAATCGAAACTACCAAATCGGTTTTGCCATTCCTCATTACCCCACCCCATACAGTCACACTTCCTTCTCCAAACGGTACTCTAGCTTCCATATTTTCTTTAATGTGCCACTCATTCTTTTCTCTCCAAACTAACATTCGACCATCCGTTCTATACATTCATCAGTAAACATACAACATATACATTCTGCTATTCCCCAGTTCAAATGTGTTTGAGCCCATATCCTTCGAGAAACTCGGTGGACGAGCTAAAGAGAAGGATATGCAGCACGTCTTCTGGCATTTAAATTTCGCTCGTGCAAACGGTCTCTGATGGTAGTAGTCGACACTATCGTTCCCGTTATCCCTTGAGGTATCGCCTTTATTTGTGTCGCATTTAGAGTTCTTCTCCGTCTGACAGATAGGTTCTTTAGACGGTCTTCCCTGGGGGTCGTACATCTTTTGCGACCGCATTGTCGAATTTTTCTATGTACAGGAGTAACATGATTTTGGCTTCTTTTTATCGTCCTTCAAATTGTGGATCTTGATGTCCCCACCAAGTTAGCGATATGTTTTAAACTCAATCCTCGTTTGACATAAATTTTTTAATAAAGCCCTCTTAAATTGCATAATGGTTCGTAACTCATTTTCACTTTAGGATAAACTACGTAACGAAAAAGATTGCAAGGTTACAATTAATCAGAAAAACAATTATTACTGCCATTATTTTGAGGTTTGTTTCCATGGTTTTTGTTAAACTGCTTTTTCCCATTGCCTACTAAGCGAATAAAAGTTTTGAATGGATGGCAAATTTCACCAGATCGCAGCAATGAGAACTTAAATTAATGACTGACTTAATAGAGACATCAAGGTTCACATTTTGAAGGATAATTTGCAAGGAGCTAAAATCATGTCACTTCTAATAAAAGCTAAATAATAAGGTCCACAGGAGTTTCACATCAAATAAAAGAGCTCTTAGAGATTAATAATTTTTGTAATTTAAAAAAATGCTTACTTTTTGAAAATACCCTGTAACTTTTTTTCTAAACAAAAAAATACAAAACTGTCAAATACGTCCCGAGATATCGACCAAAACTTCTAAATGTGATTACGATGAAAGTTCTGAAATTACTATTGCAATAAGTGCAGGCAATTAAAAATTTACATTTTTACATTGTATTCTTTCACACCCTGTAAAACACTGAAAAATTACTTTTTACTGAAGATCACATCAAACCATTGATACAAGAAATAATGAACTTTCAAAATCTTCTTCATTTTTAAAAATCGTTTTCGAGATACAGTCTCCTACAAATGACGATAAAATTAGCTGTGCCGACTACTTCATTGATGTTCTGCTCACAATCACTTCATTATAAATATGACATTTTACAGCTACGCAGTCTTAGGAGAACGACCAGCAAAAGAAGTAGAGAGATACGTCGGCAGAAGACCGATTTGGTTCGTATACAGCGGGATGGGTTCCCAATGGACCAAAATGGGCAAGGATTTGTTGAACATCGAAGTGTTCAGGAAGACGATCGATCGTTGTGCCACCGCTTTGAAACCCTATAACATCGATTTGGTTAAAATAATTTGCAGCGAGGATCCAAAAATTTTCGACGACATTAATAATTGCTTTGTTGCCATCAGTTGCGTGGAGATCGCTTTGACTGATGTGCTTCATTCGTTAGGAATCGTTCCGGATGCCATAGTCGGACATTCTTTAGGAGAAGTTGGTAAGTAAGGATATTTCTTCTTCTCTATAGGAACAATAGGTCCAATTTTATGTGAATGATTTGGTTAAAATATGTACTGTTTACAGTATATGCAGATGAAAAATCATTTTTTATCTCTGACAAAAATGTTCTTATAGTAGAAACAAAAAACAACCAATCTTCAATGGTTCTGTATGAATTCTCTTTATCTAAATGCAGAAAGAACCTATTTAATAGAGAGTAGTTCTCCTGTTCTTTTTGAACATGGTATTCCTATAAAGGTTTTCTCATGTGCTTATTTTGGGACATTCTTCCAATAGTTGCTGTCTTTTTTCTAAACCCAGTCTTATATGGAATCTTGAACTGTACTTTTTGTTACTGCTTTCAGTATTTCTTTTGACCCTTGTTTTTGCAAGTTCGTTAACTCTTTCTTGGCATCGATCCCTTAATAACCTGGGGGAAGGGGCAAATAATGTGTATTACATTTTTTCAGTTGACAGCGCATTTTTATAGGGTTTCCTACCCTCTTCAACTGCACTGGAAGAATCAGGGACCGGGTTTGAAGGGATGGAGTGGAAGGAAAGTTAGTATATGTCTGAGAGGATATTATTGACCCAATATTGCGATATTGATATGAAAAAACCTCTGAAAAACTCATAACAGACCAGGTGGCAGTGAGACTCAGACCTTAGAAATGCGAGGCAGATGCGTTACCACAAAACCACCATACTCGGTACAATATAAATTGGCCCCCAAACTAGTTATACTCTATTTTGGTTTGAAAGTGTTGTTAGTTTTTCAAAGCAATTTCATACCAGCCTCGACGTCACTTTGTGACTTGTACTATTTAGTTATTCCCAGATAGCACAAATTCGTCTTAGAGACGTCTTTAAGATTCCTTGCATAAGACATATCAGACGTCTTTAAGACGTCTAGTATTTCGTGAAAGACGTCTTTAATGTTACAAAAGGGGACATCTTTAAGACATCTTTTTATTGGTCTGTACACGAAAAAAAAATCACTAACTGAACTCACGAACTTTTACTTACCGCAAAAAAGAGTTGTATACTATATGTAACAAGTAAAATGTTTACTTATCTTGTATAAAACGAGATTTCTGAAATTATTCACGTGTGGTTAGTAAACAGTATGATTAGTTTTTAAATGTACGGGTTTCACCCGGAGTGTCCGGGATTTGAACAATTTATCCGGTGCCCGGTCGCACGATGAAAATGTCCGGGAATAATATCTGGATAACTTTAGAAGACTTGTTTTTCAAAAGGATTTGGTTTATTAACAATACAGACTCATGACCTTTTTTGTAGAAGCTCGACAGCAGGAGCTGGTTTAAAAAGGCTTTTTTTAGAAATTTCACAAACAAATGTCCGGGTTTTGAGAAATGAAAAGGTGGCAATCCTAGTTGGTATTAATTAACTATGGCAATCGTATTTTTTTAAGTAAATAATTTATTTGGCACTGTTTTTTCTGTGTGTAGCGCATAAAATAAGCGATAAATAAGTCGTTTTAGAGACAAACAACTATTCATTTATTACCTGTAGAAAGTAATCCAGGAACGTGCTACATCGGTAATAGAAACTTCACTACTCTTCTTTCTCTGATTTTAGTCCCATATTTAAGTAAAAAGAGAATAAACACAAAGGCACAAAATAGTCCAAAAACACTTTTGGCGGCTATAATCGCGTACGCGATAAAATAATAAATAATTCACAATAAGTGAACTTAAATGTATTATTAAGTCAAACGTCAAACTTCACTTCATTTGATTCTTCTTTTTATATTTGAATTATGTAAACCGTGCAAGTTTCCGTCCGACTTTGAGACGTTCATAAGACAAATCTAAATACAAACAGTTCCACTGTATTAGTTTTTCTATGGTTCCACTATCGATCTTGAAAACCCACCACATACGTCATATCGTTCACATACTTTGATTACTATACGGTGCAAGAGAGAGGTCCGACACGCCCAACATAGGGCGTGGCCATTTTGATTCCTATGCCACAGTTTATAGCTAAAGAATCAGATCGCTCACTCTGCATCGGCACTTTTGATCTCAATGTTTCAGTTTATACACTGTGCAACTCGGATAATACAATATATGACAACCGCCTATAATAAAACAGCAGTCTTCTGCGTATCCTGAATTTGTATCCCTGGAGTGGATGTTATTTTGGAACTTTCAACTGGTCCGAGTGAGCTAACTGATTCTTTAGCAATAAACTGTGACTTCAAAAATAATATTCACTGACACCCACATACTTTGATTTTCTTTTACTATACGGAGAATGGTCGCACTGCGCAGCTTTCTGAGTGCCTTTTAAAAGGAGGTAGAAAACTACGCCATTTTGAACCCTTATTACGTGTTGCCTACATCTTGGCGCAATATTTTTGATAGGTGCGTTTTAATCATCCGCTTCTGCTTCGGAATTGCCGGTTTTCTTGTTTTAATCTGACAGGTTAAAACGACTATACCGACAATTCCGGAAGCAGAAGCGGATGATTAAAACGCACCTGATATTTTGCTTGCTGCTGTCAGTGTCAGTGAAAATTATTTTTGGAGTCACAGTTTATTGCTAAAGAATCAGTTAGCTCACTCGGACCAGTTGAAAGTTCCAAAATAACATCCACTCCAGGGATACAAATTCAGGATACGCAGAAGACTGCTGTTTTATTATAGGCGGTTGTCATATATTGTATTATCCGAGTTGCACAGTGTATAAACTGAAACATTGAGATCAAAAGTGCCGGCGCAGAGTGAGCGATCTGATTCTTTAGCTGTAAACTGTGTCACAGGGTTCAAAATGGCAGCGCCCTATGTTGGGCGTGTCGGACCTCTCTCTTGCCTCGTATAGTAATCAAAGTATGTGACTGACACTGACAGCAGTAAGCAAAATATCAGGTGCGTTTTAATCATCCGCTTCTGCTTCCGGAATTGTCGGTTTAGTCGTTTTAACCTGTCAAACAAGAAAACTGACAATTCCAAAGCAGAAGCGGATGATTAAAACGCACCTATTAAAAATATTGCGCCAATATGTAGGCAACACGTAATAAGGGATCAAAATTGCGGAGTTTTCTATCTCCTTTTAAAAGGCACTCAGAAAGCTGCGCAGTGCGACCATTCTCCGTATAGTAAAAGAAAATTAAAGTATGTGGCATAGTGTCTATAATTTTTCATTGACAGTTATCATTCTACCCCTCTCCACTTCATTGCTTACGTTTGCGAATTAGGGTAACGATATAATGCTGAACAGGCAAGGAGGTGATGGATTTAATCCGAATTTTGAATTGTGTGAATACTACGGCTGGAACATCGGCCAGGGATCTATTGCAGGGACTTGACTAGATAAACAGTAGCACGGTACATATCTGCGAATCCGCCTTATAGTATGTGTTTATACAATTAATGCAATTTAGATATATAGTTTATTTGAAAATGAATGATAGCACAGTTTTTATAGCAAAGATCTGTATTTTTGCTATCAGTCATTTTCAAATAAACTATAAATATGTAAATAAAGATTTTGCTATCTTAAGAACGTCTTTGATCTCTCATATTAATACGACTGAAAAATGGCTTTTACCAGACGTCTTAGAACATTGAGACCAAACCCAGACAAAAAAAAGAAGTCTCTCAGACATCGTGTGCTATCTGGGTTGTGACCGACCCTGGATCATGTAAAATTATTTAAAAATGATCAATAAAGCCTTAGGTATTGTTGTTAACATTATTTATTTCAGGTTGCGCATATGCTGATGGAAGCATCACAGTCGAACAAGCTGCGCTATTAGGATATGCAAGAGGCTACGCGTCAACAAATACGAAATTAGAACCAGGCCAAATGGCAGCCATAGGTATGTCGAAGGAAGAAGTCAGAAAGTTACTCCCCGAAGATGTGTTCATAGCTTGCCAGAATTCGTCGACTAGCGTTACGATATCTGGCCCGAAAGCCAAAACGCAAGCTTTCGTCGAAGAACTATCATCTAAAGGCATTTTTGCGCGATTAGTCAAATCCGCCGACATCGCTTTCCATACGAAATACATAGCCGAGGCCGGCAAACTCTTGCTGGAGTTTTGCAAAGAGGTTTTAAAGGACCCCAAACCGAGAACGAATAAATGGATATCCACTTCGGTTCAACCGTCCGACCAGCATCACAAATGGGCGCAGTACAACTGCGCCGAGTACCATAACAACAATTTTTGCAATCCAGTACTGTTCGATCAAGTTTACCAATATATACCTGATGATGCTATCGTTATCGAAGTTGCTCCACACGGTTTGCTCCAGGCCATTTTGAAGAGGGAGCTGAAGAAAGACCACACTCATATTATGATAACGAATAGAATGAGCGAGGATAATGAACACTTTTTCTTATCGGCTATTGGAAAGTAAGTTAATATTTAATGTATATACAGTTACTGTTAAACTCCGCGTTACATGGTAGTCAAATTTAAATTTCAGGCAGCAGAATATCAACCTAAGTCCAATGTTTCTTAATGTTTTATTAAAATTATTCCGATCCACTAGGTGAAACTAGAAAGCCCAACAATTACACAGGCCCGAGAAAATTTTGTGATCTAGCCATTTTTTTTACCTATTTACAACTTCTATATAGCTAAAATAACCCCCTTTTTATTTTATCACTTAAACTTTTTTTGTAAACTAGTATCAAGGGCATTATCCCTGAACATCACAAACAAATTAATTAGAATTCCTTATTTTTGTTCAAAATGTTGAGACGCGTTAAAACCTCGTTTTAATTTGCGCATTTGTACGGGGATTTACCAGTACTTACTAGAATATTGTTGGGGATTCCCCGAGACTCGATTTATTCAGGAAATAGGGCGATATGCAGTGTTGCCACTTGTAATATAATTATGGAATTGTAACATAATTTTTCTTTAAAATTAATAAAACTATAATGTGTAACATAATCGATAATTGTAATATATTTTTTTTTGTCTTGGAATTTTTTAACTTCGCAGGTTTTATTCTTATTGCACGAAACCAGAGAAACCAAAATTAAAATTATTTTATTTAATCAGTTCTGACTCTTCTTGGCATTTAATAAAAATCTACATATACAGGGTGGCTCACGCTCAACGGGACGGAGCTTTATGGGAAAACGACCAAAGATATAAAAAATTCGTTTGGGAGGAATACGTAGGTTACAGACGGCTACAATTTAAAATTTGTTAGATGTATACAGGATGTCCCACATAAGAGAAAATATACAAAGTTATATTATTTTTAATGGAACACCCTGTTTTTTATTTTAGAATTAAAAACTACATCAAAAATAATGTCAGTTAACTAAAGGTTCCCTATTACTATTATTATTAGTTTTCGATTTATTTGAATTTTTAAGGAAAAAAAGTCTCCCAGAAATTAATTGTTTACTCTTGTTTGAATAATTTTTAATAAACTAATTTTTTTTTCTTATGTGGGACATCCTGTATACATCTAACAAATTTTGAATTGTAGCCGTCTGTAACCTACGTATTCCTCCCAAACGAATTTTTTATATCTTTGGTCGTTTTCCCATAAAGCTCCGTCCCGTTGAGCGTGAGCCACCCTGTATATTACCGTGCTTAGAAAACGTATCTTGCTTTACGGGTGCTTTCCGGGGAAGGGGGAGGGAGGTCCCTACAACTACACGGGGTTGCCTAGAATTGTAAATCCGGAAAACATTAAACTACTGGTACAAAATTTCCCAAATTCGAGGCTTATCTAATAATTTCATGTTTAAAGAATTGGCAATAGTAATTCCCCATTCAAATGGCGCCTGTAAGAGAATATTGTTAAAGGTCAATTTAATAAAAGCAGATGTTAGAAAAAGACTAGAGTGGTACTGTAAATTCACTATTATTAGCCTCTCAAAGTGCTTCTATTTTATTTTTTATTTGATTTTTTTATGCGATTATAAATAAATAAAAATAAGTATCACGTGTTTTTTCCAAAACAACAAAATAAAGAAAATTGTAACATAATTTTCAAGAAATATCGATAATTTTGGCAGCACTGCACGATAATTTCTTTATAGACTAGTGGCAATACTGGCGATATATTTAGTATCCCCATGGTATTGAGACAGGCGTTGTCTATCGAATTCTATCGGTGTTTCGTTGTACAATTTCTATTAAAAAAATGTCTAGTAGGTCTAGTAGGCCTGATGACTTTTGCTATATTTGTGGACACTTTAAAGTGAAGAAGTTTAAAAGAAACATTACTGATTTCGTAAAAAAATGTATATTTTGCATATTTTAAAGTCAGACTTGGAAATCAAGGTAAACCTTGGACGCCACATGTTTTACGAAGAAGCCTTGAGGCATTGGTTTAAAGGAACAAGAAAAGCCCTACCGTTTGGAATACCAATGGTCTGGAGAGAACCTAAAAATCACATTGACGACTGCTATTTTGTCTTTGTGATATTAAAGGTCATAACAAAAAATCTCTAAAATATATTAACTATCCTAATCTTTCGTCTGCAATAAGACCAGTTCCACATGACGCTCATATACCTGTACCTGTTCCACCTAAAGTATTACAGATACAATCGAATCAGAATCTTCAACAGATTCAGAAATTGACATTTTTGAGCCATCTACCTCAGGAACCCGTGAATCGCAGCTATTTTCTCAAGTAGAACTGAATGACTTAGTCAGGGATTTGGGACTTCCAAAAGACCTCTCTGAGGTTTTAGGATCAAGACTTAAAGAAAAAAATTACTTGCTCAAGGTACTAAATTTTATTGGTACAGAAATCGTGAGGCTGAATTTGTCAATTACTTTGCCGCAGCTGGTTCACTTGTATATTGTCAAAATGTATCTGACTTGGTTATTCACCTAGGTGCAATACAATCCTGCCAAGTGGAGACTTTTTATAGACTCTTCAAAGAGAAGTCTTAAAGCTCTTCTACTTCATAATGGCAATTTATACAGTGCTTCTCAAAAGTCCCCTTCCCCCCTCTTTTCTTTTGAACGGTGGTACTTAGACCTATGAAATTTGGAGGGTAAAAATGAACTATTGTAACTACTATTGTCTACTAGTGGTAACAGGTGACGTAATAGGCATCGGTGACATCACCAGGCAACTGAAACCAATAATATTAAATGGGATGGTGGTGTAGCGGTCTATCGCGCTTATATTCATTTATAGGCAAGTTTATGAGTCTGAGACTGCTGGGTTTCGAATCCCAGACCAGACCATGTGGATTTTTAATTAAATTGCATGGTTCGGTTTAGGATTTGATGTGTGGCGTATTAATAGAAATTAAGTTTCTGTTGATATGACATGCAGATTAAAAAAATTCGCCATACATTACCGTCTCGATGATGGTGGGTGAGGTTTTCCGGGTTTTCCTCACCTGTAAGTCAAATGGCACCATCAATCATCTTTAAGCCCCGGAGCGCCACGGCAAATAATAATAATAATAGCCGTCCCTTCCCCTACACAAGTCGTTCAAGTCGACTTCAGGGGTTGAAATTCACTCGTAAGGGGGTGAATTAGGGATAGTATTATTATTATTATTATTAATATTATTATTATTATTACCTTATGGCAAGTGACATCTCGTTTGAAAGGTATTTAGAATACCTATTCAGTCATACTATTTTTTTTGGATTTACGATGTTTTTTTTAATATTATTGGTTTCAGTTGCCTGGTGCCGTCACCGATGGTGACGTCACCTGTTACCAGTAGTAGATAAGCTTACAATAGTTCATTCCCACCCTCCAAATTTCATCAGTCTAAGTATCACCGTTCAAAAGAAAAGAGGGGGAGGGGACTTTTGAGAAGCACTGTATGCATCTGTTCCTGTTGGTCATTCTACTCAGCTTAAAGAAAATTACGAAAATCTTGAGGTACTGCTTTTAAGAATAAACTACAGACAACATAACTAGATTCTATGTGGTGACCATAAAATTTTAGGGTTGCTTTTAGATCAACAATCCGGATATACGAAATACCCATGTTTCCTATCTGAGTGGGACAATAGAGCAAGAGATGACCACTGAACCAAAAAAACTGGCCACCACCAAGAAAAAATTTAACGCCTGGCTCCAAAAACGTAATTCGGGAAAGCCTAGTTGATCCCGAGAAAATTTTATTACCCCCTCTATATATAAAATTGTGGCTGATGAAACAATTTGTCAAAGCTCTAGACAAAAATGGTGGTTGCTTCAAGTACTTGTGTGAAACATTTCCGGGTCTCTCTGAAGCTAAATTAAAAGAAGGCATCTTTGTTGGGCCACAAATAAGAAGGTTGATGAAAACTAATGAAATTGAGACGGTTATGCAGGAAGACGAAAAAGAAGCATGGACAGCTTTTAAACAAGTTATAAATAAGTTTCTAGGAAACTACAAAGACCCTGAATTTGAAAGTATTGTTGAAAACATGTTGGACAAATTTAGAAAGCTACCCAGCTAGCACAAAAACATCCCATCTACGTTAATAAGCTGCAATTTTAGGCTCTTTAAGCTCGCATGCAATGTACTGTAAATGTAACCCTTATCTCCCTGCAACTACCGAATGTCCGCAACGGCAAGACTTTTATAGCACATCGCACAGAAGTTACAAAGTGAAGTTCGAAAAACATCACACTAGCACTTTTACGGTACTTACCCCGAAAGTTGCTCTGAAACGTTCTATTGATGTTATAATGTGAATTAGATCTACAGCATTATACAGTGTGTCCACGGATGGGCTTAACTATACTTGTGAAAATATTTATTTTAAATTAAAAAAGTAATTCTTCATAATTTCTTGCTTGTTAAATAAATTCGATTCACATTGAGAAATTATGAAAAATAACTTTTTCTTTAATTTAAAATAAATATTTTTACAAGTATAATTAAGTCCATCCGTGGACACACATTGTGTAATGTAATACAGAGAGGCTGAAATTGAGGCTATAGTAAAATCTCAATCGAGACACGAAAATTTCAAATAAAACAAAATATTTATATAAATTTATTATTAAAATGTTCTTGAAATCAAGTACCAATAGCACAAAAGTAGAGGTAGGTGTAGCCGTGTTCTTTTATTCAGTGCTGTATCCAGCGCTTGCAGCAAACCGTTCGTAAATTAAGTGATGGAAAGACGATTGTATGTGTCAATCATTCTTTTTTCCAGCGGTGAGTTCACCAATGAGCCAAGGCATCCATCGGCTTTAAAAGCCGATGGATATGTGATAGACGAATGGTGAGGATAATCAATCATTTAAGTTAACCTAAAATATAAGAGTTCAAATATAAAACGACTGCAGAATAGATAAATTACATTAATCACTGATGGAACAATTATTGAATAAAAGAACATACCTTATATCACAAGTACACATGTGGGATAGAAGCTACCTAGAAAGCACTGAACGATTGGACAAAATTAGCTAAATAGTATAATAAGGTACCAATATTGCAAAGGTTCACTAAAACCTTAAATGGTGAACAATGATAAATCTAGATTGGTGAAAAATAATAAACAAATACAACAATGACTAGGTACATATTATTATATTAGATTACTAGAGGATAGCTAAGTTCGCTGATTTCTTACCTAAGACACTGAGATATATCTTTTTTAAATCAAGCCTTTTAACTTTTTTTGCATAGATATTTATAAAGTGCTATAATGTAACCTAAATATGACAATTTATTAGAAGAGCATAAATTATATTTTTATATAAAAAGATTTTACTTCTCAATACATTGATTAAAAAAGAAATTGATAACTTGTTTACCTATTATTAATTAAAGGAAAATATATAGAAATTACAAAATATGCCTTACTTTGTTGTTTTAAATAAAACAACCAATGTTAGTGTATTGAAATTTGTTTGAATTTTACAAATTTTATGCTTGATTTCCAAAGTAGATATATCAATGGCTCAATCAAAAACCGCCACAAGTCAAAAAACAAAGCAATTACATTTTTGGTTAAATGGATGCAAAATATCATTACGGTTTTACTTTAAATACCACCACAAACAAAAATATCCTTAAAGATAAATCATTTAAAATGTAGCCACAAACTGTGTCTAAAACTGCCTCAATTCGAGTTATTTTCTTCAAAAACACCCAAATTTTTTACAACTATGCAACAACTCACTTTTATAATCATAATCATTTTATTTAACAGCAAAATATCGAAGCTTTTAAATAAAATATAAAGAGTATGTCAAAAACAAAATAATGATAATAGAGACTTACAAAATTTCAAAATGAAATTTCTCAAAATAATAGTATTTTAGTTGTGGCAGTATTTGATTGAGCCATCGATATGTAGATTTTATAAAAAACAACTGGTGTTTTTTAGCAAGATATTCTATTATACTCGAGAGTATCATCTATGATTTCTCTCAACTTTTCTGCTGGGTTTTCACTTGAACTGATGGTTGCATTTCCAGGCAATCTAGCCTGTTGAAGAGAATGAACTGCTTGAATTCTGATATACCTGACATATCATATACCTATAGATTCACTTTTTATAAAACTTCAGGTGTTATATTCTTCTTTACACTTCTGTAGTATTTACTTTTGCTTCTAAAATTCCTAGAATGTCGAAGGAAACCTAAAAAATAATATTTTTAAAATGTATTTTTAGTTCGATAAAGTATAATTACCTTTTATAAGTATTTGGTGTAAAATGTTGCCGGACATTCGGTTAAATGTTTATCTTCTGGTTTACAACGATTGATCTGCAATTCTTTGTTTTTATTGTATAATGTATAAATAATAATTATTTATAAAATAAATTCTGGATGTCGAAAAATAAACCATTAAAAAAGACAATTGACAAGAAAAACTGACAAGTGACAATTGACATAAAACTAAACGTTCTGAATTCAGATTTGTAATGTTTACGGTAGGTTAACTAGGTAAATAACAAATAGAAGTTTTGCGAGGTTTTGATTTCCCTCAACAACTTCTCATGAACGTTGCATTTACGTTGTACAGTAATGTTATTACGTTCCCTTAATGCAACATCGCCGAAAGGCTTGGCAACGTTATGTGCTAGCTGGGTAGGCTGTAACATGAGCTTAAAAATTCATTTTCTACGTGCTCATCTTAACTATTTTCCAAATAATCTTGACTATGTCAGTGAAGAGCAAGGGGATCGTTTTCACCAGGACATAAAAGAGATGGAACGGCGTTATCAAGGGCGCTGTGATATCAAAATGATGGCCGACTACTGTTGGATGCTAAAAAGGGACCGTCCTACCACAGAATATGCACGAAAAACAACAAAAAGAAGCTTTTCCGGAAAGAGAGAAAGATTTTTCAAGAAAACAAAGGATTAATGTGTTATTTTTTAACTACTTCCCCGGTTTTATTGTTTGTTTTCTTGGTTTATTATTTTCTTTTTTATCCTAAGTATCTATAAATATATTTTTACTTTTTGCATGTCTAATCAACAAGTTCAAAAGCGTGTTTTTGGGACATACTATTACGAAAATTATGTTCAATAGCTCATTCGATTCGGAATAATGTCTAGATCTAGAACACCTGATATAAAGGGGGATGCCCGTCAAGCCCACTTTTGGGGTATCTCAGCAGAGACCCATCCAAGCCTCTATCAGGCTTTAATTTACATAGCCGCAAGGGAAATACCATTTTTAGGCCCTTACTATTGAGGTCCCTGGCGGTCTATGGTGGCCTAAGGCGTCTTTTTTGGCACGATGCTCTTTTGCTCTGTCGATTGAAAAATCAGTGTTATTAATCACAGTTCTGAGGATACGTTAGCTAGTCCACAAACACAATTTCACCAATTTATTCTAAATAAATAACAAACATACCGACTACTTCCGCGTAATGTCCCGCTAAAGATATGTGGATATCTACAAATAAATACGACCCTCCTCAATATTCATGATTCTACCCGCCGCTGTACATATCTTCTTTTTCCCGAAAATTCGATACACAAAACTAAAATTCCGTACGGCTAAAATGACACATTTGTCTACCCAATTTTGTTTTACAAAGAACGACAGAAAACATATTTATTTAACCGCAATCTATGTAAAATATATACAAATCAATGCGTTTACCCTACTAATCTACATCTGTTTTCCATTTAAAAGTAAAACCGAAAGTGCTTTTTATCTTTACTGAAAGGGGCAGGTACTACTTACAGACAACCGAAACTTTACAATTCGGCCCTTTGGCCATAAATCTAAATGACTTAATTTATTGCTTGATAGCATTGACCGACTTTAGAACAATTAATATTTATGACAACAACATCACTATCGATTCTCTAAATAACATAATTTAGCATAATATAAAAACCCTATAATTTTTCCCACAATAAACGTTTACCAATGAATACCAAAAATATGACAATAACACACAGACGCGAATTTTCCCGCTAATGAATATAAAAGTAATAAAGTGATACCTGTGACCTAATAATGTTTGACTAAATTCTCCTCCGGAATATCTGAATATTAAATAATAAATACATTTCTTGATCATTTAAAATTAATTATTTTATGGATTGTTCAGTATTTGTTACAACTAATGGCATCGGTGTACGGAGCGATATTTGTGTCTTTGTCTGTTACGCGTAAAATCCATCTCGTCGATGACGTTCTCAGTAGTGTATTTCTAACCACGAGCGTAACATCGGGTTTTGAATTATACGGTGTGAATTGTAAGTTTTACAGTTCAGTTAGTAAGTAATCGACGTGTTGTAAGAACAATTGGTGAAAATATTAGTGCTAATAAGTGTTTAAACATTAAATAATAATATTTCTACACCGTTCTAAAACTATGCAAAAAATGGAAGACATTGAAGGGCCTTCAACGTCGAAAAAGGTAAAACGGTCGAAGTCTCGGTCGCTAAGTGAAAAACAAATTGTACTTCGAGTATTTCACTGTCTTGAAAGAGATCATCAGCGACCAAAAGATAACTTAGTGCATATGTGCTGTAATTCTACGGATGTACCTCCGAATAACCAACCGGGCGTTCCTACATCATTAACTTCCACAATTACAAAAGATAAATTAGTTGATATGTGCTCTGATTATACGGGTGTACCAAAATCATCAGTTTACAAAATACTAAGAGAAAACAAAATTCATGGGGAAGTACAAACGCCAAAAACTAGTAGCGGAAGAAAAAAAATCACAGTTGATGAAGAAGCCAAAAACAAGAAATTATCTCCGAAAAATTGAGGAATTTTGGAATATCAAAAAAAAATTTACTACATGGATGAGACGTGGGTTAACCAAGGACATACGGTCAAAAAAGTATGGCAGGATGGTCATATAACAAGTGCACGACAAGCCTTTATTGAAGGCTTGTCAACTGGGTTAAAACAGCCGTCTGGAAAAGGTAGTCGTCTGATAGTTACGCATATAGGAAGCGACAGTGGATTTTTACCAAATGGTAAATTAATATTTAAATCCAAGAAAACAGGCGACTATCATGAAGAGATGAATGCGGAGGTGTTTGAAAAATGGTTTGAAGGCATCATTCAACTTGTGGAACCTGGGTCTGTCGTCGTCATGGACAATACCCCATATCATAGTCGGTATTTAGAATCATTACCGAAACAATCATGGAAAAAACGAGCAATTCAAGAATGGTTAATTAATAAAAACATCCAATATAAAAAAGATAGTTTAAAGGCAGAACTACTTCAGTTAACAAAATTACACAGAGACAAATATAAAAAATTCGCAGTGGATGAAATGGCGTTAAGTCGTGGAATTACAGTATTAAGGTTACCACCGTACCACTGCGAATTAAACCCAATAGAATTAATCTGGGCGCAAGTAAAAGGATATGTGGCACGAGAAAACAGAACATTTAAATTAGTGGACGTGCAACGTTACCTACAAGAAGCCATTCAAAATGTTTCTGCAGAAGACTGGAAGAAATGCATTCAGCATGTTTTAAAAGAAGAGCAAAAAATGTGGAACGTAGACAACCGTATTGAACACAATATTGAACCAATCATAATTAACTTTGATGATAGCGGTAGCAGCAGTGACGAATCTGAGGTTGAAGATTAGAAGAAAATTTGTACACAAAAAGAAGTCTATATATTTAGGTATAATTTTTATTTTTACCATTCACTATTACCATTTAGAAATTATTATATAAATTTGTATTTTTAATTCCTGTACACAGACATGAACAATGTCTCAGCAGGATACAAATGTTTATTTATTTAATTATTATTATTGTATCAATTTGTACATTGTTACATAAATTTGAAATAAACATTATTATTATTATTATTATTATTATTATTATTATTATTATTATTATTATGTTTGGCGGTCAAGAAAACATAATCCTGTAGGTTATATCCAAACTAATTATCTTACTTAGGGATTTCCGAAATGATAGGTGCGTGTAAACTTTTATGATTTAAGTACCAATCAAATAGTAATTTAAGCTTTATAATGTCTTTTAATGTTGGCCGAACCCAATTAGGGTTTCTTGGGTAAGGCTGGCTAGTTTCGAGGAACTACAGGTAAACTGGGAGAGATATATATATATATATATATATATATATATATATATATATATATATATATATATAGAGGTATGCTTTATTGTCATTGAAAAATTACAAAAATTTTATAGACAAAGCGAAGTAAATTAAAAACTAAATATAATATAAAAAGATTAAAAAATATAAAAATTTAAAAATAACTAAACAAAACAAAATAAAAATATCAATTGCATTGGATATGCAATATCCGTCATTATGATTTTAATTTAAAATTTAAGGAATACTTGTGTATGTGTAACCCAAGAAGAAACTTAAGAGACAGTTCCTTACTGACTTCGGCCGCGACATAATATATAAATATACGTTAATTTGTGAAATAAAGTTAAATTCATTATTAAAATAGTAAAATTGATAATATTGTTTCTGTCACCAAACCAACCCCTGATTAGGTATCTTTCTTATTTTTAATTTGAAATATATATTGTGATTTTTATTAATATTCTTAATTTATTTGGTTCCTACTATAATTACCACAATTATTACTCCGTTTTCATAAAGCCCCACTAATGACTACAACGATTAGGTAAATTACGATATTGCAAAGTTTTCATGAAATAAATAAAAGAAATTGTATGAATATTTTAAATAATTGTACCCTCTCAAAAATAATAAGCACGCCTCCGATTTGGTCGTATTTCTACCTGCTTTCACTCTCAATCATTATTTGTTTGAGTTTAGTTTGATTACTTTAATAGTGCGATTATCGTTTTAATTCTACGTAAAAGAAACCTTACAGAAAGAAAAGTACACCGCTGATAAAAGTGTCTACCTGGCGCAAGTTCGTCGGGTCAGCCAGAAGGGTGACGAAATCCACTACGAACGTCGCCTATAGAGTAGTACTTTTATTCATTTAGTAACATTTTATAATGTTGAACCGGAGATACAAAATATCTGGCGTTTAACTAGACTAGCGAGGTATCACCAGTATTAGTTACGCCAATATTTTAGTCGCTCGGTAGATACAACTTTACAAAACAGTTCTAGGAGCGAAATCTGGTTCTATTCAACGTGTATCTGCTTGGTCAACCTGACTATATATCTCCTTTTACTTATATATAAAATATAAGAAAAAGGTGGTCATCCTAATGATAACTGGATATCTATGCAGAAACCGTCGTTTATAGAAACTAATTTCTCTACTCCGTCGATATCTTTTATTTCCGTTGTCAAAATATAACAAAAGCGCGGCCACCGTAAGGGTAGCGATATCTCTTTTTAATTATATTTGAAGAATATAAAGAAAAAGGAGTCACCGTGACGGTAACCTGGATATTTGCGTTTTTTGTTAACTTGACTCGGTGAAGAAGAAAAAGCTAATCTTCCACCAGCCCACAAAAACCCGGGTATTTATACTTAAATTTCCCATATAAGCAAATGTATCAGACAGAGACCGACTGTGGCTTTTGTGTATAAAGACTATAAAGCCCTGTATTAATTCCTGAATATAACCCTATCGGTGACATATGGTTTTTTTTTAGCTAGCGTTCGTGAGAAACGACACAAAGACCGTTTTTCCCATAAGTAATTTAACGGCGCCTACGAGGCGGGATACGCTGGGATGTTGTTTGAATTCGAAATAAAAATTTGAATATAATATGTAATATATAAGAATTATTTAAATTAATTATCAACCCCCGGTTGTCGGATTTCAATGTATACAAAAAGAGCTCCACAAAGCAAAAAAAATTTACGGTAATTATTTAATATTTTTATCAATTTGTAATGATGAGAGAAATTCTAAAAATTTTGTTAATTAACAATAACCTACTTTGTTGGAAAATTAATTTTTATGAAAAAATCCAACGGGAATGAATGTGTTTAGAATACACCGTAATTTTTTTAAATTTTTGAATTTAATTTTATTAACTTAAAAAAATTATTTTATGTAACGTACTCGGTTTCGACGCCGTGCGCGCAACCTAAAAATGGCGCGCGGAAGGCTACTTTGAGCGTTAAATTAAAATTATAAATAATGGAGGTACAGTTCCGGGAGTCAGAACTTATTTATAGCAAATTTCCTCCTCTTTAAGGATCTTTTTTGAAAAATCCAAAAATATTTATAGTTTACAAACTATAGTCGAAAAACCAAACACCATGTTTTGAGGTGTTTAATTGTTTATAACTTTTGCAATTTTTTATGCACTGAAAAATTTTTCTTCACACATTGATCTAGACATTATTCCGAATCGAATGAGCTATTGAACATAATTTTCGTAATAGTATGTCCCAAGAACACGCTTTTGAACTTGTTGATATACGTGATAGAAAGAAACTAAAAGCAGATTTGAAATCAACGTTACTGAAATTTTACAGAGTATTTAAACGCAGGCCTGTGTTATCATACAATATTTCTAAAAACTCCGTTATTTATTTATTTATTTATTTATGCAGCTTATTTATGTTTCAAGAATATACTTAGCTGGCGGTCGACCAAATTTGAGGAACCTCTACAATGAAGTGACTTTCCCGGTGGCACGCGGCACGAAAATGCTGTCGCCCTTAGTGAAATGGGATCACAGCGTCACTTGGTTCACGCCGTCGTTCGAAAAAGAAGATTCGTTCGGAAAGAAAATATCTATTAGCTTGTCGGACGAGAAATATTCTTTTCTGCAGGGTCACGAAATCGATGGAAGAGTTTTGATGCCGGCCACAGGATACTTGGTAAGTTGTTTATTTTCTAGAAGAAAACTATTTTAAAAAAGAAAAAAAAAATAATATAATACGAACGAAATAGTAAATAATATTTGGCAAAACTTAATTTATTGATATTATAGGTAGGTGATGTCAGAAGTTAAAATTATGATGTTTTTGTTATACAAATAACTAATGTCAACATCTACTAAACCGTTATCGCTCTACCATTCGAAAGTACCTTAAGACGGCAGTTGAAAATCGACCTGTCCAGTATTTTACTCAACACTATTTTCTCTAATTTCGCTACCTGTCTTCACAATTGAAGGTCAGATCTAAGCATTGATATAAAAGGCATTTCTTTATAAGCTTACCATAACTTACTAGAACATACTTATGTAACCAAAGCAATTCTTTAAACGGTTTGGTTACTTCCATGACGTCATACGTTACCATAATACGTAACTACTACTAACCATGATGTTTTTAGTGGTAAGGTGTGTAGTAAGGTCAGTAAGGTCCACATTTGAGCATATCGAGCATGCGCAAAGTATTGTAAAGAGATTAAATTAGATACATTTTTCTGTGGTTACGGGTTATATGGTTCATTTTGTATATTTGGGTTGGGCATTTTTGTATTTACCAAAGAAAACTCTATTTACTATGAAAGAAATTTCATTTGAAATACAGGGCACTGAAATAACTCTTCACGAGAGCGATGTTGATGACCAATGGATACTGTTATTTATATTGAAATATAAAGATGAAAATATAAGACTACTGGCACAAGTATTCATCATTGTTATTTCATCACAAATAACACTTATTAATTTTTTTCTTCCTTTTGTTGGAGGAGACATATTTAAATAAATAACAAAAGAACGAAAACCAAATGACGTCTACTTTTATTTATTTGAACTAAAACAAAGTAAACAAATCCCCAATTTGACATGTGACAACGACAAGTGCTACGAGTTACCACGGTATGTCTGACGTCATCAGAGTAACCACAATGCTGTTACGAAGTATGTCGTGGTAAGCTTATAAAGAAATGCCTAAAGATTGATGCCAATTCTATTCAAATTTCGATATTATGTCTGTATTTTTGTTTGTTGTTGAAATGGAAATAAGTATATGGTAAGCACGGAAATATTTAAAAAAAAGCCAATATTATTTCAAAAATGAGAATAAAGCGTACCACAAACGAACACTTACAATTTCACAAACAACAAACAATAAGGGAATTGACTTGAGGATACTACATTTGTTTTTGTGCATAATTTTTTATTGATGATTGATGCGTCTTCAATAGTTTCTTCTTGGAAAGTAAAATCTCTTCCATAGAAACTAAAGTTTCTTCTGACATTTCTTTTTTGGAAAATAAAGTTTCTTCTGATATTTTTTCCATGGAAACCAAAGTTTCGTCTGATATGTCCTCTATGAAAAACGAAATTTCTTCTATGGAAGATAAAATTTCTTCCGTTGAGGAGGAATTAATGCCTTCCGTTGAAAAGAAAATAAAAGATAGGAGAAAGAATATAGAAGAAATGAAACATACAGAACAGGCCAAAAACGGTCAAAAAAGTGCCATGAGGTGGAGTCAAAGTTGAAATTGGAAGGAGTTGTAAACTCTGCTCGTGTTAAAGCAAAGTATATTAACCGTTGAGTAGCGACCTAAAGCGTCGGTGCCTTTGATCTTGGGTGGTGCAAATTTTCTTTCTCTCTCTTTTGACGTTATTGACGGAACGACACACTAAAATACTGCTCGAATTAAGAACTGGTCTTGAATGTGATGTTTACACTGCTCGACGTAATTTGAAGTACCTAAAACTCTTTTGTAGTTTACATTTATAATAAATGTTTGGTCATTAGGCAGTTTTATATTTATGAGTATTTAACTTATGTAGTAAATATAAATAGTATATTACATTACGAGTGTGGAAAGTGACATTTTTCACACGAGTGTGAAAAATCACTTTTCACACAAGTGATGTACAATATTTTTCCTACGACCACAAAATAATGTCATCAAAAAAATGTAAAACCAAGGTTATTATTACTATAATAATTAAAATATATTTAAAAAAATAATCAACAATAATCGTATTTATTCAATTTTCGTATTTTCTAAACAAAAAAAACTAAAAAAAATAAAAAAAAAATAAAAAAAAATAAAAAAAAACAAAAAAAAAATTCTGCCCCGACAGGATTTGAACCATAGATTGAACGCGGTCGAAAAATGGCAAAATTGATAAGTTCGACGTCCTAACCAGCTGAGCTAACAGCCCTTGTGTCAATTGAATGATCTAATCGGTTATGTATTTAACCAAAATAAAGAGGAAACATTATTTTAAAATTATTTTAATAATAATTGTTAAAGATAAATATCTAGGATCTAATTTACAACAATTTCAATAATTTAACAATCATATCGATTTTAGTATTAATATGGATATTACATAGATCAAAATAGAAATTAGCTTACAAAATAATATCAAAAAAATGTAAAACCAAGGTTATTATTACTATATTAATTAAAATGTATTTAAAAAAATAATCAACAATAATCGTATTTATTCAATTTTCATATTTTCTAAACAAAAAAAACTAATAAAAAATAAAAAAAAAAACAAAAAAAAAATTCGGCTCCGCCAGGATTTGAACCATAGATTGAACGCGGTCAAAAAATGGCAAAGTTGATAAGTTCGACGTCTAAACCAACTGAGCTAATGGGCCTTACGTCAATTGAATGATCTAATCGGTTATGTATTTACCCAAATTAAAGAGCAAACATAATCTTAGTTATTTTAAAATTATTTTAATAATAATTGTTAAAGATAAATATCTAGGATCTAATTTAAAACAATTTCAATAATTTAACAATCATATCAATTTTAGTATTAATATGGACATTACATAGATCAAAATAGAAATTAGGCGTTTGACATTTTTTGACAACTACTGCGGAAAGTAACATATTCTCACTTGGGTGGAAAGTAAATTCTTAGTCATACGCGTGTGATATAGGACACTTTCCATAGGACTATATAGTGTGATATGTGTCACTTTCCTAAGTGGTCGTAGGAAAAATATATATCGCTATTGATAAATTTCAATTTTTTTACCTACGTCCGGATGAGCTAGAGACTTGAAAGTTGGTAGGTGCACAGGGTTTTGATTTTTGATAACAATAGAAATTATTACTTATGGACTTTCTAGTGTATTAATCGAGTTGTCTCAAACTTTAAATTTCGCGTTGTTTAAACATGTCGCTGAATACAATTTTTGACTAATAATGCGCCCCGTTACTCAAAACTTTTCATTCACTTTTAAAGTGTTTGACAGAGGTATCTGATTTGACAAGTTATTCATACAACAATATGGAAGTCAGTGTCAAATCTGATGACATTCCGTCAATCATTCTAATTTTTGATGAACCTTACTGTAAACTACGAAAGCGTAGAAGGATCACAGTGAAAAAAATATATAATTGACAGTGATATCTGTCAATTAGTGCTAATTTTCACTTACATCTGTCAATTAGGTCTAATTCCCAGTTCTAGCTGTCAATTACTACTAATTGGCCCTAGGTATATCTGTCAATTAGGCCTGATTCCCAGTTCTGGCTGTCGATTAATGCTAATTAATTGACACTAAGACCTAATTAATAGATGTAAATGTCAATTAGCATTAATTGACAGATGTAAGTGTCAATTAACTTAACAAACAGAACTATGAATTAGCCTTATTGACAGATGTAAATGTCAATTAGCAGTAGCACTAATGGAAGATATAACTGTCATTTTTTTTTTCACCGTGGCCCTCTACGCTTTCGTAGTTAATAGCAAAATAGGGGACAATCTTACTATTCTTATACTTATGAATAGATTTACTTAAGCTTGGGGGTTGTTGAGTTGATGTCGCTGATTGTGATTTCTGACAAAAAATCAAGGAAATCAAAATGGCGGACTTTTCCGTTTAAGAACCGATTTGTCTCAAACTAGAAACTTGGTGGTCTTAATACAATTTTTGATCTAAACATAAAACTATCAAAATGGCGGACTTTCCTAATGAACCAATTGTCCTAAACTTGGGGATGTTTAAGGCCGCCAAATATGATTTTTAAGTTGAATTTAACAAAGATAAAGTTGGCAGACATTTGTATTGATGAGCCGATTTGTTTCAAACTTGGATTTGGTATGTTTGAGGTCACTGACTGTAATTTGAGGAATTAAATTGCGAAAAGTTATCAGGAAAAAAGTCTTGTAATAATTACGCATAAATGATAATACTGTGATAATGTTGCTATTCAAGTTATCAATAAATTTAATGGACATTTAATTAAGGTAAATGATTTTATTAGTCACCGGATCAACAAAATTGCACTAAAAAGTAAATTGAATGGACAGATCTTTATTTAATTAAACAAAAAGAATTAGTACTTTTGTCAATGGCACATATCTTTGAGATAGTGCAGAGATGATGGTTTAAATCAGGCAAGATTACTCGGTACCTACTTGAGTGCGTTAATTAGTTTACGAATATTTTTTTAGCAGTTATTTGTCAGGTTTACATATTGTTCCATGTTAGTGTTCTGACGACTCTAATAATATCGTTTATTTTAAATGATTTTAGTTATGTTATTTATTTGGTTCTAATTACATATCCATGAAAAATTAATGAATTTTTATGGCCAATGGAAAAAGAGATTGAAACAACGTGTAAATCTTAAATTATTTATTAAAAAATAGGTATTTAAACAGGTAAATATTTCATTCATGCATTAAGTCCTTTAATTTACGTGTACCTTGTTTGCTTTTTATTGAACCGTGACTTTTTAAATCCCTATTCTTAAATTTTAATGTATAAAATATTTTACTACAAAACCCCAAAAAATCTTAACAAAAACACAATAAAAGAGCACTAATAAATCCACAACAACGAATTCCTATATCAGCTGCCGGACTAAAGTGAAAGGGGTTGTTTACATCTTTAGAAGACGTCTTGCCTCTCTATTTCGCGTCGGCGCACTAGAATTCGGTTCCCCAGCTGTCGCTACTCAACGGTTAATATACTTTGGTTAAAGCCCCAACTTTCGACAGGAAGATACCATGGACCAACTACCTTAGACAGTTCGATACAGCTGCCAAAGCGAACGAATGGTCTAAAAAAAGACAGTAAATTTGACCATCTCCCTTCGAGGAGACGCTTTTTTAAATGTTCTTCAGACTATACCTGTGGAAAAGACAGATAGCTTTGAATAACTTAAAAAGAAACTAAATATGCGTTGTGGCCACGAACACTTGAAGCATTTAAACCAATTACAGTTACAAAATAGCAAAGAAAAACTTGACGAGACCCTTCAAGAATATGAGTAGATCTTGCCACGTGGTTGTATGCTTTGCTTATCCATCAGCTCCAGAATGTTCGGCAATCCATATTCTTGTTGATGGACTCCGTGACCACGAAATACAGAAAACACTCCGCTTAGCCCGTCACAAAACATCGGTCAATGTCTTGTCTGCATGAGGTAATTACGCATTCTGGAAGATACAGTAAAGTAAGGACTGTAAAAGAAGAAAACGTGGAAGAAAAACTGGACCAACTGGTTAACATGAAAAGCTTTACTAATAAAAATATGAATTCAAAGACCATCAGCTGCTAGAATTGAGGTGAACTGGGACATGGACGCAGTTCGTACAAATGCCCTAAGGTCACAACAAATGAAGACAACACGCCACAGGAAAACTACAGCGAGTTGGCCTAGAGGGGACAGCTTCGACCCGAGACCATTCCAAAGACCCTCTCATACGGATAGCCTCTTTGATATGTCGCGATGATAGTGTATACGTAGACAGCAAAGTAAATGGTAAAAAGTATACACTGTTTATGGATACTGGAGCAACTAGGACCAGTATACGATCAACAACTAAAAATAACCGCAAGATACTTCTACTAACAAGATTGCGGCTACGGACTGCCACAGGTAAAAATGCGAACTGGAGAAATGAAGAACTCCAGGTTCAATAGGGCATTGGTACAGAAAAGTTTACTCATACTGTTATTGTCGCTGATATCGAAGAAGATGTTATACTTGGAATGAATATAATGAACTTACTTGGCTTCCAGTTGGATATTAGGACCAGAGTGATCAAAGTTGGTGCCGAAGAGGTATTTCTACATCCATATGGGGAGAGTACCGTTCCAATTGCTGTACAGGAGGATACGGTGATACCTGGCAGAAGTGAAACCATTACAGTAGCACGGCTTCAAGAATCTATGGAAGAAAGAAGAACACCTGTGCCGTCTGGGCAACCACATGCGAAGGATAGGTCTGCAACAAACATCGGACTGTCAATTCTGCAGCGTGGAGGACGAGTCTGCAGAGCACATTTTATGTACCTGCTCCGCTCTGGAAAGAATCAGGATCCAGATCTTCGAATTTACCCGACTGGAGCCTACTGACTTTAAAGAAGTCTCGCCCAATTCAACCATGACCTTTATCAAAAGGTGTGGCTTGTACGGTGAACAATAAGTTAGTCATAAGCCACAATAGACCCATCTGGGTCGCAGTGGAAGGCGATGAGATCATCCCACTCATTTTCAACCTAACCTAAGAACACCGGCCATGATGTAACCTTGGAACCACGATGCATAGGTTGGACGTGGAGTTCTGATCGGAAACGGGTAGGGGAAGACATTTGATGAACATCTAAAGAACTAAGAAAATATTTTTAAAAGACTTCAAACTACCCAACTGATGCTAATCCCCAAGAAATGCCAGCAATTTCAAAATAAAGTTCTTTATCTAGGTCATATATTCGGCAACTAACTGATAAACATCAATTAAGGAGTTTTATTGGGTTCTGTACGTACTACCGAAGATTCATAAGGAAGTTAGCAGATATTGATATGCCATTAACACGACTCACGGAAGAAGCAAGAGAATTCTGCTAAGACAAAGACTGCAAAACTGCATTTGAAACATTAAAGAAGCAATTATCAGCAACTCCAATACCCAATACTCATACTCAATACTAATACCCACTACCAGAGCGAGAATTTATTTTGGACACTGATGCCAGTAATGTGGGGATTGAAAGAATGCTTTCACATATTCAAGGGGGAAAAGAAAGAATACTGGGTAAACCTGAGTGACATTATTGCGCCAAGAGAAGAGAACTCCTGTCAGTTGTTAAATCCGTGGAACACTTCTACCAATACCTATATGGAAGCAAATTCTTAATCCGTACCGATCATGCAGCCCTTAAATGGCTGATGCAGTTCAAAAACCTGAAGGATCAAATTATCAGATGGGTTGAACAACTTCAAGAGTACTACTTTACGATCGAACATAAAGCCGACATAAGCCACAGAAATGCCGATCCTCTTTCTAAAAGACCGTGTCCAGCAAAGTGTTCTACTGTAACAGAGCAGAATCCAAAGGAAGTGTGTCCCTGCCAAATTTAGGAAAGAACAAGAGAAAGATTCCGTTTTAAAGATGCGACAATGGAAAGAGGAAAATCATATTTGACTCAGTGGGACTCTTTTATCCTAGAAGAAGGTTTATTAAAGCGAGTACTAGAGAATGATAATGGTTCCGAAAACAGAAGTCAGTTGGTGATTCCAAAGTCAAAACACTTTGTTAGTTACACGATAGTCCATCAGAAGGACATCTCGGTGTTAAAAAAAACCCTTTAGAGAAATGTACCACCTGTGCTATGAGTAATAGACCCACCCCAACGAAAAAGGAAGGCTCCCATGAAGAAGTACAACGTTGGTAGCCTTTGAAAGTATTGCCTTAGATATTGCTGGTCCATTCCCCATGATCGAGAATGGTAATAAATACATGATGGTGGTACGCCATTCCAAATCAAGAGGCCGCAACTGTTGCAGACGTGTTAATAAAGATTTATCAGTAGATTTGGAATGCACTTCACAATGACCAAGGCAGAAATTTTGAAAGCCAGCTTTTCTGGGGAATTTGTGACAGACTTGGCATGAAGTAAACCAGAAAAACGGCATTGAACCCACAATCACATGGAATGGTAGGGCCAATGAATAAGACAATTGGCAAATACCTGTCAAAAGTGGTTTCCAATCATCAGCGAGATTGGAATCAATATCTTTCGTTCTTCGCAATGGCATATAGATTCACTGTTAATAAGTCTACAGGTTAAACACCATGATATTACCGTGTGACCTCGAGTTTGAATGATGACCTGGAGAAGATATAGCCGGTGAAAATTATGTAATCCAGCTACGAATAAAAAAGGACGACATACATGAGTTAGTGCGCTGGCATCTTCAAATCGCCAGCGACAGATTGAAGAAGCGATACAATACCGAAGCGATAGAAGGATATTTCAAGGAAGGCGTCAAAGTTGGGCTCTGCAACTCAAAAAGACAAAAGGGTTAATCTACGAAGCTCCAAAGGTCTTAGAAGTATAAGTAAGATCCCGAACGGTAAACCGAAGGTAGTGCACCAAAACCGGCTGGCGCCGTTTGAGGGTAACCATGATGAGGAAGAAGTAAACCACCTCCAAGACACACCTGACCTTGTCTTTAAAGAATATATGAGTGCATATGGAGGTACCGTAAAAGCAAGACATGGTGTTACAACCGAGCAATAACAAGACCTGCTCATGGTTTCTAAAGAATACCCTCCGGTTCATAGCATTTCCGCCAGCATCAACAGCGCTCGAAGTCTGTGTTCCGGAAGAAGTTTGGTAGGTTGCTAGAATTTCAAGGTCAGTTACCAGTCCATGGAAAAGCCTTGAAGGATACCTTCCGAGATCGACCCAATTTTCATAATGTATGAGAAGCATTATTTAGTCTGAGGAAGCAAACAGAAATTAACCATGCCAAAGATAGAGAGCAAGCAGCTGAATTGGATCATTAGAAACATGGTGGAAGTAATCTTCCAACAAACCGAGGTCCAAATATTGGTCTGCAGTCTTCGCTTAGTGTCCAGGTTTCAGCAAAAATCGTCCTTTGTTATTTCCATTTGAATGAAAATTATAAAAGTGGTTCCAGTTGCAGATATAATCATTCAGTTTCAGTTCCAGGAGGATATATCTCTTAAGGAGGGCGCAATGTCGTGCGATTGCCTGAACCGATCAGTTCTCTATTATCTTTACCAAAGCGTAGAGAAATCATCTTCTATAACTTTTCTTTTATAGGTTGAGGTATTTTTATACTTTTTATTTACAACAAAATCAAATTAAAATCAAATTAAACGCAAATAATTATACCCTATAGAACAAATTAATCTACGCCAGCTGTAAGTAGCTATATAAAGTAGTTGAAACTTTAACTTCTCGTAGTTTAAGTACTTTTGATTAGGAATGTTTAACTACACAGTAATTAGGTTTGTTCCCGAAGCGAGTTCCAAACTTGTTACAAACATTATATGATACGCATGCGTGAGCAAAATAATGTTCGGAATGAATTCTAAATAAATTGTGCTGAACGTTAAAAAAATAATGTTGCTGAGTGTTTTAACTAAATACAGGTCATTTGATTATATTTATTAAAAAAAATAAGATTTTGAGGTTATGCTGTATGATTCAAAATTTCACAAATAAAAACTATCCTTATTATATTTTTTGCTGTTACATCGCTGTATAAGATTTTAATCAAAATTAAAGATAATAGGCAGTCACAAAACTCACCAAAAATCCAATTAAAAACAAAGGAGAAAAAGAAGAAAAATGATTATAAATAAGCACGCATGCGCGAAAGTAAAAGTTCGTATTTTATTTAGGAACTAAAAACTAATAACAAACATGTTATGAACAAATTTTTAATCTTGCTAAAACACCAAACAAGTTCAATTTGTTTGGAAATTTGCTCTGCTGGAACATTTATTTTGTACTGCGCATACTCATGCTGTGTTTGAGAATCCACATCGGATGCATCTGAGATGTAAAAATCTTTGATCACGTGATGCAGTATACGTAAATGTAATGGGACAGATGTGTCCGATGTGGATAAAAAACGCTCGAGATGTAAAAAATGCATCCGATGTGGATTCTCAAACGCAGCATCAATATGTTAGGAACTCGCTTCGGGAACAAACCTAAAACTAGTTATTTTTTTTAAAATAGTTTGCCCAGTCCCGCTTGCATATACGTATATACTGCAGACGCACAAGGTATAGCTAAACGATTCGGAAATGTTCGGCTAGGATCGAAGTAGAAGCTGCACGCGCGTAAACTGGAGACATAGATGGATCTTAATACGTCTGCAATTTGCATTATTGCGTCAGCATCGGTGTAACTTATAAACAATGGCAAATTTTATAGTTCCAGAGGGTTTTGAATATTCACATTCAAAAATGAAAGTGAACGGGCCCATTATATAAATCAAAGTAGTTTTAGAACAAAACTACAATCTAAAGAAGACGTAGAAGTTAGTATATAATGATATTCAGCATTGAATTGTGATTTTTTTGTGTATTAAAAAAATTAAATACCTATTAGGTATGTGCAGAGTGATTATGGCATAATATTATAATGTTACCGCCCTTTATCTTGGTCAATTTTTGGACTGCAATAAAAAAGAAAAAACCGAAATGTAGGGTTTTTAGCGTAGTTTTTGCGCACGTAAAAAAACAAGAAAAAAGAATTATTATTCAGGGTGTTTCATTAGGAATATTTTAATAATAGGTTTAGGACCTTTAAAATATAAATGTTATCTACTATTAAGATACAGGATGGTAAAGTTACAATGTATTTTTGTTCTTTGTAACAGTTTCTTTATTAACATGCAGGGTGTCCCACGACGAGTTAAAACTATCTGTATATAGAAAAATACTTATAGTATAATAATGAAAACTTTTAGATTTAGGTTTTTGATTACGCTCTTTTTAACTAAGATATTTTTAAAAATGGCCGACTTTTGGTTCTACCTGAAGTCGACTGTAAATTTGTTATTTTCAATAGAACCCCCTCTATATTAATATATTTTTAAAATCTACGTAAAATTTTAGGGTACTTTTGTCTAAAAACTTTTTTCGAAAAATGCATAGTACTTTTTGTGTTATTAATTTTTTGTAAAAAATTTGACCGATGCAGTCCCTTATAAATTATTTCTTTATGAGGATACCCCTAAAGATATAAAAACAGTTTCTGTTGGGTGGCTAATAGCAAGGTTAGAGGTATTTAAACCTATGTTGAAAAAACTCTTTATTTTATACAGGGTGTGTATAAAAATTGTGCAAAGTTCAAAATTCAAAAATATCAAAATTCTTCATTTTTTTAAATAGAACCACTCGGTTTTTTCTATTTTAATGAATTCAGGGGTAAAAATAAGGCAAGTTCATGTTTACTTCCCAATACTTATGAAGATATTAAAATTTTTACATAAATTATATTTCTGTCTTATTCATTAACTCGGTTTTACAAGTTGACTATGTATAATAAATAAATTTACTTAATCTTTAATGTTTAATTTTAAGCCAAAGAAACAAGAGTCAAAATTCTCAATTGACAATTAATGTTAAATTTTGATGTACTATGGCAGAAATGTAACATTTTTTAATAGTATCTTCAAAACCATTAGGTTTAGGTATAGGGAAGTAAACATGAACTTGCCTTATTTTTTACTCCTGAATTCATTAAAATGGAAAAACCGGGTGGTTCTATTAAAAAAAAATAAAGAAATTTGATATTTTTGTTTTAAAGTTTAACTTTGCACACTATTTGTTGCGTTTAAGAAATAAAATAAAAGCTGGTCTTTAGTAGTAGATAAGTATTCTATTATTCAGATAAAATAAATATGTAATACGAAAGGTACTTATTTTATTTTTTAAACGAGGTGTTTCTGGATATTTTTATTTTTTTTGGGCATTTTTATGAAATCGCTTTGGGAAAAATTGCAAATTTATCTACTTCTGATACATTGAAAATTGATGAAGTTACAACAAAGAACTCAAATCAGAACATTTCTTCCTGTAATGATTATTCCTCTGTACAAAACCAACAGAATAAGCAAATGCTGATTCATGATGACGCAAATCATGATGCCATGGAATTTGATGAAAAGGAGAACATTGACATAGAAACAATTAAAAATAAATGAACAGCTCATTCGAATTTAATTATATCAAAGCTTGAAAGTGAGCCTCAATCTTTCGGACCCGCTATAATGAAATACTTGGACAACTGTAGCAAGTATGCCAAAGCAAATCAGTCTTTGATATCAGGCTTGCATTGCGCTTTTAAATACACTGAAGTTTCGTCCAAAAATAAGAAAGGAAAAAAAAATATCCGTACAACCGACTTCAATATCAAGACGTAAAGTTACAATGACAGATAGAAAAGCATCGTTAGCTGGACGAAAACCTGGAAAATCTAACAAAAAACAACAAAAAAAGGCACCACACAGCTTGCAACTATGTGTAAAGAGTAACATTGGTCTAGGTGATAATAAGTTTAGGAAATAGGGATTTTCACGAACATTAATATGTATTTGATTTATTTGTATGAGTATTATTATTATTAGTTATTAAAGGAGTTAAGAATGTACACAGCGTTAAATTTACATTTTACAAACAGTATTAGCATAAACACGTCTGCCCTTAATATGTTGACCCACCGAAGTAAACTGCAGACGTATAAAGACAAACTACGTCTACACTTTACTACCCTTTCTTATTGGTAGGATAAATCTTAAAAAGCCGAATCGTTTGGCTATACCTTGTGCGTCTGCAGTATACGTATATGCGTCCCGCTTGCTTGCTGCCTTATTACAATAATTGTTTTTTTTTTTTCAGCACTTAGTTTGGCAAATGGTAGCGTCCATGAATTTAAAAAATATCGAAGAATTACCGGTAGTATTCGAGAACGTTAAATTTAAACGCGCAACAGTCCTTTCGTTCACTGACAGCGTCACATTCCTCATAAACGTAATGAAGCAATCGGGAAATTTTGAAATATTCGAAAGCGGATCTGTCGTATGCTCAGGAATCATCCGTTTGGCAACAGACGTATCTTCAGAATTCACTCTAAAAGACGTCGTAGAATCCACCAAAAATGGATATCCCATAATGAAACGAGATGATGTCTACAAAGAATGTAATTTGAGAAGGTAATTTTTTTTAAGTAAACATTTTTTTTTGGCACCCTTTGTATATTTTTTTCCTGGGTTGTGTTACTTTCGGCTATAAATTTTAAAGATTTTTAACATTTTTTGACATTTATTTTGAATAACTCAAAAACTAGAAAAACAACTTTGTTCTGGACAGCAGTTTACAAAATAAAAGCGTGATATAAAAATACATTAACATTTAATAATTTTGCATTAAAAAAATACTAAGATTGAAAAATAAATGATGGTAATAATACAAGTTAGTAATATTAAATACCTCACAAACTGTGGTTCAATTTACTGCACTTGTATTTATTTAACGTGTATATTTGACAATACCTATTTGTGTATTAAGAGCAGACAGTAGCACTTTGGCAATTGAGACAGAAAGTTGCCCCGCGACGCGTCAGCGGAGCGCGACAATCTGTTTGGATGGCAACCCTGTGGGCCTGTTGTCACTGACAGGGTCAATGATACATACAGTGTGTCCGTAAAGTATGGAACAAATTAATTTTTAGCTAAACAGACCATTTTAAGAAATAATCCTGAAACACTTTTTGTCTCAATTTTCGGATTACTCTAGCTGAGCTGATTCCAAAAATGTATCACATGTTGATTCCAATTGGTACAGGGTGGACTTGTGGTCTAGCATACAGAATATGAAAGAAATTATTTCTTATCAATTTTGAAAAAACATAGTCGTCTAGTTTTTTGTGAAATGTCATTATTTGTTTAGTAATTTATTGATGTTCAGTGACAGTTTAGTACTACAATATTTTTGGTATTCGTGAATGTTTTAATTATTGCTTAGATTTAATTTGAATTAGAAATGGAGTTAAGTGTAAAACAAAAAATTTAAATACTTATGATGATTGGGTATGGAGACAGATCGCGAACTCAGATGGAAGTGTGCAATTTGTTTAATGATAAATATCCAGAAAGACCTATAACGCGTTCAACAGTCAGTAATATTGAAAAGAAATTTCGAGAAATCAGGTCGTCCCTCTGCAAATGCTGATACAGCATTAGATGTTTTACTTAGTTTTGAAGAAGACGCGCACACTTCTGTGCGTAAAGTTAGTCGCGATATCGGTGTTAGCAAAACAACGGTACACAAACTATTAAAGCTTGAAAAATGGCATCCTTTTAAAATCAAACTTGTGCAGGAATTAAACGAAGATGATCTCGATAAAGGAATCCAATTTTGTGAAAAAATGATGGATAAATGTCACCGAGACCCTCTCTTGATACAAAACATTATTTTTTCTGATGAGGCCACTTTCACGTTAAATGGCGAAGTTAACCGTCAGAATTGTAGATACTGGGTAACAGAAAACCCCCACTGGATGCGTGAGCATCATACACAATACCCGCAAAAGGTAAATTTATGGGCTGGAATTGTAAGAAATCGAATCATCGGACCCTACTTTATCGAAGGTAATTTAAACGGGACAACGTACCTTGAGTTTTTAAGGGGGTATCTCGTACCTACTTTACGTAATTTGTTTCCCAGCAGACGTAATCCTGGAGGTTGTGATTTTATGGTTTCAACAGAATGGTGCACCTCCACATTATGCTGTAGATGTTAGAAGGTACCTAGATGAAATTTTCCGAGCAGGTGGATTGGTAGACGTGAACCTATCGAATGGCCAGCGAGGTCACCAGATTTCAATCCTTTGGAATATTTTATGTGGGGCCATCTGAAGAATGTTGTGTATCAAACGAAACCAGCAAATATTCAAGAATTAAAAGAGAGAATTCGAAAAACAATAAACAATATTTCTCAAGACACAATAAACAAGAATTTGTACACCGTTTGGGTTACTGTCAAATACAGCAAGGGCTGCAGTTCGAACATTTTTAAAGTCATGTATTTCATCATATTCTGTCCGCTAGACAATAAGCATTTTTGATAATATTGTTAATTTAACTAATAAAGAATGTTACACGTTACTTTATGAGCACACACAAAACTATTGTATTTTTGCCCACTCTGTACCAACCGGAATCAACATGTGATACATTTTTGGAATCAGCTCAGCTAGAGTAATCCGAAAATTGAGACAAAATGGGGGTGTTCCATTTAAAAAAAATGACGGTGACGTCATTACTCGAAAGTAATTCACCCTGCATATTAGATTATTATTTTAAAATACGGTAAATTAAAATCAAAAATCGACGTGTTTCAGGATTATTTCTTAAAATGGTCTGTTTAGCTAAAAATGAATTTGTTCCATACTTTACGGACACACTGTATATAGTTATATAGATTAGTCAAAGCGGGTCATTTGCGAGAGGTCATATTACCTGGCAAGTGAGGGGCCTAGTATCAAAACCGGCAATATCCCACTTTCATAGTTTAGAGATATTTACGAATAACTACTGCTGCCTTATTATTTATGCTAGATAGTTGGAGATTATTGAAAACGGTAGTTTACTCGATTCTGAACAATAACTAATAGTTCTGTTACTTAGAACTGACAAGGTTTTTCCAAAATATAATACAAAAATATGGAGATTGCCGGTTTTGTTCCTAGAGGTAGGACATTGCCGGTTTTGATACCGAAATGTATAAATAGACCCGAGAAAAAAGGCAATGAAAGACGAAGTGAGTGCTAAACTAAAACTGTATTTTTCTTTAGGTAACAACATAGTAGAAAATAATATCAAAAATTAAACCAATACAGATGAAATCTCTGCAATGAATTCGCAAGAGGGTTCATCATCAACAAGTTGATTAGCTTCTCTGTCTTGGGTTTCCTCCGACTCTTCAGGATTTTCTGTGTGGCTCTCCAACATTTCCTCGCTGGGAACGATATCATTATAAAACATCAGTTCATCTAGATCTCTCCACTTTTTGCCAAAGTGTTTGGTCAGCAATTTGTTCACGTCATTTAACTTCAGACTGTTGACCTGAGGCAGGCCGGCGTTGATTAGATCTGGTTTAATCATGCCAATTGGTTTTCCTTTTTTTGTGAATCCCTTAAAGGTTTGCAAGTCGCTCCTATAATGGACTTCACCTCTTATTAAAATATTTCCAGACTGGCATCTCTTCAGATAAAATCGTTTCGTATTTTTAAATTGGAAGTGCCATGATCCTGGGGGTTTCAGTACCTCTTTAACGCTTTTTCCAGTCGTAAACAGTACAGTCTGTACCTAAACGAATGGGAGTCGCAATTTTTGAAAAGATTTCAATGTAGGTGTCAGGTTTGGTTATTACTTCCAGTTTTTTAATGTTCTTTTCGATGTGACCAAACACCCTGTCTGCTGGAAGAAAGGAATGCCCCACTACGGGAAAGATGACTTCCAAATTCTTAATATTTAACGGGGCATTATTTGCTAGCCATTTGGAGCACATCCCTATAAGAGTGATATTCTTGTTTTGGCCGCTACATCCATCTGCCATAAGCCTAACCGTGGTATGGTGAGGGCCAAACTCAATTTTTTTCAGTCTATCATATACAGCTGATGAAACCTCATTGGAACTTTTTACGAACTCATTTTCGGTCCAGTAGTACGAAAAAAACATTTTCTGGATTAAGCTTGGATTTTGATGTACCTTCTACAATCGTAAAGTTGTAGAGGTACAACTGCCTTGAATAATAGGCTGTTTGGTCTGGCACCTTTGGTAGAACTAAGTTCTTCTCGCAATCGAAAGATATGGTTACCATATCATCTCTAGCTTCTTTAAGTAGATTGAAAAAAGCATCTGCTCTCTGTGAATTTTTTTGTCTGTTGAAAGCTTTTTCTTTTCTTCTTCATCTTCGCAACGTTTGATTCTTTCAGCCAATTCAAGGCACGTGGAACACACGTCAGTTCGCGGTGTTGTGAAACTCAAATTATACTTTGTGTTGAAAATTGTTCGAAAATACGACAATTTTACTTTTTCTTCTGGACTGCACTGCTGATCATATATGGTGTGCATTTTTTGTATCGATAAATCTGAAGGAAGGTATAGTCTTTTTGTACTGGAGCGGCAATAGTGTGATTCAATGCACTTGAAACTATTGATGAACTGTTGAACCGCCGCTTGTTTGTCTTCGTATTTAGGAGTTTTTCGATCTCCACCTCTTTTTTCTATTGGTGCTTGACCACTGGAAGTAAAACTCTTCATGACGTGGCTCACACGATGTTTTGTAATATCAAGTATGTTTAAAAAAGCCGACTGGCATACGGGAAAGTTCGCTTTTGAGGAATAATTTCTCACAAAACATTTTACATGGGTAACTTTGGCTTCTCGTGTTGCATTTTTCGGACGGCGACGTTTGCACACATCAACAGAGCAATGCTTTAGAATGAACGAGTCTTGCAATAGCTTGTTTTTTGACGCATAAAATGCTTCATGAAAGTCTTTAATTTCCTTCATGGTTAACGAAGAACACTGAAAAGCCTTCGTTTTGTGACCACATGTTGGATATTGTGGCAACTGTTTTGCAGAATATCTGCAAAGAAGACTAGACAATACAACTCTATTATCAGTATGAAAAGAAAGAAAATACCTGAGCTTCTTGCGAACATTACATTTCCATGTGACTGGATCACGTTTTCTTTTACGGGCCTTACCCGGCTCAGCAGGAGATGCATTCACTTCCATTAGGTTCTCAGGCAAAACTCAACAATCAACACAAGATTTAACAGGATGAACAACCACAATGGACTAAACGAAAGCAACAAACATAATAGGTATTTGCTATTTAAATGCTATTTCATGTGATCAGCTGATCACATGTCGCGATTCTGATTGGGTGGCATGGAGTTTGCCGATTTTGATTCTGAAAGTCATATGGAGATTGCCGGTTTTGATTCTGATGAGTAGTTTCCAAACTAAATTTATATGGGATCAAACCGTTTTTGTTACCAACTAGAAACATATTCCAATAGTGCACAACGAGACGAAAAAACTGCTATATGCAACACATTTTACTGAAATTTGGAGATTGCCGGTTTTGATACTAGGCCCCTCAAGTGTTCATTAATTTGAAACGGTTTAGCAAAAATGTGTTTTAAAACCAATTTTTAGCCTTTCAATATACTAAAAACAATAATTACCTACATTTTTACTTCAAAGCATAACGGTCAATCTTTATAACTATCTATATCATTGACCAGTGGCGGCTCGTAGTAATTTAAAATGGGTGTTCACTTTTTCCAATAATTTTATCATTTTTAAGTTCGGTTCAAAAATTTGTACAAGAGTCAATATCGCTGTTTTTTTTATTATTTGAGTTTGTATTAAGTGTAGTTATTATTATGAACATCATACTGTTTTCAAGCACTAATGAATATTTTTGTCAGTGTAATATTTTTTTTTTGTTTTTAATACATTGAAAACCATCTATAAACATTATTAGTTAATAAACTGACTTTTCTTCAAAATTTGAGAATATTTTTAAATATATATCAGGTTATGTAGTAAGTTTGACATTGATTTTTGTGTAAAAAATATTATATGAAACTTTACCTACCATTTTTCAGTTTTTATTGTAAGATGTTAAATAAAAAATATATTTTTTAAATAACTTTTATTGGCAAATAAAATAAGAACTAAAATGTTTTAAATGTTTATTTTATAAGGTCAGTCCCATCACAATACATAATATTACACAGATACAAACTAGAATAAAGACATATAATGCCTGGTATTCTAAATGATACTCTTCGCAGTTTAACAGACCCCCTTAACCCCCATTTTCAACCAGATTGTTTTCACAATCAATAGGCCTCATCGCCTTATAGGGCTTAAAAATTTCATGTTGATATCGCTTTTCATTTTTGATTTTTTTTTTTTTAATATTTTAACCCCCCTTAACTCCCCAATATATTCATATTTTTCTCAGTATCAATAGGCTTTATCTTCTTATAAAGCTTCATTTTTACTAAAAATTTCATGTTGATATCGCTTTTTGTTTTTAATTTAGGATTTTTTTTTTAATTTCAACCCATCTTAACCCCCTATTTTTAATCAGATTTGATAAAAATCAATAGGCTTTGTTCCCTTATAGAGCTTGATTTTTGCTTAAAATTTTTAAGTTGATATCATTTCTCATTTTTGAACTATCGTGCAGACAAAAAACGTGACATGTGTCTTTATGAAATTTAACTGGGTGTTGACTGCACCAATGAACCAATGGGGAAACCGCCCCTGTCATAGACCCTCTCAAGTCACCAAGCCATAGTGTTGCCATATCATAAACTATCATGTGCCTGTCACTACCCACGGGCAACCATTTTGTTTGGAAGGCCTAATACACTAACTGTAGTGCGTTTAGAAACCTCGCACGGTGCGTCTGACCACATACATTAGAATAGGGTCCAGAAGCGCCGTGCGAGGTTTCTAGACGCACTCCTGCTGCTTTCTTTGACATTGACCTACTCGATTCCTAAGTTGTTTGTATGTTGTGTTGTCAACCTATTAATATGTATAAGTATACAGGTTACATAATATTTAATTTTAGTATGTCGATAATTATTTATGATTTAATCATTTAATTATTTACGGAAAATAATGTTGAATGATTTAAAATATTTATATTTTATTTATCTATAAATAAAATCAAGCGCGCGCTAAAGTTACTTTCCGCTTGAGAGCGCCAATCGCCAATAATGTCAAATTATGACAGCTTGCAGAAAATATCAACTTCGCACAAAAGCCTACTTTCAATAGTGATCGTATAAAAAATTTGTTGTGTATATTAAGACACGATAAACTAAATTAAAGATAATTGTGTTTTATATTAGAGAGTTATTGCAAGTTCACTTAAGGCCAGTCACTATTAGTGCCGTTCTTATTTTGACATCTGAGCATGCGCAAATCACTTACATTTTCGAACTGACTTTAATAAAGATTGTGCCTGTCCTTAATTGTGGATATTTAAGGCCAGCAGTTAGTGGGGACTTTATAGTTTTCGGGTGCACTCGCCAACATTCGTATCAGTCCGAAGTTTTTTAATATTAAATATTTTATATGATCGTCATCTTAACCTTCTAAAATGGTAACTTTTAATGCCTCTTCCATATTATGTACTATTATAAACAACAAAAACTGTAATTTTAAATTTTTAAAATGAGGTTAGAAATATGTATAAGCCCAGCTAGCACATAACGTTGTCAAGCCTTTCGGCGATGTTGCTTTAAGGGAACGTAATAACATTACTATACAACGTAAATGCAAAGTTCATGAGAAGTTGGTTGAGGGAAATCAAAACCTCGCAAAACTTCTATTTGTTACTTATCAATTTAACCTACCTGTTATGTTAACACAACGTAATAAAGTAATTTGTTTAAAAAACATATACAAGAAAAATACTGTGAACATCACAATCTTAATTCGGATCGTTTATTTTTTTTTCAATTGTCACTTGTCCCTTTTTCTTGTCATTTGTCATGTTTTTGGTGGTTGTTTTTTAACTTGAAGAATTTATTTTAATAAATAATTATTATTTATACATTTGAGTAGATTATACTTAATCCAACTAAAAATACATTTTAAAAATATTAGATTATTTGAAATTTTCATGTCTCGATTGAGATTTTACTAAAACCTCAATTTCACAAAGAACAATATAATGTCTCCATGGATGAACTTAATTATACTTGTAAAAATATTTATTTTAAATTAAAAAAAAAGTAATTTTTCATAATTTCTCAATGTGAATCGTATTTATTTAACAAGTAAAAGAAATTATGAAGAATTACTTTTTTTAATTTAAAATAAATATTTTCACAAGTATAGTTAAGTCCATCCGTGGACACACTATATAATGCTGTATAACTAATTCACATTATAACATCTATAAAACGTTTCAGAGCAACTTTCGGTGTAAGTACCGTAAAAGTGCTAGTGTGATGTTTTTCGAACTTCACTTTGTAACCTCTGCTAGCTGAGCTATAAAAGTCTTGCCGTTGCAGACATTCGGCGATTGCAGGGATATTAGGGTTACATTAAAAATATATTGCATGGGAGCTTAAAGAGTCTAAAATTGCAGCCTATTAACGTAGATGCGATGTTTTTGGGAGGACAAGGACTCTAATGTCAAAATTTCAGGTTTGCAATAAGTCTTATTTTAGCATGGAATTTATATTCCTCTAATTACGTTGTCACTATTAGAAATTTGCAATATCTCTCTATTATTAACCTCTCTCTTAACTTACTTATAGATGAACATTTTGTTGTCTACTGATAATTGTTATTTTCTGCCAATTAACCAGCACATTTTTTTAGGTACATGTACAAGGATTTGTTCGAAGGTATTGTAGAGTGCGATATACATGGTATGAATGGACAGGTCGAATGGAAAGACAATTTTGCCAGTTTTCTAGACACTATGTTGCACGTGACCGTCGTTGCAGACACCTGCAGAGATTTAATGCTACCAACGTCCATTCTGAAGCTCGTTATAGATCCAGTTGGACATATGAATTTGGTACAAAAACGATCAGGTAAAATATTATTTAATATTAATGATATTTAAAATAAATAAATATTTCAATAATTACTTTTGAAGCGTTTATGAAGTGGACTGTACATTTAGCTCCTGGCTAATATTTTTTTTTTATAATACAGATTGATAACTTTCACACGTACCTTTACTTGTGGCTCTGGCTTGGTTCAATTTCTCCTTGGATTTTATTGTAGGCCCACAATTAATTTGAGAAACGGTAGCAATACAAAAAAGCGGTTCGCGCAGGAAAAATGACATTTCAATCTCGGATAATAAAGTACTCAAAGCTGAGAATTGACTAATGTTCACACACACACCTGACACGTGTGTTTAACAAGCGAATAAATTTAAAAATAGAAATTAAAAATAAACCCGGAAATGTAACAACTTTACTTTTTGACATATATTTCATCTAATTTAATTGTAATTAAAAGTATTGTCAGTCGCCGAAAGACCCTTATTCTGGTAAGGTGCCTTCGTTTAGGATATCTGGATACCTATTCACTAACTGGATCCGTATTCTGTAACTATTGGAGTAGGCGTGTAAGAGTACTCTCTTACAATTTGGTCTTGCTGCGCATGTCACTCGACTAAAAGCATTATGTTAACGGTGAGAGCAGTGTTGCAAGATGTACGATAATTATCGTATTTGTACGATATACGATATGTTAACATTAAAAACTGCCCAATTTTTCGGAATTTTCAGTTAAGAAAAAATAACTAAAATGAGCAATTCTCCACTTTAACGTCCTTTATCTCGAAACATGGTCATATTTATCAGATTTAAAATGCACACCTCTTAAAAAGGTGCTGAAAGTACTATATACTGAAAAAATTATTACATTTGATCGGTTTTTATACTATTCTTAAAATTGAATATCTTTTAACAAATAAATCACCCTGTATATTTTGAAGCTTAGAGATTAACATAATTAAGTGGTATTACCTTTCCCAAAAATCAATTCATAAAGGTTATGAATTAATCCTTAAAAAAAATAAGTTTATTTTGTGGTTCTATCTATAGAAATGCAGCTCGTAAGTTTGAAAATAAAAATTCCGAAAAACTAAGCATCTTGTAACTTTAACACTATGTATATCGAAAACTAGTCATAAGATTGAGCTGAGCCTATTGACACTTTTAGTTAATAGTTTCAGAAAATTTGACCTAACGCCACTTTACATAAGGAAAATGCGGGGTGTTCTGGATAATGAATATGTAAGTTTCAAACCTAGAGATGAAATGATAAAATTCATGACATCTTTAAAAATGTATAGACAAAAACAATATGGGCTATTTTTTTAAGTCCATTTTAGACCCTCTGAAACACATTTCAAAATACTTTTTTGCCTTACAAACACTTTAAATTATTTTTTTCTTACCTTAAAACTTTAAAATGTGTCCTCTTATTTCGATGTTGAAAAAATTTTGATTAATTTCTTGTTATAGAAACTGCTAAATAATAATACTAGACCATCCATAAAGCAGCAAACCATTCCAATTTTTTTCATAAACAGTTTATTTTCCTAATTTACGACCAGGTTAAAGTTTATGAACCCAATGACAATTGACATATCAATTATTACATAGCAATGGTCATTTTTATCTGTGTCCTGTGTTGTACCAGGCCAACCAATTGACTTCAGTATCAGAAAAATTATATAAAATACCCATATCAAGATCTTCTCCCTCACCCTCATCGGCAGAGTACTCTTCGACGTCAATATTGATATACAATAAGAAGACGAAGCAAAGACTTCTTGTGGGGTGGCCATCAGAAAATTTTAACCCACACCTGGCTACGCCGATCGGCATAGACTCCAACGGCCTGGACACAGCTCAAATAAAATAAGAGTATTTTTTACAAATATTAGATAAGTACCGATATGCCGACGCACAATCATCATGAAATATAATAAAAAACGAATGTCTGTGATTACTACAAATGTTTTCACTTCGGGATCCAAATTCATCTGCTGGCCAGACACTATCTAATTTTTCAGCCAACTTTTATTAACCGAATTATTTCCTGACTTATGTTTTCTTACTCGATTTGGCAATACCGCACTTATAGAAACTAGAAACGTCAATTGTCATTGAAAATAATTTACTGTCTATTTGTTTTTCTAACAAACTAAAAATGAAATATAAGAAAATTTGATTGTTTATGAAAAAATTAGGTATGGTTTATTGCTCCATGAATGTTCTAATATTGATATTTAGCCGTTTCTACAACAAGAAATTAGTGAATGGTTTATTTTACATTTGTTTTATGATGGAGACCCGACAACAAATTTTATGGATTTTAAGGTAAAAATTTTTTTTTAGTGTCAGCGGACCCAAAATTGTAATGTATAGTGTGTTTCAAAGTGTCTAAAAACTTTCTATAATATTTCAATAGTTATATCCGCCGTTCGAGTGTCGGCGTATAATAGCATATTCAATAAAATTATTATCAAATTACCCTCTAGTGATTGCAATATCTTACTTTTTAATTTCACCCTGTAGGATATTATTTTTGACTTTGATGACTAATCAAAAAAGGGTTGTCAGTAATAAAAATTACGAAAATCTATAAATTATTGTATGATTACTACAACCCTAACCCTAACCCCACAAACTTTTAAATAACATATTCTTACACTATAGTCTATTTTTATGTATGAGAGAGTATTAAAATAATAAAGCGTTCGTAATCCACATTTTTTGAAGTTATTCCTCAAATATACACTTATATTTTCACCTAATTAACCTGCTTATAACTTCTAAACAGCTGAAGGTAAAAAAGTGCAATTTTTTCTAAAATGTTTTATTTTTCCACAACGTATGTTAAGAACATTGTGTCAAACGGGTTATGTAGGTATAAGGGTTTAAACTTTGACTTTTAAACAACGTTACGTTTATAAATAATAATTTTAATATAAAAACTACTTCTTACCTACAAATCCAAATCAGAATCGAAATCAGAAGATGAACTGTCGCAACCAATATTTACAATGAGTGGCTCGATCATTTCATCAGTGATATTGTCCAACTTCCACATTTTCTCTTCTTCTTTAATCGTATGATTTACTGCCTTTTCCCAGTTTTCAGGCTTCACATTATTTACAGCCTCCAAAAACAACTGTTTAACATCACTCATTTTAAAATAATTATTTTTTCTTGAAACTTCTCCCTTTATCTGTGCCCATATCAGTTCAATCGGGTTTACTTCGCAATGATATGGTGGTGATCTAACCACCGTCATCCCACGATTTTTTGCAATTTCATCAATTTCATATTTTTTGAATTTCTCTTTATGAAGGGAACACAAATGATACAGTTCTTTTCTCACAAAACCGGGATGGAACAATATTCTTTGAATTTAGCCAATTCTGTAAATCTTTTTTTAACCTCTTGGTTGTGGGCATTTTTTCTATAAGTCTCGAGTGATAACTTGCATTATCCCTTACTATTATACAGTTCTGAGGAAGAAGATCTATAATTTGTTCGAACCACTCTTTAAAGACATCAGCATTCATGTCCTCATGGTAGTCACCGGTACGAGTAGATTCAAAAATCAATAAATCACCTTTAACAAAACCGTTTGAACTACCGATGTGTACTATTATTAGTCTGCGCCCCTTTCCTGATGGTGGATTTAAACCAGTAGATAAATTATTTAAAAATCCTGTCTTCGACTTGTAACAGTTTCATCTTGCCAAAATGTATTTGGTTTATGTCCCTCGTTGATCCATGTTTCATCTAAATAAAATATATTTCTTCTTTGGTTTCTCATTTCTTTTATAGTCCTTAGGTAATTTCTTCTCCATACTACAATATCGCTTCTTTCTATTAAAATAGACTTTCTGGAATGATTTTTCCATAGAAAACCTATTTCTTTTAAAAGTTTCCATAGTGTGCTTCGACTCATTTCAGGGTAATCCTTATCATCTCGAACCGTGGCAAGAACTTTGTCTACTGTCGGAAATTCTTTTCTAAAGAAGAATGCATGCACTTTCCTTCGAAGTCTTTCTTTCAAAAGATTTTCTAATTGAAATTTTGGTTTTCCTGGAGCTTTACGTGCTGTTTGAAACTCGCCACATTTCTCTTCTTTACCAACTCCGTAAATCGTAGATTTCCCAACACCAAGCGTACTACTAATTCCACTGTGTCATCAACACTTTTACATAAATGTTTATCTGTAAATGATTTAAAACAATTAAATATTAATGTTTTTTCATTAACTGTTAAAGGACCGATTTTTTGTCGTTTACGCGCTCCTTCCAAATTTTCCATGATCACACTAGAATTCACACTGCACCTTGCAAGTTGCAACTAAACGACATTTAGTAAACTGTCAAGAATACACAACTTGGACCTCCTTACTAAATGGAAAACCTATAATCGCATTTTCGGTGAAATTTGTTGGGAAGGTATTTATCTACTTATAATTCGATTACTGTAAGAAATTCTTGGAATTAAAATAAAACAAAATTGGCAAATAGGTACTTATTGAAAATAATCTTAAGATACGGCTATGTAATCTTTAATACACAGTGCTTTTGGCCTGTCCAAACCTTTTTCTATTGTTCTGTATAGCTTATGTTTATAAAGGACCAATAAAAGACCCAAAACTTGTAATAGCTCAGGTACATTTATTACAATTTTAGGAAATATTTAGATTATTCTGTAAAAATATTTAAAATGACCGTACTAAGTTTTGCATTAGAAATGCTGTTTTATTACTCTCTCATACATAAAAATAGACTATAGTAAGGTCAGTTTTGTGTGATAAAATACTGAAAAAACGATAATTTGTGCAGCATTGTCTTTGATTTTTGTCATCTGGCAATACTTTTGATTGAACAGTCGTGGAGGAGCACTCTCATAAGTTAGTGAATGGGTATCCTGGCGGCATATTCGTTCTTTAATATGAGCATTTTGAAATAATTCAGAATATACGACAAGCATATCGCTATTGTGGCTGGCCCAATACAAAATATACGAGGGTGAATCAAATATAAACGTGATTTTTTTTTAAATTAACTGTATTTATTAAACGATGAAAGACAAAAATAAGTTATTTTTCTACATAGTCTTCCCCTTTAGAATAGCATTTTTCCCAGTGCACGAAAAGGTTTTTCATCCCAGCATCGTACAATGAAACAGGTTGGTCATCAGCCAATTGCGCACGAACTTCTCCACACCTGCATCATCGTCAAATCGTTGCCCTCCTAAAGCTTCCTTAGGCGGCCCAAACAAATGAAAATCGCTGGGCTATAGGAAGGCTGTTCTAGTTGCGTCCAGTGCATTTCTTTCAGTTTTGAGCCTGTTAGAGCTGCAGTATGTGGTTTGACATTGTCATGGAGAACGATGACCTATCGAATCCGTTGTTTTCGTCTTTTGCAGTATGGATTGTGCGTTGCTCGTACAAAAAATCAATGAGAAAATCCCTTGCTGGTCAAAAAACACTGTTGAGATAAAATTGCCAGCTGATAGTCGAGTTTTGGCTTTCACTGGAGCTGCCTCTCGTTTCTTCCGCCACTCTATACTGGCCTGTTTTGACGTTGGAGTGTAGTGGTGGACCTATGTCTCATCGCAGGTGATGATACCACTTAAAAATAAATCACCTTCTTCCGCAAACTTTGCTGCAAGCCTTTGACAGACCTTCAAACGCCTTAATTTGTGACCATCGTTCAAAAGACGAGGGACCCATCTAGCACAAACTTTACGGAACTCTAGGTCCTTTGTGATGATCGTTTGATAACTCCCATAACTTATTCCCACCTGTTCTGCAATTTCGGATACTGTAACTCGTCGATCGTCTTTAAAAATGCCTCGAACGGCGCGAATGTTTTCAGCAGTAATGCTGATCCGAGGACGGCGATCATTATCCTCATTTTCCACTGGTTCTCGCCCTTCTTTGAACTCCTTATGCCAAGCAAATACGCGAGTTCTTGATAATGTTTGACCTCCGAACTGTGCAGTTAATCTTCGAAAAATATCCGTCGCCTGAACTCCTTTACAAACGAGAAATTTTATAATAATGCGTTGCGCAGTGAAAGGGTGTACTTTTTGCTCGGACATCGTGACAGCTACTGATCAACAGGTTTAGGATCCCGTTTATATTTGATTTATCCTCGTAGTAACTACATTAAAAAAACTGAGAAGAGTTGATATTTATAATTTTTGCGCCCTTCCTTACAAATAGCGATATTGCTTCGAAATTTTTAAGTTCGTTAGGTAATATCTGTAGCATTGTTTTTATTACAATTTCAAGGAAAATATATACTTTGAATTCTACTTCTCGCTAATTTATTGTATTGTCTTGCTTATATGAATGGCCAAAATCTCGAAATCCTGCAGGTTTCAAGTTTCAGGTCAAATACACGGGTTTCTTTAAAACTTTTAATTTATCACTTTTATTATCTTTTAGTCATTGGAGTTTCTTTCAATCACGACTTAAACATCATCAAATCTGGAGGAATAGAAATCGTAGGAATCGAATCTTCGAGAGCACCACGCAGACAGAACGTCCAACCTCCACCGTTTTTGGAAACCAACGATTTCGTTTACTACGAAACGTCTATAAAAAACCAATACGATTTTGACACTTCTTTAAGGATAGCATCGCAAATAGTTCTGCAAAATAGCAACGGGATGACGAAGGAATTAAAGATTTTAGAAGTTACTACAAACAAAATTAACGAAAAAGTAAATCAGCAACTGAAAACGATCTTCGACAGTCAACCGTTTGTCGAAGTAGAATATACATCGAAAAAATCAGAAGATATTAAATCCAAATATGATACGATTGTTGTTGTCGAAGAGGTTTTACCTACTGTTGACTTAACTGTCTTATTAGAACATTTAACTGATAGCGGGTTTTTGCTGTATAAAGGAAACTATAATAAGATAGCAGATAGTTCTTTACAGATTATTTTCCAATCGGTCGCAGATGAAAACAGCATTTACTTGTTACGTCCCAAATACGAATTTCCCAACAATTACGATGTCGTTAACATTAGAAACACGGATTTCGATTGGTTGGAAAAGATCAAAAACCTCGCCAAAAGCGACGAATCCAAAGTCATCTATCTCTTCACACAAGACGAAGACACCACTGGGATCGTTGGACTAGTGAAATGTTTATTAACAGAACCGTACAAATTGAAATTCAGAATGATCTTCATCGATCAAGCCACGGATAGATTTTCTACTGACGATGAATTTTATCGCGACCAGTTGAAAAAGAATCTTACGTTTAATGTGTTGAAGAAAAACAACTGGGGTACTTACGTTTTTCTTCCATTGAAGAAACTTGAAAAGAAGGATGTTGGAAATGGTACCATAACCGTAACTACGATTGGAGATTTATCTAGTATTGACTGGATTGAGAGGCCTTTCGAAGGCGTAAAGTAAGTTCTTTTTTCTAATTTTCACGTATATAAAGTAATCGCAACAAGTCACAAAATCAGTGTTGCCGTTGCTATTACAATTGTAACAAATCTATTACTAAAAAGTTACACCAGTACATTATTACGACTTTTAAAAAAAGAGAAAAAATCTATTACTTTTTAAAATATCGTAATTTTATGAGTGGTTCCATCTAAACTTCAAAGCCAATACTTAAAAAAATTTAAAAATCTATACATTTGTAATTTCTGTGTTTTCTTGTTTCAACAAATCCAAGATAGGCGTCACTTTATTATATTGTATTATTTTTTTTTTTGTTATGGGTCAGTTTTTAGTTTAGTATTTAGTAGGGGATTACCACCAGTCTCCAGCATTTCAGCATAATTTATGTATTGTTTTTAATAACGTAGATCCCTTCAAGACTTTGAAGAAATATTAAATTACAAAAATTTACCCTTAGGTGAATTTTGGGTTAACATCTTTAAAATAAAAAAAAACACTGGATGAACCAAATATTTAAAATTTAAAAAAATTAATTTGCGGTTTATTTTCATTACCCCATTCTTTTGCAGAGCAGAAATAATTTTCTCTCAACTAAATAATATTAAAGTTTTATTGTTAAATGTATTTAATAATAGTTCTGGTACATTTATGTTACTTTAAAATATTATCTATTACGATTTTATTACCTTTTGGTTCAAAATTCTATTACGAAAAAAATAATAGGTGTGGCAACACTGGACAAAATGATCTAATTTATATAACCAGTTATATAAAGTGGAACATTATGCAACTGATTACGAAAAGTTGATTATGGAACCACTTACGAAATGAAAATAAATAAAAATGACTTTTCTTGGTTTTTAATGAAAATTTACATTACTTTTGAAAGGTTATATCGAAGAAAGAAAAGTTGGCAATATATAAAAATAGATTTTGTCAGGAAACTTACGATTAGTGAATCTGGTTCCGTCGCTAATTTAAACCGACTTGATCGATTCTAAATTTGTACTATAGCAAGGGTGGTCTTGGATGCTATGTATTTCGTAGGTTCGGAGAGCCCTTTTTATTTTTGGAAAGTATTAAAAACGTTAAAACTTTAGCATTAGTTTATTACACAAATTAACTAACAAAGAAAATCACATTTGACAAAAAAAAGAAGTTAAATCATTGAATATAAAAGGGAAAAACACAAAATATGGTACTTTATTCGCAAACATCGACTTGAGTCTTACAGCCGTATGCATAGTCGATCGCCAGCGACTCGCCAGAGATTCATTTCGGCGTATCGCCAAAGTATATTAACCGTTGAGTAGCGACAGCTGGGGAACAGAATTCTAGTGCGCCGACGCGAAATAGAGAGGCGAGACGTCTTCTAAAGATGTAAACACCCCTTTCACTTTAGTCCGGCAGCTGATATAGGAATTCGTTGTTGTACTCTTTTATTGTTTTTGTGGGTTTTTCATTATGCCAAAATTCATTAATTTTTCGGGGATATGTAATTAGAACCAAATAAATTAAATAATTAAAATCTTCTAAAATAAACGATTTTATTAGGGTCGTCAGAATACTAACATGGAAAAATATGCACTAAAAAGTGAACAATATGTAAACCTGACAAATAACTGCTAAAAAACTATTCGTAAACGAATTAACGCACTCAAGTAGGTACCAAGTAAAATCTTGCCTGATTTAAACCATCATCTATGCACTATCTCAAAGATATATGTGCCATTGATAAAAGAACTAATTGTTTTTGTTTAATTAAATAAAGATCTGTCCATTCAATTTAATTTTTAGTGCAAGTTTGTTGATCTGGTGACCAATAAAATCATTTACCTTAATTAATGTCTATTAAATTTATTGATAACTTGAATAGCAACATTATTACAGTATTATTATTTATGCGTAATTATTACAAGACTTTTTTCCTGATAACTTTTCGCAATTCAATTCCTCAAATCACAGTCATTCACCTCAAACATATTAACTCCAAGTTTGAAACAAATCAGCTCATCAATACAAAAGTCTGCCAACTTTATCTTTGTTAAATTCAGGTTAAAACTCATATTTGGCGGCCTTAAACATCCCCAAGTTTAGGACAATCGGTTCATTAGGAAAATCCGTCATTTTGATATTTTTATGTTTAGATAAAAAATTGTATTAAGACCACCAAGTTTCTAGTTTGAGACAAATCGGTTCTTAAACGGAAAAAACCACCATTTTTATTTCCTTGATTTTTTGTCAGAAATCACAATTAGCGACCTCAACTCAACAATCCCCAAGCTTAAGTAAATCTATTCATAAGTATAAGAATAGTAAGATTGTCCCCTATTTTGCTGTTAACTACGAAAGCGTAGAGGGCCACGGTGAAAAAAAAAGACAGTTATATCTTCCATTAGTGCTACTGCTAATTCCTAGTTCTGTCTGTTAAGTTAATGCTAATTGACACTTACATCTATCAATTAAACATTTACATCTATCAATTAGGTCTAAGGATCAATTAATTAGCATTAATCGACAAGCCAGAACTGGGAATCAGGCCTAATTGACAGATATACCTAAGGCCAATTAGTAGTAATTGACAGCTAGAACTGGGAAATAGACCTAATTGACAGATGTAAGTGAAAATTAGCACTAATTGACAGATATCACTGTCAATTATATATTTTTTTTCACTGTGATCCTTCTACGCTTTCGTAGTTTACAGTAAGATTCATCAAAAATTAAAATGATAGACGGAATGTCATCAGATTTGACACTGACTTCCATATTGTTGTATGAACAACTTGTCAAATCAGATACTTTTGTCAAACACTTTAAAAGTGAATTAAAAGTTTTGAGTAACGGGGCACATTATTAGTCAAAAATTGTATTCAGCGACATGTTTAAACAACGCGAAATTTAAAGTTTGAGACAACTCGATTAATACGTCGAGCAGTGTAAACATCACATTCAAGACCCGTTCATAATTCGAGCAGTGTTTTACTGTGTCGTTCCGTCAATAACGTCAAACGAGAGAGAAAGAAAATTTGCACCACCCAAGATTTTGATCTTTGGACACCGACGCTTTATGTCGCTACTCAACGGTTAATATACTTTGGTATCGCCAGCGATTCGCTGGCGATCCGCTGGCGAAAGCCCAAGAAGGAGGCGACTCGCCGGAGATTGTCACCGGAATGTCATTTCACGCAAGTTTTTATTTACTTTTATAGGGATTATCACCGGTATCTCTCGCATTTTATTCATGATTCATTTCTTAAAACTCAAAAAATAATGAACGAATATCAAATTTTCCCTATAAAAGAACATAAAAACTTGCGTGAAATGACATTCCGGTGACAATCTCCGGCGAGTCGCCAGCTTTTTGGGCTTTCGCCGGCGGATCGCCAGCGAATCGCTGGCGATACGCCGAAATGAATCTCTGGCGATACGCCGAAATGAATCTCTGGCGATACGCCGAAATGAATCTCTGGCGAGTCGCTGGCGATCGACTATGCATACGGCTGTTAGAAACCGCGGCAAAACTGCACAATGTCATCTGTCTCTTTCGTTCGCAATATCGATCCTATATCGATCCGGTAGGAATTAGAAATAGTATCCAATGGTAGATAACTTTATATACACATGTATATATCGGGTTGTCGTAGTGGTAGGGTGTTACAGCAAAAAATCATCAAAACACTATTTTATACGTCCTTAGATAAAAGAGACATCCTCCCCTTTTATTGTAACATAAACTCAACTAAAACCCAAAACGTTAAGGTGCTCGTACACTCCGTTCTTTTCTGGTGACGGTAACTCGTTTATCTGCAGCTTGAGGAACATCTACCTGATCAGCATCTTCTTGAGGAGCATCTACTTGATGAACATCTTGGAAAATATCTACTTGAATTGCAAAATTATTTTTCTTCTGTCTTTCATCACTTGCCAGCCATTCTTTATCTTCCAATGTAATTTTAGGTCGTCTTCAGTCGGTGGCAATTTAGGAATGGTTTTTAAAGAGGCCATTAATCCCCTCAAAATGTTAATGGAAGTAACAATAATAAACTTTAATTAACAGTAATAAATTTTTATGAAACATTTTTCAAGATTAGAAAATGTTTTCTGTACCCAATGCCAGACTATTGGCTGGTTGTATCATAACCGGTCAGAGAATGAAAATCAGTCAAATTTTTTAGAAGGTATCATCCAAATTTAAATCATATACCTTAGAATGGGGTGAATAGGATTAATTTTAAATTTTAAAATAGCGTATCTCTCAGAGTGATATATATCCTGTATATATCAAAATATGAGTTTATATCTGCTCTATTCATTTTTGATTCAAAAATTTTTTTTCAGCGATTCGTTTCCCGCATATATATTTTTTTGTTTGCTGATTCTATTCAACTGCCATTGTGGTGAATAGGATCGACCATGCTTTTTTAATGTTTAAACGCATACTCCCTTCTGTGGTGTGTATAGGATCACTTAACTTTTGTGTGAGTCCACCTAGAAATTAAAAACCCGATGGCGCAGCCAGTCGGAAAGGTAGATTTCATAAATAGTAATTAAAAGTAGTTTTTGTTTGTAACTTTTATTTTAATAAGTACATATGTGACAGTAAAAGCTATTTTAATTATTGTTTGTTGTTGTATTCACTCACACGAATTTCAAATCTGAGAAGACCTCTTCCATATGTTACTGGAGGATTTAATTTACCAACAATATGTTGAAAAGTAAACTCATATTCGTCTTTCACATCCGGGAAAGTGTAGACATAACCTGAATAGCCACTTTAATTATGTTAGGTTCAGTTTTCTTGTAGCGTTTTCCACCCACCGTAGGTTTATAATCCCTAGACATTATGACGTAGGTACCTCTTGATCCTATTCACCCCGGCCTTTGATTCCATTCACCCCGTTAACCTGAAAAATATCCAATGAATTACAAATATTCTTACAGTGTGATTTCGGTGTTGAATAGGCAAAAATAATTTTATGTGCCTTAGTTACTAACCTGATGGAGTAAATAATGTCAACTCGCATAAATATATTCCTCTCAAATCTGCCCACACAGACAAAGGGTGATATGATTGACCGTTTACGTTATCCGTAACGTACATGTTAGGCCGAGTTTTACAATAACGAGACACGTTCGTATGATGGAAAACTTTTTCCAACACATTACTGTTATTTTCCGCCTGTTATGTTCTAATTTAACAGGTTTCCATCATAAGAACTTGCCTCGTTGCTTTTAAAATTTGGCCTAACATGTACGTTACGGATAACGTAAACGTTCAATCATAGGACCCAAAGTTTACGTACACGTGAAAACAGTTAATTGACATTAGGCATTCCAACGACCTGTCAAACAATATGCGCCAGTGGGAAATTCTTGTAAATCTAAGGGGATAGCGACATAGTCTTGCAACTTGGACGCTATTTTTATTCGAAGTAGTAGTCGCCAAGCCTGCCAATTTATGAAGAAATGTATAGGTAGGTTTTTTAAATATTATTTTTATTGTGTTTGACATAAAATATTTAAATGTAATCCATTATTCATGATTTTACGTAAACTAGATAGAATACACCGTATGTCGCCACCCTTAGATATACCAAACCTTCCCTAGGCATTCCAAACAAATGAATTACCAGTGGGCAGGTTTGGTATATCTAAGGGTAGCGACATATGGTGTATTCTATCTACTTTACGTAAAATCATGAATAATGGATTACATTTAAATATTTTATGTCAAACACAATAAAAATAATATTTAAAAAACCGACCTATACATTTCTTCATAAATTGGCAGGCTTGGCGAGTACTACTTCGAATAAAAATAGCGTCCAAGTTGCAAAACTATGTCGCTACCCCCTTAAATATACAAGAATTTCCCACTGGCACCTATTGTTTGACAGGTCGTTGGAATGCCTAATTCATTTGTTTGGAATGCCTAATTGACAGCACTTCTAGTTACGAGATGGTTTGCAGAGCTACCAACTGCTGAACGACAAAATATCACTGATCGTTACAGAGGGAATAGTTAGGCAACCAATTAAACAAAAAAATAGGAGTTTCGATTAAAATATAATTTTTTGAGGTTTTGAATATGAAAATCCCACTTATTGATCCGATTCACCTCAGCGATTATATTCACCCCATTCTACGGTACTGCTAGAAATCGTCTTGAGTCTCCTCGCCCTGTTCTGAACCATATCTCTTTAGTCAAATGCTTCTTAAAATAAATGTTTAATGGAATTTTGTATTATGAAATAAAATTAACGTGATTTTTTAATATCAAACATATGCCACGACATTTGATGTAAAGAGAAGACCTTTTAAGGAATATTTCGTTAGCGTTTATTTACCACGGACTTTTCTACAAGAGACTACAGTAAAATGTTGAAATAGAATAGTGTTAATCGTGCAAGCAATGTCTACGAGTATTATAAAAAAAGCATGTGTGCAGACGAATACTACAAATCAAACCTTGTGATTTGAATATTATATTTTTTCTACGGCTATTACATAATATTAAATATTTGTCAAAATGAGAAACTGATGGTTTGTAATAAAACCTCAAAAAAAGGCATATTGAAGCCATTAAAAGTCATTTTCGCGCTAGGGGTGGGTGATTATCGAAATAAATTATGGATCATTGAAAATAATCGATTATTTTCGATCAATCGATTATTTTCATACAATCTTTTTTTTTTTCGTATTTCCTTTAAAATCGATTACTTGAACATTTTTGAAAAATCAAAAATAATTGATTAATTAAATAGCCAATTAACCTATAAATTAACAAATTATCGTTTATTTTAAATAATCGATTATTTTCAAATAAAATCTAATATAATCGATTAATTAAAAAGTCGATCAACTGCTAAATCGATTTTTCAAAAATAAAATCGAATTATCGATTATTTTAAATAATCGATTATTTGCGACCTATCGATTATTACAAAATAATCTATTTTTATCTCATTTCCTTTAAAATCGATTATTCGATTATCTTTAAAATATCGAAAATAATCGATTAATCGAAAATAACCATTTAATTAAGAAGCCGATTCTACGATAAATCGATTTTCCAAAAAAATAACCGAATTATCGATTATTTTCATATTTCCTTTAAAATTGATTATTTGATTATCTTTGGAAAATCGAAAAATAATCGATTATTAAAAAGCTGATTAACCGATAAATCGATAATTCTAAAACCGAAATATCGATTACATAAAATAACCGATTTTATTCGATTATTTTCATATAATCTATTTTTTTCGTATTTTCTTTAAAACAAATTATTCGAAAACCTTTGAAAAATCGAAAATAATCGACTAATCGAAAATATTCGGTTAATCGAAAATAATCAATTAATTAAAAAGCTGATTAAACAATAAATTGATTTTTCTAAAAAAAATCGATTATTTTCAATCAATCGATTATTTTGAATGAATTTACTTTCTTTTTGTATTTTCTTTAAAATCGATTAATACATTTTCTTTTAAAAACAGGAAAATAATTTATAGAAAATAACGAAGAAATAGATTTTCATAAAAAGATAACAGTATAACCGATATAGTATATTACATTACGAGTGTGGAAAGTGACATTTTTCACACGAGTGGGAAATATTGTCGCACGAGGCGCAAGCCGAGTGCGACTATCACACGAGTGTGGAAAATCACTTTTCACGCAAATGATGTACAATATTTTTCCTACGACCACAAAATAATATCATCAAAAAAATGTAAAACCAAGGTTATTATTACTATAACTAAAAAGTATTTAAAAAAGTAATCAACAATAATCGTATTTATTCAATTTTCATATTTTCTAAATAAAAAAAAACTAAAAGAAAAAAGAAAACAAAAAAAAATTCTGCCCCGCCAGGATTTGAACGCGGTCGAAAAATGGCAAAGTTGATAAGTTCGACGTCCTAACCACCTGTGCTAATAGCCCTTGTGTCAATTGAATGATCTAATCGGTTATGTATTTAACCAGAATAAAGAGCAAACATTATTTTAAAATTATTTTAATAATAATTGTTAAAGATAAATTTCTAGGATCTAATTTACAACAATTTCAATAATTTAACAATCTCGATTTTAGTATTAATATGGACATTACATAGATCAAAATAGAAATTAGGTGTTTGACATTTTGTGACAACTACTGCGGAAAGTAACATATTCTCACTCGGGTGGAAAGTAAATTCTTATTCATACGCGTGTGATATAGGGCACTTTCCATAGGACTATATAGTGTGATATGTGTCACTTTCCTAAGTGGTCGTAGGAAAAATTGATTATTTTTGTAACCCCTATCCATTTATGCATTTATCCGAGCATTTAGCTCTAAAATTTAGAGATTTTTTTGATCCTGTTATCTTTGAAACCGCATTCGATTGTATAATAACAAAAATAGTCCGAACTTCTAGAAGGTACTTTTATTTTTTTTCTTCTTTATGGAATAATCTGTTATTTACATTTGGACATTTCTTCAAATAAAAGTTGCTTGTTATGTTATTCTTTATAACTTTTGTTTTGTACATAATTTTTCTAAAATAGTCCGTACTCGGGAATTTGACAAAAGTGCAAAATTCAAATTTTTAAACAAATTATTCGACTAGATTTTGTGGAAGTTAACCATTATGCATTTTTATTGGACCCTTATGTCGATTGACCATTTTATCCAAGTCAAAATTAAATTGGGAAATTGTTTTTTCGAACTTTGAGCCCTGGTGCGTGCAGTTTGGAAAAATTTAAACTAAAATTTTCGGCCATAAGACTTTATGTAAAGACCGATCCATAAAAAATATTTCTAAAGTAAGCCATGACCGACAAAGACAGATACGAGTGATATCCGTGATAACTACGCGCAACTCTAATTTAAATCCAAACTGACATTTAAAAATAATAAGTATTGTACTCTCGACATACGTGAATTTTTCCAAGTCCTACTTTGAAAACATTTTTTGTAAGTCACTCTTTATTATTATCTCGTAGGGTAAACGAAAAAGCTGAACTCGTCTACGTATACTACTCGGCTTTGAATTTCAAAGATGTTCTATTAGCAACAGGAAAAATTCTATTACCAGCTCCTCCTGTACCTGCCGGATTAGACATAAGTATCGGGCTAGAATACTCTGGCGTAACAACGAAAGGAAAAAGATTAATGGGACTTGTAGCTAGCGAAGCGATTGCTCTGCAAGTGAATACCGATCCAGGTTTCACTTGGGAAGTACCGAATAGTTGGAGTTTGAAGGACGCTACTACGATACCTTGCGTCTATGCTACCGTAAGTTTGTAAAATTACAGAGGTATCAGGTGGCTCAGTAAGAGAGGCTTTCGAACATATTTAAAGAAACGTATTCCCATGTTTTTTTTTTATGTCCAAACATTGAAATATTTTCCTAGATAAAAGATTCCCGAGATATTTTCGAAAGCCATTCTTAATGAGCCACCCGGTACATTCAGTAACATATTTGGGATTGTTAGTCAAAGATTTAAGATGTCTTGTTAATTTTAGTGCTACTATGGAATGATCATTAGAGGCCAGCTGCAACCAGGAGAATCTATTCTGATTCACGCAGGAACTGGTGGAATAGGCATATCAGCGATAAATATTGCCCTTTCCATGGGTTGCCAAGTATACACAACGGTTGGTTCTAAAGAAAAAAGGGAATATCTGAAAAGAATGTTTCCACAATTAGATGACAAACACATTGGTAATCATTTCATTGCAACTTAACTAGTTTCGAATATATTTAGCAGAAGGAACATCACTTTGGTAACATATTCATCGAGTTATTCGGTTGGGACTCAAAGACAAAAAAGAGGAGCTGAAAGAGTGACTTTGCACAAGGAAAAACCTTGATAGAGCCTCTGTAGATTCGAAGACGAATAGATGACCTGAAGGAGCAACGTCGGTCCAGAGGAAACGTTAAAGTAGCCTCTTCTTTGTCTTTGAGTCTCCAGTAACTTCTTCAACGTTTTTTTTGACCGAAGAACTCAATGAATACGTTACCAAGTGGTCTGATGCCCTCCTATTCCTTTTTGTTTCCTATAAAGTTATTATTTTTAGGAAATTCAAGGAATACAACCTTCGAAACAATGATAAAAACAAACACTAAAGGAAAAGGGGTGGACGTAGTACTCAATTCTTTAGCAGATGAATTGTTCCAAGCGTCGATGAGATGTCTCGCGGAACGGGGAAGATTTTTGGAAATAGGAAAAGTTGATTTGACGAACTCGTCTCCGATACCAAGCAAAATGTTCCTTAGAAACATCAGTTTCCATGGGATACATCTAGACGGATTGTTTTTCTTAGACGCAGATGTTAAGAAGGAAATACAATATTTGGTGGCCGAAGGTATAATATGCTGTTTAAATCTATGGGAATTGTCTTTATTACATAGTCCGATTAGTATGATTCTTTCTTGTTAGAAAAGGGGTACCTCTTAAGAGGTTTACTATATGTGTTGATGTTAACTTTTTTTCTTAAAATCACCCAAGGATTCACACCCTTAAGTATCGGCACTGAATTAATAAACACCCTGTATCTTATCTTTGAACGTTTAAAAATATACTAATTTTCCGTCTATGATTACGTAGGAATTACGATGGGCGTAGTGAAACCGCTGCCCAGTATGGTATACGACGAAACTCAAGTAGAATCCGCCTTCCGATTCTTAGCATCCGGTAAACATAAAGGAAAAGTACTGATCGAAATGAGAAAAGAAGATTTGGTTCCCACTAACGCCCCGATAAGAAGCATATCGGCTATACCGAGAGTCTATTTCGATCCCAAAAAATCGTACGTCCTCATCGGAGGACTAGGAGGATTCGGACTCGAATTGACGGATTGGCTTATTCGAAAAGGTGCTACCAACATCGTGCTGAATTCCAGGAAGGGTCTTTCTAACGGTTACCAATCTTACTGCTTGCGGAAATGGTCTCAATGGAAGGGAGTTGTCGTCAAAATTAACACCAACGATACCAGTACTGTCAAAGGAGCCGAAGCGTTAATTAAAGTGGCTAACGAATTGGGACCCGTAGGAGGTAAAGTATACACTGAGTCTTCAACCATACCCTTATCCCTCGTAACTAAATTGATATCATCAGTTGGCTAAAAGTAACATTAATAAATTCAGTAGTAACCAATAACCTATTTGATAGAACTGATACGTAAGTTTTCATAAAAGTCACTAAGAAATGCCATTTTTAATAAATTTATTGTTTTAACAGATCACATGAAATACGTGTATTATTGAAGACTAGTTACTTATTGAAGGAACTTATTTAGCAACACTAATAAACTATTTCATAACCATTAGGTATATTCAATATGGGATTAGTACTTAAGGACGCTCTTATAGTCAACCAAACAAAAGAAAATTTCGATAGCGTCTTCAAACCGAAAATAATTTCCGGTAAAAATATGGATACGGTCAGTCGGACCTTGTGCAAAGATTTGGACCATTTCGTAGTATTTTCGTCAATAGCTTGTGGAAGGGGAAACACGGGTCAAACGAATTACGGTATGGCCAATTCGGCGTTAGAAAGACTGTGCGAAAAACGAAAAATGAACCAACTTCCCGGATTGGCCGTTCAATGGGGTCCAGTTGGAGAAGTGGGAGCTTTGGCTAAACTAGGAATTGAAGATAAGGTAAAGTAAAAATGATAAATTTTACGAAGACGCCCTTTTCTTAAAAATACAATTTTTTTACAAAATTTACATTTTAGGTTTTAGGAAGGAGAGTATTTTTCAAATATACCACCGGAAAATTGACGTTTTTTTTTTAAATTATATAATAAAAGTTAATGAGGATCATTAAGTGATCATTTATATAAACTTATTTATTAGAATTTAGAATATCTGTCATGCTCTGTCAATAAAAATATGCGCGGTGTTGCCAAGTGATTAATTAAAATCAACGAAAAAGAAATATAAACAAAATTACTCTATTTTCCATAATTACACTTTAAAAAGCAGTTCTTTTAATTTATTTCCAGTCATAGCCGACGATCTTCAACTGTCTTGGGCCCCTTGGTAACTTTTATCGCGTTCAATGTAAGGTTACTATTTTTTGTGTATACATCATTCATTATCTTTTCATACATAAAAATAACAAGATGGAAACAAAAAATTGTTTTCGCTCGAAAATATGCACGTTTTGAAAATAAATCAGTTCTAAGCTGACACCGAGTATTAAAGTATCAAGTAAATTTTTCGTAAAATGCCATCCGATTTCTCAGTTTGAATGGGCAAGAATAGTGGCCTTATATCTAAAGGATTTGTCAAATCACCAGATTGCGGGTCATCTGAATATTCCACGGACTTCGGTGAGGCGCATAGTGGCTCTTTCCCAGGAAACGGGCAGTATTGTGTGAAGGCCGGTGACTGGTCAACCCAGAGTGACATCAGAGAGGGAAGACCAGCATATGGCAAATGTTACTAGAAGGAATCAAAGTATAACGGTAACAGCCTTTCAAAGTCATTTTTGCGAACATACCAGAGGGTAGTTTCGAAAAGTGCCATAAGAAGGAGATTGCATTTCTTAAATCTAAAGGCAAGAATACCTCCAAGAGTGCCTAGGCTTTTACCTCGATACAGAGCTGCACATCGCCAATAGCTTCAAGAGCACAGGAACTGGCTTTTACCACAATGGCGCAACGTCATTTTTTCGGGCATCACGATTTGGCCTACAGAATGATAGTCGGCGGGAAAGGGTCTCAAGGGGTCCAGACAGACAGGAACTACTTACTTTTGTTAGAGGTGTTGTTCCCTATCAAGGCGAATTAGTGATGTTTTGAGGGAGTATAATGTTTGGTATTTTCATTGAGAGAACTATGAGAGGTACCATATACGCTAAAAACATTATTAAATCAGTTAGCCTTTGCGCAACGAATTTGGGTACAATTTGGTTTTTCAAGACGATAATGCCAGAACGCATACACGCAAAGAGTACAAAACATGCTGCAGGAAAGAAATATCCAAAAAATGAACTGACTGCCAAACTCTGCAGACATGAATCCATGGCACATGTATGGGATTATCTTGGCAGAGCAATATCCAATCGAGAAATCCCCCTTTAATCTTCCTAAAGTTGACTATAGCTGTTCAAGAAGAGTGGAACAATATGCCTGACAATTTTATTGATAACCTGATATAGGGGATGCCACGACGAGTAGACAAATTCTTTTAAAGGAGGGGCTATTAAGTTAGGTCTTTGTTACGAAATAACATTTTTTCTCAAAAAATAACATTTTCTTACAATGTTTGTACCTTTTTTGTAATTTCCATTATTCTGCACTATTCAAAAAGCAAAATTACCAAAGTTATGTACCACATAGTTTGGTATTAAAATCAAAAATTTTAAACGTAACTTAAAAGAAGGGTGTATCGATATACGTTTTAAATGGGATAACTTTAAAAGTATCCACCGAGTGACGTCACAGTTAACCTAGCACAAATTGAACTAATTCAGCTATCCTTTTGTTAATAATAGTCTTTAAATTTGGATGGCTGGCGTCATTTGTCAAACAAATAAATTCACTTGTTTGTAAGAAGTTTTCTCAACTAGTTAGAAATACTTTCACTTGTGCCTTATGAACTGGGCATGCTCGGGCGCTAGTTTATATTAGAGTAGTTTGCTCCTCTTTACCTATTGGAACCACTGAACTAAATATTAAACTGGAAGAACAAATCCGATCAACAAAATCAAGCCGCATAGCGAGGTGATATTTGACCCTTCGGCGCCCACACGTGCGTATCGAAATGCACTAAAAAGGATCATCAAAATTAAATGTAACACTTATTACATTCAACTACGACACCTTTTAATTTAAGAAAATCATTTAAAAATGATTTTTGATTAATACGCAGCTGAAACAAATGTTCGAATAATAATTATTATTAAAATAGGGCGTTATTAATAAGAAATAAAATAATTTATCATAGTACGCCCGTGAAAAACGTGACGTAGAATGCTTGAAATTGACAGTCTGGCGTCCAAATTGTCGTGCGCACTGACTGTTTTTTTCACCCATGTCGGTTTAGAAATTAGGAGTAGGGTTTATGTCATATAGCCATCCAGTTTAATATCAAGGTCGGTGATTCGAACCAGTTCCAAAAAGGGCTGCAGGTAGCTGCAGTGAAGAAAGAAAAGAGATTTACCACAAGGGAATAAAATGCCAGGTTTTAGTTTAACACATATATTGATCCTTCGGCAACTAACAAATGTTACGAATGAAAATCTGTTTGAATTAGATATTTTATTTACAAGCCCTCCCCAAGTTCTTGGATCAAACCCTAAACAAAAATTAAACAAAAAGCATTCGTAACGAAAAATAACTGGGAAAATAAACTAAAAACTTAATCGGACAAGTAGATAAGGGCGTTTAAGAATAAAACGGTGTCAGGGAAACAGCGGTCAAATCAGAAGTATTACGAGTCGTTGTAGCAAGTTTACAATTTTCGGCAGGGTGAAGTTTCGGAATCTCATGAATTTCTTTTTTAAGAACTTCTGACTATTCGGTTATCCCTAAAGCGCGGGGAATATAGAGACACGGCGGGGAGTGAATGGGAGCGGAAGTAAGGTGTAAAAGATTGATTGCAAAACTAGCTACAGTCTAATGGACCACAAGATTAACATCCTGGTGACGTAAACCCTGAGGATGACGCTCCGGCTGTTTAACCTCGTATAAACCAGACTCTGGGAGCGAAACCGAATCAGCCCATTCTACCACGCGGGATAGTCACTTTACATCGATTTACAATTCAGATTCCAGTCAACTGGTCGAGAATTCACTAGAAGTCTAACTACTTATTGGAACAGGTATCAGGATTAAATAAATCAGAAGAATGTTAATCGTGGAACTAGAGAAATTTACTAAAGAAATACAGATTTGTACTAAACTAAGCTTCACTTCTGTTCAATAGCAAATCCGGAACATATTATCTGAGTTGGTTATCAAATTAGCTCATTCTACTGCGGGAGTAGTCACTATGTCTTTAATAATAACTCTAATTCGGGGAATTTTAATATCGGATTGTACAAATAAGAAGTTCTTAAGAACCCTAACATGTCCTGACAGGAATGGGAACAAACGAGAGTCAAATCACTTATTACTTAATGAATGTTCAAGAAATTCATGTTATCCCAGTCGAAAAAAATTGAAACTACTATCGTTTAATTTCTTGGCAACCCGGTAAACTATTTTTAAACAAAATATTCGGAGAAGTTCAAACCACTTCTAAATTAATCACCCACCCGGTATAAATATTTTTCAAACTAATAGGAACTAAATTATGTACAACCCCGGTATACATATTTTCAAAACCAATATTTACAATATTAGTTTTAGTTTTACGGTTTATTCAGCATAAATAATTCTTAAAACAAATTAAATTCTATTTATTAAAGAAAAATAACCCGAGCCAATATTTATACTTGAAATTAATTAAATTATTTTACAAGGAATGTTGATAGTGCGATTTTGAACGTTTACTGAAAGGGGCGTAGAAAAATATATTTCCGTACGTACTTTCATTCAGCTGTGTGTCCCGAAAACCGAATAAAATCAGAAGAAATCATTTCATTTTCTGTAGTGCTTATATTTTCTTTTTATTCAATTTTTTATTACAACTTTATCAGTATTTTCGAAGCACAAATCCGAAATTCGTCAGCTAATTTCACATTAATGTTGAGAACCGTGTAAACGACATTTACCAATAACAGACACGTAATGAGATCTCATAATATACATGTGCGTTTTGATAAGAAAACTTAAATTTCTTGGTTTAATCAAATTGAAATCAAATTTTTGTCTACGTGCGACTTTATTTGATCTTTAAAAAACAAAAACTTTTAGTATTAGCGAGATACATTTTGGATTAAAAGAGTGATGCCCCTAAATGTCGGCAACATATTATACAATTTTTCAAGAAATATGTCGCGTTTTCTTAGCATGCTATAAAAATGTCATGCCATTTATACTGGGCGGCTATCCTCGACAATCGCTAAAAAAACGAACCGTTTTCGAAAGTGAGTGGTTGAAAAGCGAGTAGTTTTTGAAATCTATATTCTTGACTGACGTTCGATGAGTATTCGTTTTTTAAGACGTGTACGTTTTTAACAAGCAAATAATATGTCTGGCATCACTATAAACTGTCTATATCGTTGAATTCAAGTAATGTTCAGGCCATAAAACAATAAGGATTATGTAATTTAATTACAACAAACCAATTGTAAATTTTTCGAACGATGATTTTTTCTAATCACATAATATATATCGATGTTCAGGATAATCTGAATCGTTAATTGTTGACGTAAAAATAGCTATACGGATGCAGTTAATGCAACCTATAATTCTAGGAAAATCGTACGTCATAAAAACCTAGTTTTTATGGTAAAAAATTCATTTAACTAATAACTTTGCCTATCTTATTCAGTTCTTTAATATTTTGTGGCAATTTTACAAAATTGTAAAAATTTCTGGACACAACGTGTGATACAGAAGAGCTTTGAACCGCAAGCAAATTAACATTTGTAAATAAAACATACATGAATTAATAATTAAATTCTTATATGAAAAATATTCACTCAATATCAGTTAAAATCAAAAACTGGATTCTGCCTCTGCAAGTCTGAATCTTTAAGGATTCTTATCTTCTAAGTTTTCTAATTGTACAATTATTGATAATATAATTGATAGAAATTCTCAGCTAATCTACTTCTTTAGTACAGCAAGCCATATTTATAAGAAATTAGATACTTTTGTAGGTATTAATAAAAAGTAGTTTACCTAGAATTTGTTAAAATCAATCAATATTATTAATCGTCCTAAAAGTGACATATAAGTGACATTTACTAAATCCTTGAAAACATGCACGTTTTATCAAAAACGTGTGAAAAATTCCGCTCGCTGTAAAACACCCGTTTTAAAAGCGTACTCGCTTTTAAAACGAATGTCGAGAATAGCGAATAGCTCGTATGTTGCTAAAGCGTATACGTTTTTTAGAAAACGATAGCCGAGGATAGGGACCCTGTCAATGTTTGTAACAAAATATGATTGTATCCAAACATTTTCTCAACTTTACCTACGAATATGTTTCTTAGCAGTGAAAGTGATGAAATTATGAGCACTTCACCGGAGATTTTAGAAAATGCTCAAGCTGCCACACATAATTTGTTACTGCTAAAATCCAAAGAAATGTACGAAATTACCTATCGAAAATTTATGGATTGGCGACACAAGCATATGCCCTTTATTTAATAATCAATCAATCAATCAATATATGTTTATTGTCAAAGCTACAAGAACTTATAGACAAACACTTATAAATATAATTATTATGTAGTACTAACAATTACATGCAGAAAAATTTAAAAATTGTATAAAAACGTTAAATATAAAATTAGAGGTTAATTACAAATACAAATACGTAACACAACATCGATAAAATTATATAAATACAAAAACATGTACGTTCAAACAGTCACAACGATTTAAGAGTCATTGTAAAATTCCGTCAAAGCATAATATGCTTTTGTCATCAACATATCTCTAAGCAGTATTTTAAATGTTGTGACCATTTCCGTCGATTTAATATCATTTGGCAACTTATTGTACATTTTAATCCCATTATAAATGAAAGAGCCCCTTACCAGTTCAGATTTGAGTATGGGCAACCGCAGGTTGTCAACTTGTCGCGTTAGCCGAGCGTTAGTATTAGCATAGTTCGATTTATTTTTATGTATAATACAAGTGGTTTCAAGAATGAACAACGATGTTAATGTTAAAATTTCATGTCTAATAAAATGTGGCTGACATGACTCAAGCTTGTTCATTCCACATAAAAATCGTATTGCTCTCTTTTGCAGACAAAAAACAGTATTGAATAATTCGCGCTGCAACCTCCCCAAAATGCAATTCCATATCTCAAATGGGACTCAACTAGGGCGTAATACACACTTTTTGCTGCCTTAAAACCTAGTTCTTTTGCCACAGTTCTGACTGCAAAACATCCAGAAGAAAGTTTTCTGTTTAGCAATTCTATATGGTTTCTAAATTTCAAATTATTATCTAAATTAATTCCCAGAAATTTTATTGTGTCAGTACATTCAATAATATGACTTCCCAACTGAATATTTGGTAGGGAACATTTAAGGGTTAGCATTTTAGTTTTCCCCATATTAAGACGCAAATAGTTGGCATCGCACCATGCTTTGATTTTCTTAATGTCACAGGATATGGTGTTGTATAGGACAGAAGTGTCATTGCTGTGCCATAAAATCGTAGTATCATCTGCAAATAGAGTGAAAGTCCTGCAATTTCAAGTTGAGCTAAGTCATTCGCATAAAGGAGAAATAAAATGGGACCTAACATAGAACCCTGAGGGACACCCCAACTAATATCTAAAACTTGAGAATCCTGAGACGCTCTTACCATTTGCTTACGTTCTGAAAGATAAGATTTTACCCAACTCAGCGCTCCGTTTTTGATCCCGTAAACTCGAAGTTTATCCAACAGTACTGTATGATTGACGCAATCGAACGCCTTAGTTAAATCATAGAATATCACCGCTACAGAATCGTCAACATTAATTCTAGAATAAGCATGTTCAAGATAAGAAAATATCGCATCAGAAGTACTTTTGCGCCTTTGAAAACCAAACTGTTGTGTTTCCAGCAATTTGTGAGTTTCTAGATAATGAATCAAACGTTTTTTTACAACTTTTTCAATAATTTTGGCCACTGTAGGAATGAGAGATATAGGCCTAAAGTTCGAAGGATCGTAGTTACTGCCGCCTTTATGTATATGAACAATAACACTGGTCTTAAGAAATGACGGAAAATTTGATTCGCCGAAACTTTGGTTGATCAGACTAGCAAGGACTAACATTGCTGATTCAGGAAGATTTAGGATAACTCTAATAGAAATATCATCATAACCAGCAGCATTTTTGTTTTTAATATCTGAACATATTTCCATTATTTCAAAACATGTTGTAAAACTTGTAAAGTTGGAGTTAACATGGGTATTTTTTAAATAATCTAAAGGATCAACTGACGATCTGAAATTATTAGTCAGATTTTCAGCAATTGAGCAATAATACTGATTAAATGTTTCTGAATCGATGTAGTTCTTAACGGATTTGGAATTTTGTTTATTTTTCAATTCATTAATAATATTCCAAGTTTCTTTAACTTTATTATTAGATTTTTCAATAGAAGAAAATAAGTAAGCGTAGAAAAAGTATAGTACGTTACACGAGTTGTAAGCCCATTACGCACGAAGTGAAAAAGTTTACGCACGAAGCCGCGCAGCGTCGAGTGCGTAAACTTTTTCACTTCGTGCGTAATGGGTTACTTACAACTCTTGTTCCGTAATATACTATTACATTGATTAATTTTTTTAACGTCCGCCACATTTCCTTTGGTTTTATACCTATCAATTTTAGCTTTATAGTAGGATTCTTTTTTTATTTTTAACATATTGACCACTTCATTTCTATATTTTTTAAAAGTATCCCATTTAGCTATTTTACTACTATCATTACAGCATCTCTAGACCTCATCTTAGAATAAGTTTCATTGTCAATCCAAGGTAAAGTAGGCTTGTATGTAAAAGTTTCAATAGGTGCTATATTATTAATAATGGTTGTATAGATAAAATGTCATCATATAGTTCATTAATATCGATTGAATTAACCAGTAACACATAAGTAGATTTAATTTGATTGTCTAAATTATCTGTATTTAAATTTCTGACTTTTGTTTATATATTGGGCATTACCGTTACTAAAATTAACCAAAAAAATAGAATGGTCAGTTAATTTAGGAGAGTTATGAACAGCAGTTATAACATTATTTTGGTTTGTTATTACAAACTCAACTAATGTCTCACTAGTATCAGTAATACGTGTAGGCTCTGTTATAAGTTGCTAAGTTAAAAAAATGTTTTTTATCTTATTAGCATAAAAACTATTACCTAAAAGATCCAAATTAAAATCACCAGTTACGATTGGGTAAACACACACTATCGCAATATTCTTCAAAGTCTACAATAAATGTGGCATCAGAGCTGGATGGAGAATGATATAAACATCCAATATACCAAAATGTAGAGGTGATATTAACTTTGATTATTTTACACCAATAATTTCCATCTAAAATATAGGTTTTGAACACAGAATATTCGAATCTTTTATGTATAAATATCAAAACACCTCCAGTAGAACGGGATTTGGAATTACACCGTATGCAGTTATAATTTTCTATAGTAATTACAACGTCTTCGATGTCATCAGTGACTCTTGTTTCACTCAATAATATGAGTTTAGGATTGTAGCATAAATTATTATATTATTATCTTTATTTTTTAGAAAGCTTTGTGAATTTAGATATATAATATCAGTATTAAGTAGTATATTAGGGTTTAAGATGCGTTTTTGTAGTAGTTACATTTGGTTTTTTCACTATAGTGGGCTTATTATTAGTATATTTAATTGTTTTTGAATTATCTCCATTATTAATTAATGCTTGCAATTCAACTTTAACATAATAGTCACGTTGACACTGTGTTTGGTCCGCAAAAGTAACAATGCTAGGAATGTCAATTGCTGTATCATTTTAGCTTCTTCATGTGATTTTAAATTTAATTTGATAGGTCTAGTCTTATTAGGCTGATACTTTCCAAGTCTAAAAACTTTAACATCATCAGTACTTACATTAAGGTTGCTAATTATATTTATGACAGTCTCTAAGTCTTCCTTATTCCTGTCAGCCTGAGATCTCTTTTTAGACTCATTAACATTTAAGAGTATAACATTGGACGCACGATTTTTTAAGAAAAGGACGTTACACAATATTGATAAAATTCCAATTTAACGTCAACCTTTTTATTTTGTTTTACTTTTAGGTATTTAAAAATCTTCAACCACAAAAAATTGCGTCCTGTCTGAATGCCTTGGAAAAGTTTATGTTACAACCTTTGGTAATTGGATCTAGTATAGTACTTGTAGATACCACTGATACCGGTAGTCAACAGACGACTCGAACCCCGGTCGAAGCAGTGGCACATATTTTAGGAATACATAATTTGGGTAAGTATTAAGACCTTTGTTAATGTAATTAAGTTTCAGATGAACAAAAGAAATATATAAATATAGGCTTTGTTTAAAGTCAATGATACTCCAGTAGTTTTTCATGGGAATCCAAAGAATTTTTTTCGCCATAATATATGGTTCCTCCAACCTTTTTTTATGACCTTTGTCTTTTAGATTTTTCTTCTTTTTCGGACCATCTTTTAAAAATTGTTCCTTCGGCGATACCAGTTGAAAATAATTTTTTTCAATAACTTCTTTTCCTATAGATTTTGTAATATTTTGGTAAAACTTTAGACATATTTGATTAGCCTCAAATAAAATTATCAGAATTTAAGTAGCTTATCAATGAGTTGAACATGATTTAAGATACAGGCTTATAAGATATCAAAATAACGAATAGACATGATAGAACTAGTTTATTTTATATATTTTGAAACACCAATGTTAGCCATCAAAAAAAGGAAGTCGTCTAATAATAACAAGCCACATTGAAAGGATTTATGGAAGATGGCTTATTGTTATTTGAGTCAAAGAAAACGTGGTTTAAAAATATTCAATTTTATTCGCCATCTTCTCGTTCATGTGTTAATCTTCTTCGTGATTTTTTTATCAGCAAAAATTGCAGTATCATCAACAAATGTTCCGATAGTATTGGGCTCAAGATTAAGAATACACTACCTTGAGGTACTCCTGCCTTAATTTCTCTTAGGTCAGAATAGGGTTCTTCCTGTTTAATTCTAAAATACCTTTTTGATAAATAGGATTTTAATACTTAAAAGTGAGGTTATGATGGTGGGTGGGGTTTTTCTCACCTGTAAGTCAAATGGCACCATCAATCATCCTTAAGTCGCCCCGGAGCACCACGGCAAATAATAATAACCGTCCCTTTCCCCGGAAAAGCTCAGGTTTGGGGGTTAAAATTCACTCGCAAGGGGGTGAATTAGGGAGAGTTTTATTATTATTATTATTATTGATGTGGGAGAAACATGTTTAGTTTTTGCATAAGGCCTTCAAGCCATACTTTGTCGAAAGCCTAAGCCACAGACAAAAAGATGGTGCAAACTTTTTTCTTCTAGTAACTTCTCGATGATACCTGTGATTCTATGAACTTGGTCGATGATCGATGTTTTTCTCTGAAGCCAACCTGATGTGAGGGTATTTGGTCTTTTTCTTCTATGATTGGTTTGAAACTCTTAAGAAGCAATTTTTTATAGTTCCGAGCTAACAGGTAACAAAGAGGTCTGTACGATGTAACTTTATGTGGAAGTTTACCTATATTAGGTATCATTATAACTTCTGCCGCCTTCCACATCTTTGGTACGTACTTTAGTCTAAAGAACGCATTGGTGAGATTGGTCACTTTGAAAATAGCTTTCCGAGGAAGCATTTTCAAAATTTCCCCAGTAATGAGGTCAAATCTTTTTTTTGGACAGGTAGGTTTAAGGATTGTATCTTTTTGTGCTAGTCTTTAAACTCTTTAAATGTTATACAAATTTGTTTGCTTTTTGCAAATTGTTTCAGGCCCAACTTCCATCTCTATTTTTGATTGGTGGTTATGTATAGTATTTTAGCAGTGCGTTTTACTATTAATAAAGGCTTTTCCTTTTGTATATAGATTTTATTTCTGACAAGACAATTTTATTATTCTGACAAATCAATAATTATTTTTATACAGGATGATAAACAACAACTATAAAAATAAAATATATTTTCTTTATCACTATTGATTCTAACATGGCAGACCTTATTAATCATTTGGTAGCTTTCCAGAGTAAATAATCTGTATTATTAATGTTAGTTAATTCACTTAGCGCCGTATTTCACGTTTTAGCTGTTGTGTTGCGTTGTTTTAAGCTGTTTAATCATCTGGTGCTCTAGACTATTACCATTTTCTTCTAATTTTCCTTTTTCTGAGATAATATTTCTAATCTCTTTCGGATACTTATTACCTTACATTCTGTATTTAATGTTTTTTTTACAGGTTTAGTTGATAAAACAATGACGCTATCCCAACTCGGACTGGATTCACTGATGGGAACCGAAATTAAGCAAACCCTATACAGAAATTTCCAACTAGAATTAACACCAGAAGAAATCAGAGATTTAACCCTAAATGCGTTAATATCCCTAGGAGGATCCGATACCGAATCGATACCAACCACCAACGGAGTCTCGAAAGAAATCCAGTCCGTTACACCGGAGTTGGCCAGTTACCTGATACCGGCAGAAATCGTGATTAAAATGAACAGTATAAATAACCACAGTAAGAATATCTTCTTGCTTCATCCCATCGAAGGGAACGTCGACATCTTGAAGTCGATAGCAAAGAAAATTAAAGCGACCGTGTACGGTTTGCAATGCACCAGCGAGACCAAAGCGGACAAAATGGACGATTTAGCCAAATATTACGTAAAAAAAGTGAAACAAATCCAACCGAAGGGTCCGTATTATTTCTGCGGATACTCTTACGGAGGATCTTTGGGAATCGAAATGAGTTTGCAGCTAGAGAAGATCGGCGAAAAAGTCGATTTTGTTACTATAGATAGTTCGCCAATATTTGTTCAAAATTTATTGAGGAATACTCACATGAGATTGGATCAGAACATGGAGAAGGCGCAAGCGGCAATTTTGGAAACGTTTTCTTCGTCATTTCCGCAAGTTAATCATTTGGAGGTATCCAAAGCGTTGGGTAATTTCAAAGATTGGAAGCAACAGCTGGCAAACGTCAGTGAAATTATTTCAAAATCCGTTGGTATAGACAGGACTAAAATTTCCGATGCAGCTGACAGCTTTTTCCGAAGAGTTCACGCCAGTTATTACTACCAACCTGCGACTACATTCGGAGGCAGAATTTTGCTAATCAGAAGGGACGAGAATCCGTTCTTCTTGTCTGATAACTACGAATTACAAAAGGTACAGTTTTTGACAATATTAAAATTTGGTTGAATATTTGATAAATTCTAGGGTTCTCGGAAAATTGGTCTAAAAAAATTTGGTCTAAAACATTTAGTTAAAAGAGCATACATTGCTTATGAACAATGCCGTCGAACCGTGGGGCGCACCTGGGGTTTCTCCCCAGAGTCGTCGCATGGACTTACACGGCTATCATAAGACCTATGCTTATATACGGTGCAGTTGTCTGGGTACCGAAAACCCAAAAATTAACAGCTATAAGTAAACTAGAACAAATTCAAAGAACAGCATGTCTCAACATAACAGGAGCCATGAAAACAATACCGACCAGAGCCATGGAAGTCATTCTTAGTCTCACTCCTCTTGATATTTACATCAAGGAGGTTGCTCTGATGACAATGACACGCCTCCGTACGGTGTGGAATAGAACCTGATGTAGGATCTGGTGAGGCGAGACGTCGCTTTTGGCAGGAAGCCCTCGATACGCTCCCACTGCTTCAAACGAATATGGACTCCATCTCATCGAGATATACCTTCCATATAAAGTTATAATAGAACAAATAGAAGAGCTGGAAGCGGCATGTACGATTCATATCTACGCCGACGGGTCTAAAACAAAACAAAGCTCAGGATGTGGAATATACTCCAAATTCTTAAACCTAAATATAAAATGGGCTGTGAGCAATAGTGCTAGTGTAGTTCAAACAGAGCTAACGGGGATTCTCATAGCAGCAAAAGAAATAACTAGAAACAATATCACTGGAAGGAAAACATGCTCATCTATATAGATAGCAGACAAGCACTACTCACCCTGAACAGACCACGAATTTACAGAACTAGAATGTCACAAAGCTTTGGCCGAAGTATCCATCAACAATGAGGTCACCTTAAGATGGATCAAAGGTCACGCCACATCGAAAAGTAACCGTCTTGCTGATTCACTAGCCAAGAAAGCAGCTAACCAAATGCTTTTTGGACATGGCCCTTCTATTGGCCTGACAAAATCGGTAGTGACAGACCTAATCAAAGAACATTTCATTGTGAAATTCTGAGAAAGATGGGATGAAACAAGAAACTGCAGAGCTGCCAGGGAGCTCTTAAGTTATCGTGACAACACTACAGCAAACAAATACTTGACTATGACTAGGCAGAATCTGACCCTAGTCACAGGCATTCTGACTGGTCATTGCCAAGTACCAAAGCATCTCCATATCATTGGGCTGTCAGAATCCGCACTCTGCAGAGGGTGTGTTCGGCGAGTATCGGCTAACACCAGCCGATATAAGAGAAGCACCTCTTGGCGACGTTGTCAACTACATTAAATCTGTAGGCTGGCTCACGAGCTAGTAGGTGCCTATCATCTCAGGAGGATGCACAATGGACCTAATGAGGCCTAAGCGCCGTGGAGGGGTAACCCTAACTTCACACGTTACAGATACAGAAACGTTTAGTTTTTAGAATAACCTTATTTAAAACATATTTGTCTAAAGTACATTAAAACCAAAAGATCATTGATTTAAATTACATTTGTTCTAAAAACAATTATTCTAATTACTTCGAAACTAAAAAGTTTGAAATTGAAGTAACCCGCAATGGCTCCAGGCCGTGCAGGTTAGGTATATTAGTTAAAAAAAATTAATTACATAAAATGAGTAAAATTTAAAAACAACTAATTTACCTAACCTGTGGAATAATCTGTATAGAACCACATACCTCAAGAATTATGAATTATTTTTGTATTTTATAATGTTTTTTTTTTTTTTTTAATAATTGTACCTATGTTAGAACCATTGTAATTAGATCAAATTTGCTTTAAATCAATTGTGTTTTAAATCAAATGTATTTTAAATCAAATGTACTTAGACCAAATGTATTTTTTAGACCAATTTTCCGGGAACCAAATTCTATAATCAAAAAATCAAATAATGGTAGGGGAATCAGTAACACTTTTAGATGTGACATTTTCTCTAAGGCAAAATTACATATTTTTCGTTTATTCTTACCTTATATAACATGGAAATACTTTGCTGCAGACGAAGCTCGATAATTGTGTCTTAAAAAGCCATTTTAGAAAATGTTAGTGTCCTATATTTGATTAGATAATTAACTTGACATAAGGCTTGATAGCTCAGGTCGTTAGCGCACTTAACTTTGGAAAAATAAATATAATGAGAAAAATAAAAAACCTAACCTTATCGCAGGTTGCTGTTCTCGATACTTTTAAACAATTCAACGGGACAGGGTCGGCGCTTGTTTTTGTATTTGAATTATTAATTGGAGTCCTATTAGAATAAATGAATGAATTATGTGGATTGATTCATCGGTTCGGCTTCCAGGGCTGGTCTAGTCCGATGAATTAATGTAATATGTTGGATGTATTTCCAACAATTACTTATTTTGTGCTACACTTAATCAGTAGTATTTTCGGGAATTGACTTCAGTTGTTTAAATACAGTTTTTCAAACCATTATAAGGTTTATTTGTATTCCATTTGTCTAATTTACTGTTATTAATCTGTCGATTTCCGATTTATTGTCTATTCCATATAATTAATTTTTGATCTATTGTCTTTTCGTTCACTTGTAATTTAAGCAAATGTATTTCGATAAAATGCCATCATAATTTAATAAGGTTGAGAATAGTACAATATAAATAGCTGAAAGATTAAGGGGATTGTCTAACAGTAGGGGTTATATTATGATGTAGTAGTCGACGCCGATGACACAAAAAAAATGTATTTAAGTGCAAACCTTTATTTTTAGTCCAATTGTCCAATTTTTATTAATTTTTTAGGAAATACCAGTAATAAACAAACTTAGGGTGGAAAAACCTTGATTTTTTGTAAATATTCATTTTTAAAAGTAATTAAAAAACATTTACTTGCCATTCTGTATTAAATTTATGAAAATTGACTGCTTTTTTGTTTTAATAAATATCTAGTAGTTGTTAAATGGTAGGGTTTCCCACCAATTTTTTCTTCAATTACTGTAGAATGCAACTTATCGTTGCACAAATTTAAAGCTCTCAATATTCTCGAGACACATAACATCTTAAAATAAACAGCAATGGTCGTATTTTTCTTTTCAAAATAAAAAAAATGCTCTCATCGGGAATTGAACCCTGTTCGCGAAATCCAAAGTTGGGTGCGTTAAGGCCTTTTTAAGACGTCATTGACCGCTATACCGCTGGTGCGTCTGCAGTGAAGTATTTCGCTCTATAAGATAAAAATGAACGAAAAATTTTAAAATTAGCTTTGCTCAAATATGGCTTTCTTACCATAAAGGAGATTTTTGATATTTAACGATTTTTTAAACGTTGAATACTAATAAAATAATAATAATAATATATTAAATAACAAATATTTTGTAAATGAAGAAGATTTTCAAAGTAGATTTTTGATAGTACTTAACTTTTGAAGCACCTACATTATTTAATGTTAATACTAATAAAATAATATTTTTTTTTAGCTTTGCAAGCAACCCGTTGGAGTCGTCAAACTGAAAGGAGACCACACGACAATATTATTAGGGGACAATACACAGAGAGTAGCCGATATTATAAACAAGTTTTTTGAAGTGTAGATTTTAATTTTTAAGCGAAATAAATGATTTTTATGAAAACATGTTTATATTATTAGAATCCATCTTTAGTTTATATTTTCAGATATTAAGAGTTTAATACAAATTATTGAAAATGTTCCAAAAAATTAAAAAAATTTAAAAATTAAAAAAATTAAAAAAATTAAAAAAATTAAAAATAAAAAAATAAAAAAATTAAAAAATTAAAAAATTAAAAAATTAAAAAATTAAAAAATTAAAAAATTAAAAAATTAAAAAATTAAAAAATTAAAAAATTAAAAAATTAAAAAATTAAAAAATTAAAAAATTAAAAAATTAAAAAATTAAAAAATTAAAAAATTAAAAAATTAAAAAATTAAAAAATTAAAAAATTAAAAAATTAAAAAATTAAAAAATTAAAAAATTAAAAAATTAAAAAATTAAAAAATTAAAAAATTAAAAAATTAAAAAATTAAAAAATTAAAAAATTAAAAAATTAAAAAATTAAAAAATTAAAAAATTAAAAAATTAAAAAATTAAAAAATTAAAAAATTAAAAAATTAAAAAATTAAAAAATTAAAAAATTAAAAAATTAAAAAATTAAAAAATTAAAAAATTAAAAAATTAAAAAATTAAAAAATTAAAAAATTAAAAAATTAAAAAATTAAAAAATTAAAAAATTAAAAAATTAAAAAATTAAAAAATTAAAAAATTAAAAAATTAAAAAATTAAAAAATTAAAAAATTAAAAAATTAAAAAATTAAAAAATTAAAAAATTAAAAAATTAAAAAATTAAAAAATTAAAAAATTAAAAAATTAAAAAATTAAAAAATTAAAAAATTAAAAAATTAAAAAATTAAAAAATTAAAAAATTAAAAAATTAAAAAATTAAAAAATTAAAAAATTAAAAAATTAAAAAATTAAAAAATTAAAAAATTAAAAAATTAAAAAATTAAAAAATTAAAAAATTAAAAAATTAAAAAATTAAAAAATTAAAAAATTAAAAAATTAAAAAATTAAAAAATTAAAAAATTAAAAAATTAAAAAATTAAAAAATTAAAAAATTAAAAAATTAAAAAATTAAAAAATTAAAAAATTAAAAAATTAAAAAATTAAAAAATTAAAAAATTAAAAAATTAAAAAATTAAAAAATTAAAAAATTAAAAAATTAAAAAATTAAAAAATTAAAAAATTAAAAAATTAAAAAATTAAAAAATTAAAAAATTAAAAAATTAAAAAATTAAAAAATTAAAAAATTAAAAAATTAAAAAATTAAAAAATTAAAAAATTAAAAAATTAAAAAATTAAAAAATTAAAAAATTAAAAAATTAAAAAATTAAAAAATTAAAAAATTAAAAAATTAAAAAATTAAAAAATTAAAAAATTAAAAAATTAAAAAATTAAAAAATTAAAAAATTAAAAAATTAAAAAATTAAAAAATTAAAAAATTAAAAAATTAAAAAATTAAAAAATTAAAAAATTAAAAAATTAAAAAATTAAAAAATTAAAAAATTAAAAAATTAAAAAATTAAAAAATTAAAAAATTAAAAAATTAAAAAATTAAAAAATTAAAAAATTAAAAAATTAAAAAATTAAAAAATTAAAAAATTAAAAAATTAAAAAATTAAAAAATTAAAAAATTAAAAAATTAAAAAATTAAAAAATTAAAAAATTAAAAAATTAAAAAATTAAAAAATTAAAAAATTAAAAAATTAAAAAATTAAAAAATTAAAAAATTAAAAAATTAAAAAATTAAAAAATTAAAAAATTAAAAAATTAAAAAATTAAAAAATTAAAAAATTTAAAAATTTAAAAATTTAAAAAATTTAAAAAATTTAAAAAATTAAAAAAATTAAAAAAATTAAAAAAATTAAAAAAATTAAATTAAAAAAATTAAAAAATTTAATAAAATTTAAAAAAATTAAAATATTTAAAAAATAAAAAAAATTCAAAAAATTAAAACAATTTAAAAAAATTAAAAATATAAAAATAAATAAAATTAAATTAAATTAAATTAAATTTAAAAATTTAAAAATAAAAAAGTTTTAAAAAATTAAAAAAACTAAAATAATTTAAAAATCAAAAAATGTTTTAAAAATTTAACAAATAAACAAAAATCCAAAAAACAAAAACCTAAAAAAAAAGAAAAAAAAGAAAAACAAAGAAAACCAAAGAAAAACAAAGAAAAACAGAAAAACAAAGAAAAACAAAGAAAAACAAAGAAAAACAAAGAAAAACAAAGAAAAACAAAGAAAAACAAAGAAAAACAAAGAAAAACAAAGAAAAACAAAGAAAAACAAAGAAAAACAAAGAAAAACAAAGAAAAACAAAGAAAAACAAAGAAAAACAAAGAAAAACAAAGAAAAACAAAGAAAAACAAAGAAAAACAAAGAAAAACAAAGAAAAACAAAGAAAAACAAAGAAAAACAAAGAAAAACAAAGAAAAACAAAGAAAAACAAAGAAAAACAAAGAAAAACAAAGAAAAACAAAGAAAAACAAAGAAAAACAAAGAAAAACAAAGAAAAACAAAGAAAAACAAAGAAAAACAAAGAAAAACAAAGAAAAACAAAGAAAAACAAAGAAAAACAAAGAAAAACAAAGAAAAACAAAGAAAAACAAAGAAAAACAAAGAAAAACAAAGAAAAACAAAGAAAAACAAAGAAAAACAAAGAAAAACAAAGAAAAACAAAAACAAAGAAAAACAAAGAAAAACAAAGAAAAACAAAGAAAAACAAAGAAAAACAAAGAAAAACAAAGAAAAAGATAGAAAAAATTTTTAAGCGAAATAAATTATTTTTATGGAAACATGTATTATTATAATCCATTTTTATTTTTATATTTTCAGATATTAAGAGTTCAATACAATTTATTGAAAATGTTCCAAAAAATATAAGAAAAAATAAAAAAATAAGAAATATAAGAAAAATAAAATAAAAACAAAAAACTAAAAAAAAAAACGAAATATATTAAAAAATTTAAGTTTTTGTATTTTTAGTTTACCTACTTGTTTATACTGATGGCTATAATTTTTTTCCATTGTAAAATAATAAATCATAATCCCCATGCACATCAAATTAAATACAAGCATTTTTAATTTAATGAGAGAAAAACTACATAAACTATAATTAATTTTGACTTTAGCACACTGACATAATAGCAATTGTTCAATTGTTATCAATACTATACCTACCCATTCTTATAGATCCCAGTCATTTTAGTTATAAGAAAAATTGGAATTATTATTATTTTCATCAGACATCATCGCGACAATGGTCATAATGGATTTAGGGGCCCCAAAATGTATAGATCCTTCGAAATAATAGTGATTTCTATAGGTACTTTCCTTACTGGATACAGGAAAGTAAAAATGGCCTATAATAAGGTAGTTCAGTACATATCTATTTAGAATTTACCAGTATATTTTTGTCTACTTTTTCTAAAACGAAGAATAAGCAACGCAACCTTGAACCTAATATGGCACGGGTAAGGTCATAATATGGAAATTTCTATAGAACATTATTTTTATTATTTCTAAATAACTGAATTTTAATATATAATTTTTTAACGAATGCAGACGCCAAGTCACCAAATTTTTTCATTAAAGAGTTGCAACTAAAACAAAAAAAAAATATTTTTTAAATATTTACATATTAGCATAAATATACACAAAATCTCTTAGTCAATATTAATTTTTTTCTAGGACTAACACGATCAATTTTCCCTACGACCTCATAGGAAAGTGACACATATCCTGCACTATTTTTAGTCTAATGGGAATCTACTTTCCGCCCAAGTATGAATATGAATCTACTTTCAGCATCAGCTGTCAAATATGCCAGACACAATTTCTAATTTGATATAAATATGTAATGTTTGTATTATTAGCAGGGCCGCCGAGAGCCCGGGACAATTTTTCAGGTGGAGCCCCGTAACAATTTTACATAAGAAAATTAAGCCCTTTTGATATGACATTTCTAAAAAAAAAACAAAAAACGTTCTCAAGCAAAAACTTAAGATCCTTTTTAGTGAAATCTTGAATTATTTTACATAAACCAGTGCTCCTCATTTTTGTAACGAACTTGTTCCCGAGCCCCAGGAATTTGTCCCGCCAGCCCCCCCTCGTTGGCCCTGATTAATAATAAAATCCATTTGACGAATAAATTAATAATAATTTTTATACTGTAATCCCAGGTATTTATTTTGAACAAATTATTAAAATAATTTAATAGTAAATATCTATATTACTATTTTTTTTAGTTAATACTAATATTTGATTAGTTAATTCACTTGACGTAAGCCTTCATGGCTAAGATCTTTAGGTGATCAACTTTATAATAATAATAATAATAATAAAAACGTCTTTATTATTTCCAATAAATACAATTAACATAATTAATGACAAAATATAGCAGATTGAAAATAAAGGGCGAAGTTTATTTTTGATTATGTTATTGGACACAATCAAAAATATTCTTCCACTCAACCCTAAAAATGTGTAATAGGTATATTGGTTTTGTTTTATAATTAGATAAGTATAATTTGCAATAAATTTTCAATAAAAAAAAATGATAGGACTGCAATGATAGGACTGCAAAGTGTAACATGGGCAGTATCAAGCTATATGTTGATATAAAAATAAAAAAAACTAATTATAAAATTGTTAACTTTATCACTGAGCGTCTAAGAGATTTTGTTTCATTTTTAATTTAAATTTTGAAATACTACAATTTTTTAATTCTGGTAAGACTTGGTTATATAAATAGCAAATTTGGTAACTATATGAACGCCTGAAAAACTCCGTGATGAAAGCAGGAACAGTCAACAATCCTTTGTTTCTTATATTTAAGTTATGAACATCAGAACGATAAGTTATTTTACGATGTAGATATGGTGGATGTTTACTCACTATTATTTTATGACACAAAGAGATAAAATGTAGTTTTCTCCTGTCCTCCATATTCAACCATCCAGCTTGACTTATTTTGTGAGATATTCTACAACGCCTTCTTATGCCAAAAATCATACGTAAACAAGAATTCTGAACTTTTTGTATTTTATTCTGATAGCTCACAGTTAAGTTCGGACCGTAAACGGCATCCGCATAATTGAATAGAGATAAAACTAATGTTTCACAGAGTTGTTTCTTTACAAAAATAGGAAACAAATGACGGTTTCCATAAATCATTTTAATATTACAATAAGCACGTTGTATTAACTTATTTATATGTCTCTCAAACCTTAAATCAGAATCGATTGTTACTCCCAAGTTTTTTGCTTCACTTACCAGTTCTAGTTTTTCATTATTGATTTCAATATTTATTGAATTCATTACATTTTGTTTATGATATTTACTACCGAATAACATTACTTTTGATTTTACTGGGTTAATAAGAAGACAGTGCTCAGTTGCACAATCAATAAATGATTTTAAATTATTATTAATAACATCACAAGCAGCCTCCACCTCATGGGGATCAAAACTGTGGTATAACTGAGTATCGTCAGCATATAAGTGAACATTGCAATTTTGGATTTTGTTTAAGAGGTGAGAAGAATATATCGAAAACAACAATGGACCAAGTATGGAGCCTTGCGGAACACCTGATCTTAATGTTAAATATTCTGAATTAATATTATTTATACGAACTTGTTGTTCCCTACATTTAAGATAATTTTCTATTAGAGAACACGCATTGTTTGAAAATCCCAAATATTTTAACATACAAATCAACAAATCATAGTGAATGGTGTCAAAAGCTCTACTGAAATCTAGCATAACTAAAACTGTGCATTTACTCCTATCAGTGGCTCGGAAGATGTCATCAATAATGTGGAGCAAAGCAGTAGTACAACTGAAACCCTTTCGAAAGCCAGACTGAACTATAGGAAGTAGTGCGGGAGTGCTCAGGTAATCTTTAATTTGTATTTCCAGAGTTCTTTCTAAAATTTTAGATAATGTAGGCAATATACTTATCACGGGTGGACTTCCCGATATTACTCACTTTAGGTACACAATTATCAAAAAATACTGTAAATTATCACTAGATTTATCTACTTTAAAACTAGGTATTACTGTCTAACACTAAATCAAGAATAGATATTCTGATCAGAATATGAAGACCATAAAAGCAAGAGATACTTAATCATAGATGAAATTGTTTTAGTCATATCTCCATCGTTTGTCTCATTTTTAAATCCCACAGTACTTTTACTTTTAAACGGATCTAAAAGCAATTATTTTGCAAAAAATACATGAAAAATAAGAAGTATAGATAAGAAAAAATTTCTTAGTATCCAAATAAGACAAACCTTGCGAGAAACGAATTTGCATAAGAACCGAGATTGACGTAACGCCGCCCACACTATCTTGTTATTAAAAAAAAAACAAATCTCGGAAAACAAAACGTGTATTGGATCAATAATTGTCAACTGGTGGGGTCAATTTTATATTCTTATGAAAAGATTTAGGAATCATTAGTCGTTAGTTAGTGATAACCTTCCCTGTGATATAGTCAACTGCCAAGATACTCGAGGTAATTAATTTATAGTTTGTTTTGACTGATACCTTGAAATATTTATTAATCGATTCAAGTTTGTAATTAATTTAATGCTTATTTTATTTAATATACAACTTTTTTTTAAATTATAATGATACAACTGCAAAAATTTGTGTAAAAAAATGGATTTCAAATCAACATCTTCAGCATTTCTCTACTGGATTTTTTTTTCATATCCACTTCAATTCCATGATATTTACCCTCGTATTAATTACTTTTGTTCGCATTTTTTGTACTTTTGGATAACGCCTGGTATTTAACAATTTTCTTGGTTACGGTAGTCTGATAATCAATATCAGATAATAAAAATTAATTTTTAAAAGCCAGATTTTGATGCACACAAAATTACCATTATTTAAGATATTGTGTTCTTTTTCAGTACTAATTTTTCCTTGTCCAACCACTGCTACTGCTTCCCTTAATATGTACTATTTTTGCTGCTTTTTCTTTCTCTTTCTCTTTAAACATGTTCCAACCACTATTGTCAGGGTGAATACATAAGAAATCAATTTTGTTATCGAAATGTTTTCTTCCTCCTCTTCTATACCTCCTACTTATTCTTCAGGATTTAAAGTATTATTATTAGCATTATCTTTTCTTTTTAATCTTCCAAGCAAATGTCTTCTGATAACAGTAATTGGCCAAGTATTCTCCTTTTACTTTTTCTAGGGACTTTTTCCAAATTGTTATGACGGAGTTAAATGTATTTTTAAAATATCTATAGCATAAATACATTTTTCTAGTTCCACTTGCTATAGGCACTGGATAAATTTCCTATGTGGTAATTCTTTCTTTTTCTTTAGATTTTCTTTTATATTATTATCTCCCTGATCATCTTTGGCGTCATTTACTTCATTGCGAGTTTTATCTTGCTCTTGTTGAAAAATTTTTAGAAAAAGTAGTCTATGAACAAATTGTTGATTTCATAGAAAGAAACAAATTTTTAACCAAATTTCAATCGGGTTTTCGCAGTAAGCATTCATGCGAAACTGCGGTACAATGTGTGCTGGATGATTTGAAAGGAAATCTTAATCAAAAACATGTTACTGTTGGTGTTTTTTTGGATCTTCAAAGGGCGTTTGAAACGGTAGATAGGAATAGACTCTTAAAGAAATTAGAAAGAGCAGGGTTTAGTGGTACAGTATTGGAGTGAATTTCAAACTATTTAACAAATAGAAGGCAAAAGGTCAAAATTAAAAACTTTGTATCTGAGGAGTTAGAAATAAAACGAGGTGTACCACAAGGAAGTGTCTTGGGTCCCTTATTTTTTTTGATTTATATCAATGACATTGCAGACATTCAGACTAAATGTTTATTTCACTTATTTGCAGATGACGCGTTCATTTATTATTCTTCTCTAAATATAATAGATACTGTTACAATAATTAATAAGTGCTTAGAAGTTGTTTATAGATGGTGTTGTGCTAATCTATTAAATATTAATTGTAAAAAAACCAAATTCATCATAATTGGCAATGAGCAGCAATATAAACTCTTTGTAGAACAAGATCATAAAATAATGATTGGGCCTTCCGAAATTGATATGGTAAATAAATACAAATATCTCGGAGTTATTATAGATCGACAACTTAAATTTAAACAGCACGCAAACCATTTAATAAAAACAATTTCATTTAAAATAAATTATCTTTACAGATGTTCACATCATTTATCTAAGTGGTCAAGGCTTGTTCTATTTAATTCTCTTATACTACCTCACTTCACTTACTGCTCAACAGCATTATATCTCTTAAATCAAAATGAGAGAAATCGGTTCCAAAAATTGCAGAATAGAGCTATGCGAATATTATTGTCATGTTCTAGATTGACCCCTATTGTAGAAATGCGGATATCTTTAAACTGGCTCTCAATTAAAGACATGTTCCTTTACCAGACATTAATTTTTATATATAAAATAAAAATAGGTTACGGGCCTGACTATTTCCAGCATAAAATTACGTATAACCATCATATTCACACCCATAATACAAGACTTAGAAATGATTTTTATATTAGGACCGTCAACACCAGTCATGCTCAAAATTCAATCTTTTTTAAAGGCTTACAGCAATTTAATGACTTGCCAGAAGATTTAAAGAAAATAGAATCAATTAATGAATTCAAATGTAAAATAAAACAATATTTGTTAGATGTAAGTAGCTAATTTAGTTATTGAAGTATTCATTATTAATATTAATATTTTATATGTGTTGTTTAATTGTATTTTATTTTATACGACTACAGTTATATTAATAACCTATTATACGTATACATTTACATTTATTTTTAGTGAGAAAATGTATTATTGACTATGTATTAGTTGTTTTTTGACTAAATAAAGCATATATATAATACGTCATTGTTGACTAACTCTTCTGGTTGATTAGATGTTTCTCCTTTTGTACTGCTTGGTTCCAGTAATCTATATGTAGTATGTGATCTCAGCTGGCTCAAAAAGCTTGTTTTGGAAAATATTTGGGTTGAACAGGCTATTGTCCGTGTTCAAAAATTTGATTGTAGCGTTTCTTATTGTTGCTACTGAACAATTCACCGATTTGATCCTGTGTGATTACTCGTCCTGGATGGTTTTTCAACCAGAATCTACATTCCAGATTATAAAAAGTCTTCAGTTTGCATGATTGTACAACACAATAATTCCATTGTTTTTGGCAAATATCAATGCTTTCAGTGTTTAATGACTAGTGTGCCCATCCAGAAATTATAAAACTTTTGATTCGAGAGATGCCTTAACAAAATTCAGGAAATGTTCCAACCACAAAACGAAGGTATCAGCTGTTATCTATCTAGTTTCGTGAAATAATCTCTAATACCGTGGAGGTGAAGCATCTAGAAGTACAACCCTTCTATTTTTCTTAGGGAAGATCAGAGCTGGCGCGGCAGCACGAAATTATCTATACCATACCATTCATGCAGCAAACACATGTTACATACTGATCTTTTTCGACGCTGGTTAACGATCCAACTTAGTTTTTTCCGATTTTTGCTAAAATTTTTGAAGACATTTGCATCAATTTTCTCCTTTTCCAGCGTCACTTCCAACGTATTAAAAATGTTTGTATTTGTTGCCTAATAAATGTCATAGCTCTAGCAGCAGGTACCGGTTGCCTTAGTGATCGGGATAGGGATGTTTCAATGAAAAAAATACACAATAAACGAACATCACTATTAAATTAATACACAATACATTTTGAAAGGAACAGTTTGATAATAAACCAGCTAGCATAAAAACATCCTATCTACGTTAATAAGTTGTAATTTAAGCTCGCATGCAATGTACTTTTAATGTAACCCTAATATCCATGCAACCGCCAAATGTCCGCAACGGCAAGACTTTTATAGCACATCTCATAGAGGTTACAAAGTAAAGTTCAGAAAACATCACACTAGCACTTTTACAGTACTTTCCCCGAAAGTTGCTCTGAAACCTTTTATAGATGTTATATTGTGAATTCATTCTACAGCATTAGACAGTGTGTCCACGGATGGAATTAACTATACCCAGACAGCACACCAAATCCTTTGGATATCTACTGGACATCCCAATATCCACTGAATGTCCAGTCCATGGTGGATATATATTTTATATCCATGAGATGTAATTTATAGACATGCAAATGTCCATAAATAATAGTAATTATATAGCAAATTATTAAAAAATTACGCCATTGTGCTCGCCATTGTGGCTAATAGTACCGTCCAAATATTTAAAATTATTTATTTAAGGTGTATTCAATATCCCATGGACATCCACTAAATATATCAAAGTTTAGGCGCGAACGCAAACCATGGTGTATATCCACTAGAAGTAATTTTTGATTTTGCCCACTAAGAAGAAAGTCATTCTTGGACCGGTTTTGTCCTTATTAGGACTAGAATTCTTTCCTTTTTTAAGAATAGCCCGCCTGGCTTTTATTCCACCTAGTCTCTGAACTAGGTACTACACCGATCTTTGATTTTGCTTACTAAGTATAGATGGTGATACCACTTTCGCTCGTTGATTATCTCCTCATGCTCAACCCGCCGTAATTGACTCCATTAGAGGCTGGAGTCGAAAATTTCTATTTATTGCTGAAGAGTTCTAATAAGGATGACTTTCTCCTTAGTGGGCAAAATCAAAGGCAGAGTATTGAAAATATTTTCTTTCGCTGCTATCTGCTGTTTTCTTTCGACGTAATTCATTAATCATTGGTTACTTATGAACCTCTACTAAAGATACCCATAAAATATTTTGCTGAATATCCATAGAATATCCTGGGATATAGACGGACAATTGGATATCCATATTAGATTCACTGGATATATTGGATATCCACAAAATATATTCTGTGGATATCTCTGGGATTTCTTGTATTGTCTGGGAGATACCCATTAGATATTTTGCTGGATATCTATAGGAAATCTTCTATATTCTGGATATAGACGGACATTTGGATATCCATATTAGATCCACGGGATATTTCTGATATCCTGTGGATATATTGGATATCCACAAAAGATACTCTGTGGATACCTCTGAGATTTGGTATGTTGTCTGGGTAGTTGTAAAAATATTTATTTTATGTTTAAAAAAAGTAATTCTTTATAATTTCTTTTGGTTGTTAAATAAATACGATTAAAGTTGAGAAATTATGAAACATAACTTCTTTTGGAAAATTTAAAATAACAATTTTTCCAAGTATAGTTAAGTCCACACACTATATGTAAAAAAAGTATATTGAGGATATAGTAAAAGTTCAATGAAACAAAATAAAAAATTGTATAAATTTATTATTAAAAAGTAAAAGTGGGTATTAATAATATAGAGGTATATTACAATGTAACGTAATTACACATGTGCGATACCGTAAGGTACTTATAAAACACTAAACAATTGTAAAAACGTAGGTGTAAAGGGTATATAAGCAATATCTCAAAGGTTCACTAGAATCTAAAACACAGAGATTGCACAAAAGAGTATAATAAGGTACCTATATTGCAAAGGTTCACTAGTAGCTAAAATGGTAAACGATTGCACAAAAATAGTTAAAAAGCGTATTTGTATATTTTAAAAGTCACTAGACTTTTATCAAGATGGCTTGTACGATGCTAAAAAAAAGATATTTACCTACAAATGGTACTAATCATAGTTTTAATATACAGGGTGTTCGATAAGTACGGTACATAACTTCAGGGGCGTATTCTGGAGCTAAAATAAAGATATTTTTGTCATATACACTATGTTTCAAAAATGCTTCGTTATGGAAATATTGGGTGTGAAAATTTCATAAAAAAAATACAATTTTTTTAATATTTCCAAAACCACTGGAGATATTTTAATTAAATTTTTGCAGCTAATGAGAATTAGAAACGTTGCGTGTTTTACTGTAACAGTGGCTTTAGTTTAACCAGTGCCGTGCGGACAAAGTAATTGCTGAAAAATATGGAAGGAAAAACGTGTTACGCCGCTGTTCTTTTTCAATATTTACTTTTTTGATTGTTCGATTTGGAAGAAAAAAGGTCCCTAGTTATAAATTCCATGACGAAACTTTTATTTTTAAAAATTGTATTAAGTCAAAATACACTTAAAGGGATATCTAAGATAACTCTGGACTAAAGCTATCTCAAATAACAACAATAGTAAGGTTTTTACTCTTATTTATAAAGTAAAAATGATTATTATGCAAAGATAATCTATTTATATAATAAAGGAGTCTATTATGTTCACAGTATAACTCCCTTGACTTTTTTTATAAATAATTACAGAGCCATTTTTATTTTTTTTATTATTTAACTACAAATAAAAATCATATAAATAATCATTTATAACAAAGAATCAAAGCAAATGTTGAAAATGGCCACCTTCTGATAAAACGCACGATTCCCATCGTCTCCTCATTGATTGTCTTACTCTTTCAAAAACTCCTGGAGTATTTCTTATGGTATTACAACCTTGAATTATTCGATTTCTTAAATCATTTTCATTTAATACAGGTGTCTCATACACGAGTGATTTAAGGTGACCCCATAAATAAAAGTCCAAGGGATTAAGATCGGGACTGCGAAGTGGCCAAGCTTGAGGACCTCCGCGTCCAATCCAGCGATTAGGAAAAGTGTTGTCGAGGTATTGGCGAGCAAGAAGGCTAAAATGGGCTGGTGCACCATCGTGCATAAAACATAAATCTCCTCTTACTTGCAGAGGCACTTCTTCTAACAGACCATTTAGTTCTTCGTGTAAAAACTGAGTATACAAATCACCATTCGGTAGAGGGGTAAAAAGTATGGTCCAATAAGATGGTCATCAATAATCCTTATCCATACATTTAACGAAAATGTTTGCTGAAAGCGACCTTCTCTTATTGCATGAGGATTCTCCTCAGCCCATAAATGTTTATTATGAAAATTAATAATTGCTTCTCTAAAATTGTAGATATGAGCAACTTTATGGAGTAACCACCTACTAAAATTTAGCCTTGGCTGAAAATCGCGGGGCAGCAGAGCTTCTACTCGTTGTATGTGGTATGGGTAAAGCAAAGAAGCTTTCAAAACTCTCCAAACAGTATTTGCACTTACTTGAAGCAGTTGTGCAATCTTGCTAGTACTAGTTGAAGGATTTTCTTCTATCGCCTGTAGCATAGCTTCTTCTAGCTCAGGCGGTGTTCTGTTCGTGGTCTACCAGGAACTACCCGATTATGCTCAAAACAACCGGTTTCACTAAATCTGGCATGTATCTTTCTAAATGTTTTAGCACATGGCTTTACCCTATTCGGATAACGTTGCTGATAAATTTTTTAGCACGATATTCTGCTATATATTCATGGCATCATCTGTCCTTTATTTTAAGAGATTTTAAAATGAAAGAAAATAATTTCATATTTTATATATTTTTCATTTTTACTAGAATTATAATCCAGCACAAAGGAAGCCTATATTATAATATTTTTAAAATGTATTTTTAGTGATAGAAGAGTAACACAAAAAAGGTTTACTAGATAATAATTATGTCTGCGAAAAATAGTTAAAAATTCGATTATTTAGAAACAAATTTTCAGATGGGATCTTTCTTGCTAGGACGGCAGTATATAACTTCTCTGTTTTTATATTTTTATGGTTGGGAGCTAAAAAAATGGTCACCTGGCGCAAGTTTATCAACAATGTTGTATTCGACTATACGTATTCAGCGTCAAGCATTGGATCAAAATAAATATTGTGATGTTTGTTTATTTTAAACAACAGTTTATTTATTAATAATTTATTTAAACAACTTATTTATTTATAACAGTACTACTCTAATTTATGTATATTTCGAATGTCTTTAAACTGTTCACTATTTATCTTCACTGTCCATATATCTATTGCGTGTTCCTCCACCAATATTTATATACAAATTGGTGGATTCCAGAATGCTCCTCCACCAAAATAGAAACATCTCATATCTGGAATATACCAGAAACATTATCACGTTGACTCAGGAATGTTCACGAAAGTGCCTCCGCCATAGTAGTCACATATGTTTGGTCTCAAGGGGTTTAATTATACATAATAATCGGACAAGTTGAGCCTCAAAGGCCAAATAAGACAGAGAGGGACTTGGAGGATTAGAACATGACTGAATAATGAAATGGCTCACATAACAATATGACCACCGTATACTACCCAGAAGTTAGTTTTGTAAATCTCTTTTATAACTATTTGGTGTAAAATGTAGGCAGTCATTGTTAAATGTGTCTTCCCGTTATAAATGATTTATTTTTTTATTGTAGTTGGATACTGAAATATTGCAATCTGAAACAACAGATAATGAATTAGAAAATATGTTTCTATTTTATTGAAAAGAACTTACCAAACCTATTCAAACGCATAAATTAAATCTTTAAAATCTCAAATATATACCAAAAGAAAAAGTGACAAGTGAAAGCTCATAAACGAATGGCTACGTTCGAAAACGATGTGATGTTCACAGTAAATGGGGTATTATACTAGAACAAAATATTGAAGAAGGTGCGCCTTAAAACTGCAAAAGGTATCGTTATCATATCAAAATGCACTCTTCCAGTGTCGCAGAAATACTATATTGGTAAATTAAATGGGTATTTGTGAATATTACTAGATGAAAGTAGGTTGGTTATCTATTTTTGTTATAATAATTCATCTATGTTTATAATTGTATTTTGTTTATTATAAAAATATATAAATTAAGCTTGGTATCACTTACTTGACTTCTAAATCTATGAAGTTTCGTAATCCATTGATTCTGCAGAACTATCACTGGAATCGTTTTTATCGTCGGAACTTAAAGTTATGACTAAAGGTTCAACTACCGTTTCGATCATACCGTCCAAGCGCCACATATTATTTTCTTCCTTAATTACATGGGAAATAGCATTCTGCCAATATTCAGGTTTTATACGTTCTATACCGGTTTTTAATAAACTTTGAACGTCGGCTATTTTAAAAGTCTTATTTTCTCGAGCTACAAACCCTTTCATTTGCGCCCAAATTAGTTCAATAGGATTGAATTCGCAGTGATAAGGGGTAAGTCTTAGTACCGTAATACCACGATCACGAACCATTGTGTCAACAACATATTGAATATATTTATGGCGGTGTTCCTTTATTAGGTCCACTAATTCCACTTTAAGCAGCTCCTCGGTAAATTTTATTGCTTTATCCCGCAGCTAGATTTGCATATCCGCTTTCCTACTGGACATTATCGGAATGCGTTCAACTCGTCGACTGTGATAAGAAGCGTTATCTAGTACAATAAATGAATTTCGTTCTACATGTTGTAATACTTCAGTAAACCATTTTTCAAAGCATTCCGTATTCATGTACTCGTGGTAGTCTCCTGTTTTTTTCGATATAAAAAGCATTCCGTATTCATGTACTCGTGGTAGTCTCCTGTTTTTTTCGATATAAACACAATAGCGCTATTTTCCAAAAATCCACTGTCACTTCCGATATAGGTAACAATTAGGCGCTGTCCTTTACCTGATGGTGCTTTCAAACCTGTAGATAATCCCTCTATAAAAGCTTGGCGATGACTAGTTACAGAAGTATCTTGCCATATCTTAGATACCGTGTGTCCAGCATTCACCCACGTTTCATCGAGATAGTATATCTTTTTTTTAGCCAGGACACTATATCTGACCTCTCAATTAAAATTGATTTCCTACACCGTTTGACAAAACGAAATTTTAGGCCCCATAAAATGTTTCGTAAAGTTGCACGGCTCATTAATGGAATTTCTTCGTTTTCTCTTAATTTCGTAAGAACAACTTTAAGTGTTGGGGCTTTGTTTTCGAAAAAAAAAAGAATGTACAGTTCTTCGAATGATTTGTTTGTGGTTATCGTCCAATTTCAACAATTTTCGACCACGGGTATGCGTTTTAGAGGCTTCTAAGGAGCCTTTTTTGTCTTTTCGCGTACAATACGTTCAATTGTTGAAACAGATACTCCAGTTAAAAAAGAACTGCGGTTTACAGCTTCATTTGTAGGATGTGTCTGTTTCAGCCCATCATACACTTTCCATATAATGTTCTTTTCATCCTTTGATAAGGACTTTCGCCGACGTAATTGGGTTTCACTTGGACCCGCCTCTGAATCCATTACTATTGTAACAATATAATTCTACTATTATATTGTTTTTATTAAATTTATAAAGACACCAATATTTTACTATATAATAAACTTTTAAAGTACCTACCTAATATACTACACAATAAATATAACTCCTCGAATATGCACTACCACTACCAAATTGTAAGGCACAAACATGAACACCTACTCGTATATCAGAAAAGAGCACTTATACAAAAAAGTGTTTATAAAATATAAAATAATTATCGTAAATAGTTAAAGCGATACAAATCTAACTTCGTCGAAAGTTAGCTTTCAACTGTCTTTGTGCCTGTGCTGACAATATTCAATCTGTAACTCGTCTGTCGTTTATTTACTTGAAACACATTTTAAAATCATTAAACACAGATAACGAAGTCATTCTTAAATATTCTTAAATATCAAAAACCGAAATATCTATTTAATAAATTCACACTTTTCAGTAATAATTATGGAACTCGGAATAAGAGTACGTTAGTAATTCCCAAATTTAGTTCATCCATTGGACAGCGAAGTTTTTCTTACACCGCAGCTAAATTATACAATACACTGCCTAAAGAATTTGGATAGTACACTCTAATTAATTTTAAAAAAAGGTTAAAAGGCTTGATTGTCGGTTTAGGACGGTTCTAATAAAAACAATAATCTCTGTTCATCTCGGATCTGCTCTTTGGTTCTTGATATTTTCTTGGATCTTTACTGAGGTTGAGTTGAAAAACAGCCTATGCTGACACTCCGCCTATTCACCTTAGTTATTTTTATATTTAGGTAGAAAAAAAAATGTATTCTTTCTTTGTTTTTTGTTATGGTGAATAAAGACGATTTATTATTATTATTATATTAGGAAATAAATATATTCATTTCTTGAAAACTATCAAAAACGTATATTTAACGCATCATCTTTGTATAAATAAAGATGTTGACAAACAAATTTAATAAAGTTTACTAACAAATACCTAATAAATAATAAATAATTATTTGGTATTTGATACGCCGCCTATGCTAACTCTGTCGGAATTTTCATCCATAGACAACAGTGTTGATCATGCATACGACTCACCTTCTCCAATATTTTGTCCAAGTATAGCTGGGAATATAATCTCAATTTCAAATAATTTGTTGAAAAAAAAATCGAAGGATACCAAACAAGGGACGCTTGACAACAATGTGCGTAAATTAACAGTGCATGCGAACTTTCAGTATAAAATTCACTAAAATTATTCTTTTTTTTTGTGTGTGTGGTTGTTGGCATTTGATAGATTCCATTTGCCACAGATGCGTAGTAGAAAAAGAAAAAGGTAATAAAATAATAAAATTTGGAGTTATAGGTTAAAATTATTCTGTTAAAAACCTATCTACAGTACATAAAATATAAAATTTCAATACGGAATCTTTAAATATAAAATGTATGCGTCCGAATGTATTTGTTCAATAGTCAAATAAAATGTGTGTGTGATAGCAAAGCCTGTCATCGACAGCATTTGATTTTATATTGAATCCAGTTTTTTTTAAATTAGATTTAGAAATCTTAAGTGCTTTTGCAGCCACTTATACGAACATGCAGTTTTTTCTTGATTAGAATAATATTTGGGATTTTAAAAATACGCCAAGGCTAATTTACACGTCATTTCTCTCTCTGATGTGTATTAAGTGAGAGAACTGCAAAAGTACCTTTCAAGTAGCGATATAAGTTTACCTATAACTTTTCTAGGTGTAGTTGTAGTATCTAATAAAGGTAAAACAAACGAAACGGCCTTCTCGTAATTAAAATTATAAAGTAAAAAAAAATTTGAATAATCGATCAATTCATACCTAAATCTCACGCGTACATTTTTTTACCAGGATATCAATTTAAAAACAATTTGCATATATTTGTCCGTGGTCATACACCCACAGATTTTGTTGTTTACAATGCGACTGTAATAATTGGGTTAATCATTGTCTTGTGTTGCTAATCTGCAAATTAGAATATGCGATGATAGTATCATTATTAATAAGAATAATAAGGAAATAAAATCATTATGATTTATTTTTAAAATTGTAATCGGAAATGATTCTTCGTGCCATAAATAATAAGTTTTTGTTCATGCGTAATTAATTCAGGAATTGATTATTTTATATTTATATAAATGTTTGGTCTAAATGAAAAAAAAATATGTAGATGAATGACCGTAATACTTATTGGCGATAAAGATAGTTCAACATAATTTTTTTCAAATTACGCTCCACTTACAAATTGGGTTTACAAGTAAACAACAAAATTAATAAATCAATTAATTAAAACAACTCTCTTTACAGATCAAATTATTTATTATACTTTTTTATTATGTTTTCCATGTATACGAGCTATAGCAACTATGTGTCGGGACGCGTATTACCATTGTTTTACTATTATCCAGAGCAATCATGCTCCGAAACGCAGTAGAGAATAGCCTAGTAAATATGCGTATTTTGTATTGCCATTTACTCCGATTCGGCACATTACCATTATGACAGTGTTCTGAATCGTACTTAGTAACCAATGGTCTTTAAACAGGCGCGTAATTTAGATTTCCAATCTTTACTGGTATTCAAAACAACTTTTAAAATGAATCTGAATCGCGGTAGATTTTAGCAATAATATAGACGCGTTCATTGTCTACTGCACTCTGATGGTTATATATTTAACAATATCATAATTTGTGTTATTTTTTGCATAAGGGCATATTATTATTATATGTTTAGGGTTTTTCTACCGCTATTATAGGAAAAAATAAAATAACACTGAATAGTTAAATCTTATAATAGGGTAATATTAGATACTCAGGTACTGTTTTCTTTTAAAATAATAATAATAATTAAACATTAACAATTAACATTTAATAAGTAGATAGATAAATTCTAATAGTAAACTTAGGTATTTTCCTTTAACATTTAGAAGACATATACATATTTAACATACTAATATCTCCCGTGCGGTTTGGCATTGGGAATGTTTTCTGCAATACTTTTCCCAAGATTTCGTTTGCGTTTCTTGGTTATTGATACTTCCTGATTTGATGGTCTTCCCGACTGAATTCTCTTAGCTCCAGAAGTATGGCTAGGTCTTTTCTTATGCCGGCTGATTGACCCCGGTTGTACACCGATATTTACGGAACATCGTGTTTTCCTCATATTACAAAAAAATGTTGCCAATTGTGAGGGCGTTTTTATTTTATTTAGAGTACTATTCAATTTTATAATTCAACTTGTCAAATCAATTGATCTTGTCAAATCAATTGATCTATTTTCTGAAGCCATTTTAGTAAGCCTATTCTCTTCATCAAGATCTTACACAGGCATCAAAACCCTCTTCATTTGAATGAAATTGTTGTAGTTTTGAACTAGTTGAACTACAAATATCAGTTAAGATATGTTCGTACTCCATCGATAAACCGAATTATAAAGACTACTAAAAACAATGAATATTTTAGATCTATTAACGAAGGCTTACACGTGAAATATCCTTTCGACACTAACCAAATACAAATATGGCGGCGATAAGTCGGCGCTGTACTGCAGTAAACATTGGCCGCTAGCAACGCGTGCCGTAAAGAATCATCGCTTACTGCGATTCAGAACACTGTCATAATGGTAATGTGCTGAATCGCAGTAAACGGTGGCAATATAAAATAGGCGTATTTAGCTGTCGGAACGCCGCCGCCGTGAAGTTTTACATTAAATTGATATTATTTTCCGCACATAAATATTTCAAAGGAAATCATCTGTTTATATTTTCAAACGAGAGTTATTTATTAAAAAATCCTCATAAGTATTTGAAAACTATTTTAAACTGGAACTAAAAGTGCCTTTTAAAAGGAGATAGAAAACTCCGCCATTTTGAACCCTTATTACGTGTTGCCTACATCTTGGCGCAATATTTTTAATAGGTGCGTTTTAATCATCCGCTTCTGCTTCGGAATTGTCGGTTTTCTTGTTTTAATCTGACAAGTTAGAACGACTGAACCGACAATTCCGGAAGCAGAAGCGAATGATTAAAACGCACCTGATATTTTGCTTGCTGCTGTCAGTGTCAGTGAATATTATTTTTGGAGTCACAGTTTCTTGCTAAAGAATCAGTTAGCTCACTCGGACCAGTTGAAAGTTCCAAAATAACATCCACTCCAGGGATACAAATTCAGGATACGCAGAATACTGCTGTTTTATTATAGGCGGTTGTCATATATTGTATTATCTGAGTTGCGCAGTGTATAAACTGGAACATTGAGATAAAAAGTGCCGACGCAGAGAGAGCGATCTGATTCTTTATCTATAAACTGTGTCATAGGGTTCAAAATGGCCGCGCCCTATGATGGGCGTGTCGGACCTCTCTCTTGCCCCGTATAGTAATCAAAGTATGTGAAAAAGACTCATATGTTCTTATCCGATTTTCATTTGTGTTTTCAAGTTATGGCGTAATTTAAAATATTCATCTAGCTTTCCACTTCTGAATTTTAACATTATCAAAGTATGCCATATGTTCAAGGCTCAAAGGCATTTGATAATTCTGACGTTTTGATAAACTGTCAGTGTACAGTGAACAGTAACTGAACGTTTAATTTCGAATTTATGTGATTGTTAGTGTTGCAAAATGCCAAATACTTATTCAAATTTAGAATATGCAAATATGGTGTTTGTTAATGGTTTCTGTAATGGACATGCTACAGCTGCTGCTGAAGAAAATCGTCAACGTTTTTCACACCGAAGACATCCCGATAAAAACGTATTTATTAGAGTTTTCAACAAATTGTGCGAGATGGTAAGCTTCCCAGTGCTTTCATAACATCTGAACACGCTACTCGACAAGGTTTTGTAGAAGTAGAAAATATGCCGCATCTAGTAGAAGAAGATGCTACTACTAGCTCACGAAGAATTGCCAATCAATTGGGAATTACACAAAAAAGAGTGATAAACACATTCCACGAGCAAGGCTTATATCCTTATCACGTACAGAGAGTACAGCACCTACAACCACAGGATTACGTTAACCCTATGGAGTTTTGTCGGTGGATAAATAATAATCGTGTTGTATCGAGTATACTCTTTACGGATGAAGCTACTTTTACATGTGATGACATTAATAATACTCGTAACTATCATGTATGGTCAGACGAAAATCCCCATGCAACAGTCGAAAGCAATTTTCAACATCGGTTTTCTGTAAACGTGTGGTGTGGAATGGTTGACAGTTATTTAATTGGCCCTTTCATTTTAGAGAATCGTCCCACACGAGACTACCTCAATTTTTTACAAAATGAATTACAAGGCCTGCTAGAGGATGTTCCTGTAAATATTAGAATGCAGATGTACTATCAGCACGATAGAGCTCCTGCACATGTCGCTTGTCAGGTCAAGCAACATTTGGACGAACGTTTTCCAGGGCGTTGGATTGGTCGTGGAGGTCCTATTAATTGGCCTGCAAGATCTCCAGACCTCCAGACCTCACACCATTAGATTTTTGTTTATGGGGCTGGATGAAAAATGAAGTCTACAAAATAAAAGTGGACACACGGGATGCACTAATTAGACGAATTGAGAATACTGCAGCCCATATTAAAGAAGAAAGAAATGAATCAATTAGGAGAGCAACAAACGCTTTTCGTAGACGAAGCAGAAAATGTTTAGAAGTCAATGGCGGTATTTTTGAACATTTATTGAAGGAACGCTATGATTAAGAGAATTTTTATGTGTAAATTTGTTTATTTGTAAATATGCTATAACTTGAAAACAAATGAAAATCGGATAAGAACACATCAGTTTTTTTACATTATTTTCACGTGTATAATATACTCCTAGAGTTTGGTGCGCTCCTCTCGACTCACCCTGTATATAATAGTCGGAATTCCAATTCAGAAGTCTAAAATCATAATTATGAGTCTTGATATTGAAGAATATTGAATAATATTAAACTTGATATAGAACACAATTTGTCAGCAGAAAAGAAAACAATAACTAGTTACTTGAAAAAATGAATAAAATAGAGTGATTTGAAAACAAGAGAATCCTTTCTTGGACTTGGTACAGTTTCTGATCTTGCAAATCAAAAGATCAAAATAGATTTTATTGAATCTAAGAGTACCTGTGACACATACGTGCTTCAAACTTGTACAAATTTACTGTGCATATTTTTAAAAAAATCCCAAAAATATGTCACTTTTAGATTATAAAATGACATCCTGTGCTTCCAAATTTCACCGCTGCCTTCGAGTGACAGTTGCAGACCCTAACTTTGTAAAAAGAAAGTAGGGGCTTTTTTTTATCTTTATCTTTATCGGTTGTAAGCAGGTAGGGTTAGGTTTGGCCCAGAACACTGCGGCCTCTTGGGTCTATTGTATTCCCCTGCTTTCCCCGTATTCAGGTACTATCTTTGGAATAGTCCTGTGTCTTTGGTTAGTTTTAATAGGTTTCCTACCAAGTGTTTCTGAGGTGTTCTTTCCGGTTCTAGGCCGAAAAGGATGAAACGTCGCCTAGTAAGAGCTTCGCATTCCAAGATCACATGGTATGAGGTTTCTTCCTCTTCCATGCAAAGTCTACACGTAGTGGGATCATTGTGTAATCCCATTACATGAAGGTGTTTCAGCAAGCAGTGCCCCGTTAGTATAAGGAAGTAGGGGCGTGTGATCTTATAGTGTAAAAAGCAAAAATAGCAATCGTAATGTAAAAATGTTCAAAATGCATGCTTCGAACGGCCTGGCTGTACCCTAATCGTAACTAAAATTGTCTTTTAACATCTGAAGCGTGACCGACGTAATCGCAAACGTTATTCTTATTCTTAAATCAGCTAAATCATGTGGTTTAGTTTTGTATATCATATTTTTAAATCTCTCCATAAGAAAATACCCAATGGCGTAAGATCAGGTGATCGTGCTGGCCATTCTATCGATCCTCGCCTCCCATCAACCAATTTGTAAATATTTGATCAAGGTACTGCTGGACATTGTTTTGGTAATATGGTTGTGATCCATCCTGCTGGAACCATATCACATTCGCTGGAACTTGTGAATTTCCTTGGCCAGGATATCAATTTGCCAAAGTTGGCACGTCATTCTGGAGTAGTGTTAAATAATTATCTCCATTCAAATTGCATTCGATAAAAAGGGGACCAAGGACATGGTTTTCAACTATCCCTGCCCAAGCATTAACCTTTTCAGGGTATTGTGCGTTCTTCTCTTATTCATTAAGGATTTTCATAAGACCAATAGGGACAATTTTGACGGTTAATATGACTGTGGAGTGTAAAAGTGCAAAAGTGCAAAAATGTATTATTCTATCAAAATCGTCTTCCATGAGTTGGTATTGTAACGATTGTTTATTTTAAAATAGTGTATTTATTTGAAGCAGTTAATTTATAATTTATTTACATTATGTACTAATTAATTAATTTAATACTTAAGCACTATAATTATTCACACTTCTAATTTATTTTACAATTTATATTGAAACTTAAACGTCTATCGATAAAGTCGCGCTATTTATATAAAAATATAACAGCCTAGAAAAATTCTATCCTGGCTAGAAGTTCCATGCTAGTCGGAAATACGTCCTCCACGCGTAGAATTGCGTACGGGAAACATTCAAGTTATTTTCTCGAGTCTTCATGCGGTTACAATCACGCAGAAAGTTGCTAAGGCATTTCAAATGAAATTAAGATTGCTAACTATGGAGAATCTTGATAACTTTTTATATGTCTCTTTGTTAATATCGACGAAAAAGGTCATTGAAAGTGTTTCTGCTTGCTTTCTTATTATCAAGACCGAAACATTATTAGTTATTAATTGTTTAAGGTGTTTTAGTGAATTCATTTTGTTTTATACTGTTAATTTTTACAATAAATTTGAAAATCACAGTATTTTTAATATAGAATAAAGAGGTCTTTAAACTCGTCACTCGAAGGGGGATAAAGATAGGGGTGAAATTTACACGTTGCAAGATGTTATTTTATAATTTAAAATTAACGTGTGTTGGAACTTTTTAATATGCAAGTACTTGAGTTACTGAATGTATTCCTTCTGGCTGTTACACACTGTATATTGGATGTCAGTATAAAATGGAACTCAGTTCCAAATATCATGCAAGTTTTCATAACTTAGGGCAATTTGTAAAATTTTGGAGCAAGTATGGGCCACAGGTAGATACTCTCTTGCAAACACCTTAGATTAATTAAAATATATTTTTATTTGCATTATCACAATCTGTACAAAACCTAAGGAAGGATTCTTTTGTTTTCATATCACATTTTTTTATACATTTTTTTAACTTTAACTTTAATTTTAACTAGTTATTTTTTTTCTTTTCCGCCCACAATTGTGCTCTATCACAAGTTAAATCGAGGTCTTTATTCAGAATTCCGAGTTGTATGTCGGAATTCCAAGTTGTATGTCGGAATTCCGAGTTGTATGTCGGAATTCCAAGTTGTATGTCGGAATTCCGAGTTGTATGTCGGAATTTCAAGTTGTATGTCGGAATTTCGAGTTACAAGTCGATATTCCGAAATACAAGTCGGAATTCCTATTTACAACATGAATTCTGAGATGCAAGTGGGAATTAGTAAAAAAAAATTGTGGCGGTTCTAAGCTTTCGTAGTTTTTCACATGGATCCAATTATTAAATTTTTACCATATTTATATGGAATCACCCATGAGGTACCCCATTCTAACAGAAAAATAATTATAAAAATCGGACAACGTGTTAAAGAATTATCGCTGAACATGTCCCGACGAATTGAGAACCTCCTCCTTTTTTTGAATTCGGTTAAAAATAAAATCACCCATGAGGTACCCCATTCTAACAGAAAAATAATTATAAAAATCGAACAACGTGTTAAAGAATTATCGCTGAACATGTCCCGACGAATTGAGAACCTCCTCCTTTTTTTGAATTCGGTTAAAAATAAAATCACTGTTTTTTCAAAAATGTATGATCATTTCATTTTTCCATAAGATTAACATATTTGCTGCAAGAACGTCATAAGTCAAAAAATTGTAATTTTTTGAGTTATTGGCACATCAAAGTTTTTTCATTTTAACATTAAAGATCGTAACGAAAAGTACTATTATCTGATAAAGTGTCACATTTGAACAGTCTATAATTGCCGTTAGATGCCTCTTAAATGGGTACAAGGGTTTTCTTCTCACTTCATTGCTATAATTTCAATATCGTCATATTTCAGTTACTGTATAAAAAACTGTTGTGATGGAAGAGTATCTCAGATATTTAAAACAACGTTTTATTTCGCATTTTGACTATACTTTTGTTGTAATACGTTACTGGAATAGGTCAAATTATTATATTTTATTATTTACTTCGTTCGTTTGCGAGACTACCGACTTAACTCAAAAAATATCAATTGATTGATTTACCATACTTAAACTTGAAAAGTCGTCAAGCGAATACAACTAAAACTACGGAAGTGTCGTTGTTTCTGTATAAAGAATGTACCCGTTCAATTGCAATAATTACAGAACTGATGATTTTTGAATAATGCTGGTATATTCGCAAATGAGCGTCATGTGAAACAACATTCTTTTGTTATGACGTTGTTGCAGCAAATAAGTGATATGTACCCGGTTTTCCCTATTGGTTGAGTAGAGAGTCCAACTTTTCTTGAATATTACCCAAGTTAAGTGGTTTATTTTCTGAGCTGCAGTCAATAGAGGTTTTTCCTTTGCTAAATAAAGTTTCTTACATAATTCATTCAAATGAATATTTACCCTGTAAAATCCAAGTCCATTTTTTAATATATTACTCTAGAGATATTTAAATTGATTGATTCCATCAAGTAGTAATTTCTCTTTAACTGCTTCTTAGGTGCTGTTTCCAAATGTTTACCATACCTCTTCCACATCGTTCTGTCACAATTTTTTATCTACAAGTGCCCGTAATTTTAGTAGATTCCGTCAGGCCAAGTCTTACCACCATTTTCAGATCACTATTTTCACATCAGTCACTATTTTCTTTGAAGATTATCCTTCACTATATCTTGCGATAATAATTTCGCCTAATGTGACATAGGGACACCTTCTACCATTTTAGAAAAGAATATTTGCTTTAGTTTTGAAAATATTTTATTTACTGACAGATAAATAATATAACATATATTTTGTTTTCCATGCCTACTTAATAATATTCGATACCTTCCCAAAATTTAGCTGTCAATAAAAAACGTGTATTGAAACAAAAAATAATATTTTGATAATCGGTAGCTGTTATTATGTTGAAAAACAATAACTTTTTAAATTTAATTTTTATTCGTTTTTTTTTTATTTTTCAGATGGGAAATCTGCAGTATTTCTGTCTTGTCGTTATCCTACAATGCTGTGCATTAACTCTAGGTGAGCCTTCTTATTATAGAACATACAGAGTCCTTTCAGGAAATCCGTCAACTTATTACGGGAATCCCTACTACGACCATCCTTATCGGTATGCGAGCAATAGCGATGTCTATATTACCGACAGATATGGAAGAACTTCTCTCCAATCAGGAGCCAATTATAGAGGTTTTAAATCATCACTAATAGAAAAAAATTGAGAATAATAGCTAAATGAGAATACTTGAAATGTACAAATCGATAAAAAATGTTTCTGTACTTCAGTCCTGAAATTTTCAAATCGACGTCATCTGTCAATGTCAATAAATGTGTAGAGTAGAGTAGAGTTACCTATTAGGTATTCCCACATACTTTGATTTTCTTTACTATACGGCGCAAGAGAGAGGTCCGACACGCCCAACATAGGGCCCGGCCATTTTGAACCCTATGCAACAGTTTATAGCTAAAGAATCAGATCGCTCACTCTGCGTCGGCACTTTTGTGTATAAACTGGAACATTTCCAGTTTATACACTGCGCAACTCGGATAATACAATATATAACAACCGCCTATAATAAAACAGCTGTCTTCTGCGTATCCTAAATTTGTATCCCTGGAGTGGATCTTATTTTGAAACTTTCAACTGGTCCGAGTGAGCTAACTGATTCTTTAGCAATAATCTGTGACTCAAAAAATATTCACTGACACTGACAACCGCAAGCAAAATATCAGGTGCGTTTTAATCAACCGCTTCTGCTTCCGGAATTGTCGGTTTAGTCGTTTTAACTTGTCAAATTAAAACAAGAAAACCGACAATTCCGAAGCAGAAGAGGATGATTAAAACGCACCTATTAAAAATATTGCGCCAAGATGTAGGCCACACGTAATAAGGGTTCAAAATGGCGGAGTTTTCTATCTCCTTTTAAAAGGCACTCAGAAAGCTGCGCAGTGCGACCATTCTCCGTATAGTAAAAGAAAATCAAAGTATGTGGGTATTCCAAACTGAATGGCTACCAGTGGATTCTGACGGGTTATGATATGGCAAAATTATGGCAACCCTGTAGGCCTGGTGATTTGACAAGGTCAATGAAATAGATAGTTACATAGATTGATCATCCATATTTTTCAAAATAAACATAAGCCTATACCTTGAAGTAAAAATATAAGCAATTATTTTTTTTTTAATATCTAAAGGCTAAAAATTGGTTTTAAAACACATTTTTGCTAAACCGATTCAAATTAATAAATTTTTGCCAGGCAATATGGCCGCTCGTAAACGACCAGCTTTGAGCATCTATATAACTATATATGTATCATTGACCTTGTTAATGACAACATGACAACAGGGTTGCCATATCTAAACTGTCATTACCCACTGGTAGCCATTTGGACAGGTCGTTGGAATGCCTAATTCTCTAACTCCCATACTCCCATGCTCCCATACTCCCATGCCAACGTTGCCAAGTCGACAGAATAACTTTGATCTACTATTTAAGTAGTTCAAATTTGCTTTGTGATAAATACGGACCTAAGGTCTGTATTTATAAACAAAACTCAGCTGAGTCGGACTTGAATAAGTCGTCCTTGAAGGAAAATCGAAGTTCGGTTATATCGCGTGAATTTAAAGATGGGTAGTAACAAATCCGTAAATGTACATAACAGTTACAGATTGGCTAATATTCATCTCTAAATTCCAGTCTAACACCAGAACCATCTAGAACTTTAGAGACGTTGTAACCGAACTTCGATTTTAGTTCAAGGACTACTTACCCAAGTGCAAGCCCGCAATTCTCCCTCCCATGGTATAAAATCTGACCTTACTACGCATGTACCTGGGCTAAAAGTGAGTAAGCACGATATACCCACTTAAGAGTAAGAGAGCAAAATATATGGGAGCACTCCCATGGGAGCGCTCCCATGACTTAGTGAATAGCTATCCTGGTCGAACAGGAAGAGGGAAACGAGGGAAACAATCTTTCAGTGGCGCGTAACAATTTTTTTTTAGAATTTGAAGAATTAATATCTTATTTTTAAAACTTGTTTTAACCATTTTTGCACCATTCGACAATTTCATTTCTTTCGATAGGGGTATTGCTTCGTTTTTGTCAACTATACTTAAATTTAATTTTAACCATATTCCGAATAACCACCAAATTGCCACTTTCGGAAGTGGAGACATCTAGGAACTCTTTTAAGTGGCGCACATAGGGGTATTTACGCGGCCAAAATTATTTTTTGGTCTATATCGATTCTAAACGATATTAATAAATAAAACAAGGGTTTTAATGTTAATTAACTTATATTTATTATTAAAAAATATAGATATACAATTTTATCGTATAAATTTTCATCTTTGGTCTCTGAAGAATTGCCAGCTTCAAGCGGCTTTGCAGACATTAGTAAATTAATTGTTTCTGGAAAAAAAGACTTCAGTTGTCTTCTTTTAACGTTCCTCATGCTACTTAAGAGGGGGTCTGAACTTAAAAGCAGGCGATTAAAAATATCCGTTACAATTTTCTCCAGAGAATTTTCGCGCGAAGTCTTGGCGGTATGAGCAGAAATGCTTGTTACGTGCTTCCGCGGCTTTTTCAGACAGCTGCCTAACAGGCACCAATGCAGTTTTTATTATAACTGCACCATGAATAAGTATTTTGTGCATCGTTGGTGTCATTGGGTACCAAGGGTACAGCTGCACATATAATCGAGCAGCATCTAATGTGTATTTGTCATATTTTTTCGGATCAATTATATGTCCGCTTGAAATCGTTGCTAGTATGACCTTCATTTTATAAATTAGGTCATAACTAATGCCCGTTATTTTGGAAGCCACTTTCGGGTCTTCAAAAAATCTAATTTTTTGATTACTTACTACTCAAAATATGCTATATTACTTGTAACTTTCAATGCACTAAGACAATCTTAAAAATGATAAAAATTATAAAAAAAAAATATTACAGATAGTGTGTCATTATCTTCTATACTAGGCCCCATAACTTTTAAATTAAGGTTTTCATTCGAACGCTTTCACATACACATACAAAACAGTCAAATTCAAACTGCCAGTGAAGAAATGGGGTGCACTGAAGAAAACCGGAGGGGGATGGATAATGTGCTCTAACTAGTCCCCTAATCCGTTTTTATTTAAAAATTTAACATTTTGTAAAATGGACTTTTGACCTCGTAGACAATTCAACTACCCCTATGTGCGGCGCTATTAGCCTGCAGGACTGACGAGCTAAGACGCTAGTTGTATATGCTCTTGGAGGATGCACAATTGGCCTAGTGGGGCATAAGTGATGTGAGGCACCCAACAAGATTAAACAATTAACGATTTTTGGCAAATTCTTATCGTTGTGTAAATTAAATCCAAACTATCATTTAAAAAGAAGAAACATTATAATATCAGATAATATTCTCAGTGATTTTTTCCGCAATGACTAGTTTAGAAACATTTTTTTATGATTATATTTAAGTGGAAGAATTCCACAAAATTCCTACGATATATCCACGTATTCTCAAAGCTTTATTTAACATTAATTTTTCTATTCTGTAACTAAAAATAATTTCATGCAATACTTTCTAAGTTTCCACTAAAACGACCATTTCAAATTTTTTGGAAAAGTAATACATTTTTAACTAAATTATCTCGTTTAACTAATCAATTGTAAAATTGAATTTTCATCGCCTTGTATATTATTTTTTCAATGATCTGCAATTTTATTTCCTACCTGCTTTGATTACATAACAATTCTCTAGTGCACAATAAATATATATTTTCTTATAAACAAATAATATTAAAATAAATTACGATGTACTTATTGTTAACTTATAATAAAAAAAAATCAAACGTGGGTTTAAGTGTTTCAAAATTGACGTGTGGGAGATTACTCTATTTTGAAAAAGTAACCTTGTATACCAGACATACGCATATCACACCACACACATCACCAACTTCTTCTTTATTAAAAAATTAATAACAAAATACGTTGCACACAACATATTACATAAAAAACTCTATTTAATCTTTTTCTTTTCACTTTCTAATTATTATACGTTTCAAAAACTGTAGATTTGGTCGAAAAAATGTTTAACACATTGTCTGCCATGTATAAATTAAGAATTCTACTATGGATCAGCTGTGTTTCATAGTTTCTCTCGGTATGAAGTGATACCGAACTATAAAAATCAAATTAAAAAGTTGTTCTGTCATTTTTATATGATTGTTTTACTATATTGTTATAAAATTGATATTAAATTAATAAAAAACCTGTAACCAAATCTACAGCTACATATATCAAATATTTTGTTTTAAAATTTTTTTTATCTATCTCCTTTAGTCAGTTCTATTACCTCAACAACATGTACTGCCAGTACGTGTGGACAAAACGCTCAATGTCAAGTAGTATCTGGACGGCCTGTATGTTCGTGTCTTCGAGGCCATTCTGGTGATCCACTGTCTTACTGCAAAAGGTAACTAGAGTAATAGTATTTATAAATACAGTACTTATTATTTTGTATTGGGCATAGCCGTGCTTTCACAGCGAACATGTGGCAACTACGCTATCGCGATACTCTTTGGCTTTGTGCCTCACATTCGGTTCGGCCAATATCCCACCACCATATCTTCTAATTCAAGTCGACGACTGGCCCTGTTGACATTTTATTAATTTGTATACTAGTCGAAAAAATAAGCACTGTATATTAAGTAGTGAATTAGTAGATATTGTAAATACAATTAGTTATTAGACTCACTTAATCCGTATTTGTCCTAGAGATTGAACTATTTTACTTGAAAGTATTGTTCTAATATATGTTTCTTAACATTACGAATCATATCCTCAGATAAAAAAGACCAGAGATATCATATACAATGGTGTTTAAGGCCGCAGTTTTGCTGTATTTTTACTATAAGAAGCAAGGGTTCATCATTTCCGTTAGCATTTAAATTCCGCTAAATTTATTATATCTTCTACCAGCTTAAAGTATAAGGTTGAAGAATGAAATCTACTTGTTATTTGTCATGTTTATATACAGAAATTAAAAGTAGCCCACCAAAATATTTCTTTTTATTGAATACTTTTTAAATCTAAGCGGAATTACGATTAAGAAATATTTTGGAGGCTTCGCGAAAATATTAGCCATAATAAAAAAAAATGCTAGAGTGCTATGAGGAACCCAGTATATATACCAATCAGTATTGGCACTCTGAGGCGGCACGTTTGATCTTTAAAAGTAGAAATTTTAGTTGACACTTGACGTTTTCGGGATATGAAAAGTTTTCTTTATACGGACTTGGTATACATGGTTAGTTGAATTTTTGTTCTGCTGCTTTTCAAATTCGTGTGTATGAGGGAGATGTGAGATACCTTAATAGACAACGGTTGAACAACTTAATTACTTTGAAGAAGAAAATAGATTAGATATCAGGGCAGTCTTCGCAAATGTAAGGACAGAACCGTTTTAAATTTTTTTATATACCTATGTGAAATACTTTTTGGTGAGAAGTTTAATTACTTTTAGTTCAAAATATAGCGTTAGTTTGTCAAGGGAAATATATAACACACAAGGTTAGAGTAACAAAATAGAGGTATTGCTTTATTTCTTAAGAATTACTCTAATCTAAAACTTTTCTAGTATATTGTAAAAATTTATTCTATACGTTATTTAGGTACTGCAAAATCTATAGGAAAGTATGTAGTTTTAAATTTAAAAATTTGTAACGGAGACATATTTAGTGTAGTTTTTTACAAATATATACTCAGTGACTTGTTTTTGTGAATGAGTTCAAGTATGGTAGACTAAAATCGTTATTTTTTATTATGAATTAATTTGAATTTATTTTAAAATGGGAACTATATGTATATAGTTTTCGTAGTTTTTACACTTGTGATAAAAATATCAAAGTTATGTATATTGGCCATTAACTACACACAGCAAATTCATAGATACAATACATATTACTATTTGACATTCTTGTAAAACCACTAATTTAAAATTGACTTTAAACTAAGTGACTACACACAGAATTGTTTGAAAGCAGCCATAAGGTATAATTTATGTATTGGATACTATAAAAAAATTAATAGTAGTTACATTTAGAGCTAAGTAACAAGAAATTTAAGACCAAAAACAAAACAAACCTTTATATCTAGTGGACTTAATTTAGTACAGTCCTCAACTTTCTTAGGCTAACATTAAAGATATCTATATGGATCTCGCTAAGAAACTCATTGGTAACAGCCATCATCTTGTTAAAAAGAGATATACTACTTGGATCTAAATCAAATAATTTATTGTTACTTGGGTTTCTTAGATTAATCTTTGCCGCATTAACATTTATATAGTCAATCAATTCACAATCTTTGTACTTAAAATAGAGTACAAAATATATCACAGCCTGTTGCTTTCTTCTTTGTAAAAGAGATTTAATCTTAAAACTATTGAGCATAGTTTTATACAAGATCTTAGGTATAAGGGTGTACAAGTATTTTTTATGACATAAAGGTACCGTAAAAATATGTTTTGTACTTTTTCAATATGATCAATTTGTGTGGCTTCCAAGGGCATCCATATTTGTGAAACATACTCAAGATGGAGTCTTACTAAGGCATTATATAATCTGATTTTGGTGGTAATCCTAAACTTTTTTGTATTTCACAGGTCTTATTTCTAATGTAAAACATTAAGAGGCTATGGATCCTTACAACTTAAAATATGCATACGTTTGTAAGTGTTAAATAGACGGATAAAAAGTGTTGATTTTTATTTACAACTATATATAAGAACCCATTAAAAAGATTAAGAGCAATAGAACATTTCAACAAATTTCTATAGGTACACATATTTTTGATACCTGATAATCAATAAATAATATATTTTTTGGAGTAGCAACAGGTTTATTAATACACAACCATTATTGTGTTACAAATACTTAGAATTAACATAATAGTTGATATAAGTCCTTTAAAAATAATATATTTTGATTTAATTGTTGAATTTATACATGAGCAAAATCATGTACATGTAAATGGGTTGAATGTAGACAATGTTAATGTTTTTGCTACTACTGCTGGCTAGAAATGCTGGGCTGGGACACCAACAGAAAAAAAGGAAGCACAAAGCACTAGATGTTTTTATCACTTATACACGTACAATTTACAACCATTCAAGTAACTAGCATGTTGGAAATACTTCACGAAAACATATTAAACATAAATCAGTCGAAGGCAATCTATTTTCTTTTCATAACACACCTTTTTAGCTTGATTACTTTTAGTACTCTATTTATTCCAATGTCCTCAAATAAAACGAGCAATAATAAGGATAAAACACACATTGAAGTGTATTTGGGGTATTTTTGATCTAAATCCACTATCAAAATAACAAATTTTCCGTTTTTAAGCTGTGAATGTATTACAAAAACTACTTCGATAAAATGTAAACAAAAGTTTATGGTATTTGTGTACGAAATATGGGTTGCCTGCGCATGGTAGCGAGTTTTTAACCGGATTTATGACAAGTGATAGGTTATATCCCGAAAACGTCAGCGCAGTAAAAGCTGCGCGTCTTTTTCCCGCCCAGTGAGTGTCATGGGCCTGTGAGGAAGTTCGTCACAAAAGGGAGGACACCTAGTTTAAGGACTTTTTAAGATTTTACTAAGAAAGGATCTTGATTTTGATTGAGGACCTTTTTTTCTTTTTTTTTTAGAAATGCTCCGGGTTTAAAAAAATCTATTTTAGGTCTCCGTTATATATTTCTCATTTCAAAAGGGTTCCGTAGCCAAAAAAGTTTGAGACCCACTATTGTTGAATCGGTGATACAGCTGTATGCTGTCTTTAACTGTTTCGTGCTTTCATATATTTGTCTTGCATCGTTCCAATTACTGATTTATTTTCCTTGTATACGATATAAGTGTTACCACGTTTCCAGATATACAATAATTATCGTTTTATACGATAATTTTGGTGTTCTATTAGTCCAAGAGCCCACTGCAAATTTTGACCGTCATCTGATAACGAAATGAAATATGTTTCAGAGGCATGTAAAAATATTGTACTTTGCCAAACGGCACCTGTGCCTATCACTGTCCTGAGCAAAATAGTTAAAACAATGGCACTTCCGGTGTCATAATTAGCGAGAAATGTCGTCATTTGATAACGAGATAAGACTTATGCCATCGGATATATAGCTATTGATTAATAGAACTTAAAAATGTACCTGTGCCACCTCTTTTCCTGAGCCAAATGCCTGGCACGGCCTATTTATTCAGCCAAAATTCTCGACAAACTTCCGTCATGTGATAACGAGTTGAAACAATATGCATTCGAAGGGGCATAATGTCCTATTCAGGAATATCCGTATGTGCCACGTTTTAACCTGAGCTAAGTTGCTGGCACAGCGTAATTTCTGAGACGCGCCTCTCCCAACTAATTTATTTCATATGTACAAAAAATCACATAAGCCATGACAATGAAAATTATTTATATTGAAAATTACAATCCTCTAATAATTAATTGTAAACTTATTACTGAAGCCTTGGTTTGTATCATAATTTTAAAGGCTTTTTAACAGATTTAAAATAATAGGAGATACTCATATTGTTAGAATATTTAATTTTTTTGTATGTTCACTGATAAATATATACCACGTTGTCCGATTTCTATGATTATTTTTTTGTTAGAAAAGGGGACACCGGGTTAGTCTTATATAAATTTGGTCAACATTCAGATGTCATCAGTGATAGGATACACGAAAAAATAATTAAGTTCTTCGAATGACAAAGAAAGGTTTTTATAATTAATGTTATCAATATACAGGTTTATTATTTAATATAATATCTTTCCAGGTATTTATTTAGATATATTCTATTACTTTTTAAATTTATAAAAAAGTGTAACTACAAATTGAAAATAGAATTCAATACGACGATGATATAGTTATATTCGGAAGTTTCCCAGAAAACGTATTAAAGGTATAATTACTAAGGATTGTTGAATTATTTATTTTTAAGTACATACATAAAAAAATTAAATTAAATAAATATGTATACACAAACAATTTATCAACACTAAAATACATTATTATTTAAAAAAAAATCCTGTTCGTGACAAAAAAAATTACGTCTAATCCTTTCCAACAATTTTAACATTTACTCATCATCTGATTCTAAAAAAAACATTATTCAAATCATTCAAATAATTTAACTCATTCAACTCGTCGTTATCAACAATATTTTCAATATATTTTAAGACACCAACGACTTTCAATGGCGTTGGGTCTCCCTTGAACCACACTGGTTCCAAATGTTCATTTAGCTCCCAATCGCATTCTTCAACATTTAATTTAGAACAATTTGCATCTGCAGTGTTTTGCCACCTTGAATAGACGTACACTGTACGCAAGACCTTTTGTTCCATAGTTCTCCAACATAGAGGAATAAGACTTGAATCCAACCCTTTAATTGTTTGCATAAAATGCTCGTTTTTACCATTTTTTTGAGAAAACAGTTTTTCAAACAGTTGTAGCTAAATAAAAAAGCTAGAGACAGATATCATGCAACGAAAGTGTTGTTAAGTCAATTACAAAAAAACAACAAAAAACAAAGAGAACCAAGTGGCGAAATGAAAAACAAAAGCAGAGAGAACACTTAAAACGCCTTCAAGTAATACAACAAATTACTCCACCGAACTCTCTAGTGACTGCAGAGAAATCCAAATATTAATATTGTAAGAGGCAGAAAACGATCAAAACTTTATATAGATAATATGAGACTGCAATTAGAAAATAAAAGGCTGATTAGAGAAATTAATAAGTACAAGATGCGGGCATATCGAGCCGAAAAAGGTATGACCGGCAAAGTCATTTCGTCAATTACCAATGCTTCTCCATTATCAAAAACAGAGCTGACAATTCATAATGCATACCGGGAATTAATAGTCCAGGTGTAGATAAAGTTAAAAAGCAATTATATAAGTACAATGTGTTAACTCATGCTCTATCGTCTGAATATGCGAATATGCCAAAATAACGAATAATTCTGAAAAATTAACTTTAAAAAGCAAGAGGATGGGGAAGTTAAGGTTATGTTTTTAAAAAACATAAACGATAGTGGTACGAAATTCATATCGGATCAAAATGATGTATTTTACATTTCAAACGAACAAATCTTGGAAATTCTTGAAATACCTACAATAAAATTAAAAGCGATCGAATTTATTATGAATTTAAAAGACCCATCAATGTTTATGAAATCTAGTTCAACTATTTTAATGTTATCTAGATATATTTTTTTACGATTGTTTATTTATATCAAAGTTTTTTAAGTTGAATTACCGTTAGAGTATTTTGTAAACTTACTGAGTTTTTTTTTTTGATAATTTTAGAAAAAAAGTTCCTTGTGTGTTATTTTGCTTATTATTTTTCCTATTTATTACCTTCCTGTCCACTGTATACTGTATTACAAACAGTCCATTGAGTTACCTTATTTAATAATGTCTGTAAAATAAAATTAATTAACTAGAAATAATAAAACGCACTTGGATATCTTTAATAGCATTAAGAATAATGTCCTTAAATTAATATATGTAAAATATTTACACTAATGGTTCCATTTTAAACAAATATAGACTTTATGTTTGAGAAAAAGTAACAAAGTGGACATAAAAGTTGAAAAAAATAAAAATAGGAATCTGTCACTCTATCTTTTTATTACTTTTAATCACCATGGATTATCGGTGTCTTGATCAAAACTTAAAATATGTACTATTTGTCTTAGACCCAGTAGATATTTTTGACGAGTTTCATAAAAGCCGGATTTATTTTGGTACGCATTGACAAACAATTCCAAAAAACTCATTTAAAAATTAAAAAGTACGCTGCTAATAATAGGTTCCCTGATTTAAATATATTAGGATTATATTTTAATAGTCAAAACATTCATAATATAAAATAATAAAAATGGGTATCGATTTTACCTAAAGAGGTGGTTTTCTGAAAATGACCCATAAGTATTGAAGCATGCATATGACCATTTATTATGACCATTTATTTACAAACACCCATTACTATTTATTGATGCACATCATTTTTTCTTCCAGTTCGAATGTGAAACGCCAATTTTAACCCCATTCATTACTAGTAGACGTATTTTGCTATTTATAATCCTTAAAAATATTTTATACTTACATCGATTTTGAACATATTATCGAATTTATCCTTGTACTTCTTTTTCAAAACCATGAACTTGGCTTTGCACTCCGCTATTTCACGGGATAACTTTACATCTTTGTATTTGAATTTTTTTTTATTTGACGAAAATGTAACATATTTAAACATTTTTCGAGTACATCGTTAAAGGGAAACACTTTTTTCCCTTTTATATCGCATAAAAAATATCTATCCATGAATAATAAGAACTATTAATAAAATGAATCAATTAATTTTTGATAATTTTAAGATTTATTTGTTTACTTAATATTGTGATTCATTTTTACAGGTTGTCATAGAAACGTCAAAAAAACTGCCTACTATGATTATAGTTTAAAAGATAAAATTTAATATTTCAGGTATAAAAATTAATGCTGTACCTATTTAATTCTATTTTACAATAGTTTACTTGTTTAGACGGATAAAAATAGTAATCAAATTTATCTAAACAAATACCTATTAAGTTATTTTCGTAACTAATAAACCTGTATATTGATAAGTTATAAAAGTAATTTTAAAAAACAAACTCCTAAATCGTACAGTTGCTTTTGCAAATTAAAGAGTTTGATCATTTTCTCGTGTATCATCAGACCTTGACCAAATTTATTTGTGAACACCACTGAGGTACCTTCTATCTAACAAAAAAATAATCATGGAAATCGTGGAAACAACGTGGTATAGTATTATCGCTGAACGTACATAAAAAAATTACATACCGACGATTTGAGAACCTTCTTCTTATTTTTAAATCTGTAAAAAAGTATATAAAATTGGAATTCAAATCGAGAATTCACTAATAGGTTCAAAATTAATTATTAGGATTGTAATTTTCAACATAAATAGTTTTCGTTGTCATGGCTTATGTGATTTTTTGTATATGTTACGGTTAAAGTGTTTACTTGGCTAGTTTATATACTAGCTGGATAGAATACAAACTATCCAAATGTCCTGCTATTTTGATGGAAAATCATATTTCTACTAAAATAGCTATGCATATTGGTTCGTTTGTATACTAACCAGCTAGTTTACAAACTATACAATATTTATCGTCAAAGTACAAACTACAAGAAAAGTACACAAATTAACCGGTATTTTCGGCTAGTTTATAAACTATCCACAGTATTTGGATAAAGTGTGAATTTAATATTCGTAGTAATACATAATAACCAGCTCGTTGGTTAGTATGTAAACTAACCAATCCTCTTTGGTTAATTTAGTTTAGGATAATAAAATAATTTTTGATAAAAAATAAAGTTTATTTATAGGTATAACATTGCTACTACTACTTAAAACTAAGTAAAAAACAAAAAATGATGTAAAAAAAAGACAAAATATTAATAAAAAACTTTAAAACATTGCAATCACAAAACAACGAAAATTATTATTTATTGGAGCAAGGTGCACTGTTGTGGCACTTGCTGTTACACGTATCCAGAGACTGAAAATTTTCCTGCAGCGCTTTGTAATGTTATTTCCGTGTCTGTCTTGATATTTTCTAACTTTATAAACTGTTGCTTACATATTTCAAATTCGTTGCGGGAAAACAGTTGTTTAAGAACACCGTGAACAGTTTCAATTCGGTAAAATTCATCTTCTACGCTCATTATTACGCCCAATATGTTTCTATGATCTGACCGACTTCGGTCTACGTCTGGAATGGGCACTCTCACGGACGTGCCGACAGTTCCTGGTTTAAACTTCTTCAGAGAAGTTTGTAGCATTTTATTTGCTTGCTTTTTTGGACTTTCGTGGCGTGCATCTCTTATCGCTTTAATATTGTTTTTATTTTGATAATGGTCACATACATTTTCTTCAAAACATAATGTGCATTTCTACTTTGATAACGGTTCATTGAGAGCATTTTCAGTTGTTTCAGTACCTGGATTCATTACCCTTGCTTGTTCTTTAATTAAAACTGAAGTTTCATTGTTATCTTCGAGAAAAACTGAAGTTTCATTGTTATCTTCGAGTAAAATTGAGGTTTCATTGTTATCTTAGAGTAAAATTGAGGTTTTATTGTTATCTTAGAGTAAAACTGGGATTTCATTATAATTATCGAGTATAACCAGCTTAGCATTTTCGATTAAACCTGAAAAATATTAGGTTGTACTGGTTTCACAATACCTTTTTTTGTTTTGTTCCGTTTGAGCTGACAGGTTTCGCAAGTTTCAATAAATAATTTTACCGTTTCCTGCGTTAGGTTATAATACTTTTCATTTAATAATTTTGTTGTTGCCTGAAGACCTCCATGCCCAGTTGATGGGCAGCTTTAATGGCATCATAACATTCACTCAAACGTAAAATAATCTTTCCAGATTTTTTATGTAAAATTACATAAGTTGATTCGATTCTTTGTAAATCATAAGTATTTACCACGTAATAATCATTTTTGTTACTCGTGTTAGGTCCAGTTTCACGTATTCTTTTTATACATTGCAAAAGTTCACTGTAATCACTGTCATTCATTAATTTTGAATTTTGCGACTTTTGTTCGTAAACTTCCAAAAGTAGGTTTTCAAATTGTTTCTGTTGATTCATTTTTATTACCTTCTTCTTTAACAAATTTTACGAAACACCACAGTAGTAAACAATAATAACAACACACACTTGCCATAACTATAACCTCACTTTTCTAATAAATTAACCAAAGATGATTGGTTAGTTTACATACTAACCGACGAGCTGGTTATTATGTATTACTACGAATATTAAGTTCACACTTTAACCAAATACTGTGAATAGTTTGTAAACTAGCCAAAAATACCGGTTAATTTGTGTACTTTTCTTGTGGTTTGTACTTTGGCGATAAATATTGTATAGTTTGTAAACTAGCTGGTTAGTATACAAACCAACCAATATTCATAGCTATTTTAGTAGAAATATGATTTTCCATCAAAATAGCAGGACATTTGGATGGTTTGTATACTATCCAGCTAGTCTATAAACTATCCAAGTAAACACTTTAACCGTAACATATATATGAAATAAATTAGTTGGGAGTGGCGCGTCTCAGAAATTACGCTGTGCCAGCAACTTAGCTCAGGTTAATACGTGGCACATGTGGATATTCCTGAATGGGACATCATGCCCATTCGAATGCATATTTTTTTAACTCGTTATCACATGACGGAAATTTGTCGAAAATTTTGGCTGAATAAATAGGCCGTGCCAAGCATTTGGCTCAGGAAAAGAGGTGGCACAGGTACATTTTTAAATTCTATTAATCAATAGCTATCAGATGGCATAAGTCTTATCTCGTTATCAAATGACGACATTTCTCGCTAATTATGACACCGGAAGTGCCATTGTTTTAACTATTTTGCTCAGGATAGTGATAGGCACAGGTGCCGTTTGGTAAAGTACAATATTTTTACATGCCTCTGAAGCAGATTTCATTTCGTTATCAGATGACGGTCGAAATTTGCAGTGGGCTCTCCTACTATATACAATGTACTATTGTAATGTACTTATGACCCAGATAACAATTATACATTCTTAGCATATTCTTAGTATATACTTTTTAAGAATACGCATATACTGAGAATATACTTTATTTGCATTTAGTACATGCTCAGAAGATACTAAGTATATGTTACGTGATGTTGTTTATACATGCTATGCAGATACTGAGAATGTACTTTAAGTATGTGCACAGTATGCAATAAGTATCTACTTTCATTTGATCGTTCTAAGTATTTAAATTTCGCATATACTAGGCATATACTACACACTCTAATACAGGATGTTTCATTAATATTGAATGATTGATTAAAGAATAAGTGAATATAATAAAAATCGTTACCATTTTTTAAATCTTTATTTCCAAAAATTCATACTTATTCTTATTTTTATTACAAATTTTTTCTTTGTCCTTAACCAACCAATATTTGATTGTATCAATGGCTTGAGTTTCATTTGCTTACTTCCACTGGATCTTCATTGTACCTAAAAAATAAAAAAAACAACAAACTTGGTACATATAAACAACAAACTTGGTACATATACAAATTAAATGTACATAACTAATGGAATATTTTTGTCGAAAGTAAAACATTAAAACTTGTACATGGCATTCCACAAACAAAAACAAGAGTTGCATAAATGATTATTATGTTTAGTGAAAGTTTAAAAATATTTTTAATTACTTACCACCATTTTGTAGTTTTCGTCCTCCTTTAGCTAATTTTTTAGTTCTTCCAGGTCAATTTCTGGCCTTACAGGATTCTTTTCATGGAAAGTGTGTATGTGATTCTGATAACACTGTATTAGTATCAATCATATTAATACATTCACATTGGCAATTAATATCATGTGTATCAATTGATATCATGTGTTCTAACATCACTTGTAGGTCCTAAAAACTAAAAATATAGTAAAATTTGTTTATTTTTATATAGAACAAACGATGCAATTGATTTTTATTAGTTTATTTACCTATTACAAGTTCAAGCTTGATCAAAAAATTTGTAGATTATCTCATTCCTCTCTTCTATTAAGGATGTGAATGTTTTTTTGGCCTGAACACTCAACATTAGTGCGTTTGCTAGCGAATTACCAGATCGGCATCTGGGAAAAATTCATATAGATATGTATATAAACATGTTTTTACATGTATTTTTACTTGTAAGCATTTAGAACGTTCTCAGAATATGAGGTACATGCTGGTATATGACTTTTAGAATCTTGTTATAGCACGTCCTCAGTATATACTTTTTTGAATATACTTTTAAGACACGTACTCAGTATATACTTTTTAGAATATACTTTCAGAGCACATACTCAGTACATACTTTTTAGAATATACTTTCAAAGGTATTTTCTAAGAACATTCTACCAAAAAAAAAACATAAACAAGACGTTCTTAGTATATTCATAGAACATTATGATGTTATGTGGGGATAATTTCACAACTCTTTCAATAATTTGGTTCAGACTCCACAAGACAGATAATTCGGACGAATTTCATTTTAAAGAGGGTGAAATGCAGGAAAGGGATGGAATTTTATTGTATTCCGATGTAATGTGGATCCGAATGACTTGGCAACACTGTATGGTACATACGTAATAATTATTATTAGATTGCGTGACAGCTTTTTCAACTGAATGAATTACCTTTATTAGGAACCTTTTCTTTCAGAGTTAACACGTTGGCTGCCATGTATATATTATGCACACACCTCTCCCATCGCGACATGCGCATACATATTATTCACAAGCAGCGCATGATTTCAGGTTAGGATCTGTAAAATATGCATATGTACCGTGCATTTCTTATGGGAATCTATTGAATAGGCATTGAATTAACAATTTTTAAGTTGCTCTGGTAATATCTTCCTATTTACGTTTTCTGTTACATAAATATATGTGACAACATTTTATTTCCGTTCATAAAGTATGTTTTTCCTATAAATAACTAACTAAACAAATAAATAAAGGAAAATAATTGTAATACTACATTCATTTTGCAGGTTATATTAGGGAAAAGTAAAAATATTTTTCAGTTTTTATAAAAAAAATATTGTGACGACAAAAAATAGTTTTTCTACTAACAAAAGTCGTTTTTACAGAAAGCTAATATAATATGCATAAACAAAAATATTAAGTTATTGACAATAGGGCCGTCCTTTATTACCTGCTTTTAAAGCGGGAATTGAATATACAGTGAGCACCATAAGTCTTAGGGGGGGTAAGACAGCTTTGTTGCTCGCCTAATTTAGCTATAATACAACGATATTTTTTTGTCACTATTACGGTTTAACTGAACAGTGTTGCCATGTCGATTAGATATCCAAACTGGCCCGCATAAATAATAAGAAATATTATGCCATCTGTTGAACACAAGAACTATTAAATATGAAATACTGCTCCATATATTGAACAAAAGGATTCTTAAATATGACTCATAAATTACATCTATTGGAGTGTGCTACTATGGTCTTAAGCTGTTAGAATGTTGTCAGTTTCTAAAAATGGGTTAGCTTGGGTGGGGGAACTAAGAGGGAACAACTCTTGAGTCAGGGACTGACTTAGGTTATTAGTATCACAATGAAATATTAGATTTACTTATAAGATGTTTAATAGAATATTTTGAACGTAGAATATTAATCACGTAAAGTTTGGTTGCAAAGATTAAAAAAAAATCATATTTTTCTTTCAGAGAAGAATGCTTGGATGACACAGAATGCAGAGGCCACCTAGCGTGTAGAAATGGAAAATGCATAGACCCATGTGTAGGAACTTGTGGAGTAAACGCCAACTGTGAAGCTAGAAGAGGAGTACCGATTTGTACCTGTCCACCGGGTTATACAGGAAATCCAATACAATCTTGTAGAAGATTTAACCCTGGTACGTAAACAACTATCTAAATGGCTATGAAGTAATTGTTTAAAGTTGTCACTGGTTGCCAAAGTACCAAAGTTAATCCAGAAATCCATTTTGTGTTACTATTACATTTATTATTACCATTTATTCTTCCTCGTTTTATCATATTTTAAGCATTAACAAATATAGAACGTATTAATATATTTTTTAGAGGAACTTTGTCATCCCAGTCCTTGCGGAGCAAACACTCACTGTGAAGTTAGGAACGAAGTGCCGACTTGCTCCTGTCTTCCTGGATTCCACGGTTCTCCGACGTCCGGATGCCGACACGAGTGCGAAAGTGATGTGGAATGTGGTCCAATTCAAGCTTGCATCGAATTCAAATGTCAAAATCCTTGTTTGAGCCAATGCGGTAAAAATGCCGAATGCGAAACGATAGCCAATCACAGAGCTGTCTGTAAATGTCCTAAGGTAAGGTTTGGAATTTGAAGAATTCTCTATATTGCTGCTGGCGACACAATGTCTCGGTTTTAATCACATAAACAGTATTTATTTCTATATACTTCAGAGGAAATATACAATGAGTAATGAAAAAATATCGCGGCATTTACATGTTATATTTTACCTGTGAAATGTAATTCTTTCTTCCTTTTTTTACTTTTAGTTTTTACTGAACTTCATATTAATTTTTCGTAAAAAAGCTCAAAATACACGAATGACACCACGGCTTCTTATGCACCAAAAAAATGGCAGTAAAACTATACTTTGATCTCAAACCTCTTTGTTGGTCTGAAATACAAGTTATTTAATTTCATTTTTCAATTGTAAATGATTTGAAATGTTTAAATCGTTTGTTATAGTTTTATGTACTATTTGATTTTTCTATTATTTATCAGAACTACTTTGGAAATCCTTACTCATCTTGCCAACCAGAATGTTACGGCGACGTTGACTGTCCCAGCTCTAGACCGGCCTGCTTCTATGGTATATGCAAAAGTCCATGCGAAGGAGCTTGCGGCGTGGGAGCCAATTGCGAACTCAGAGGACTTACTCCGGTATGTTCGTGCCCCAGAGATATGACTGGTGATCCTTTCGTACGTTGCAGACCCTTTGAACCAAGTAAGCAAACGTTTATTTATCTTTTGCTGTATCAAATATCGAGTTTTCCCCAATATCCGTATTCCTCGTGACCAATGTAATGTCAAAAGTAATATTAATAACTTCAGTAGCAACATTAAAACAATGGTCGTTTACACCGTCGTAAAACGTGTTATGAATCATACAATAACTTTTTATGAACGGATGAGTTGATCATGCTGATGCTGAACAATCGTTTTGTTTTCTTAACCTCAAATTTATTGATTTCTTTAATTATAGACAAATAACTAACAACTACTACTGTGAACTCTGTTTTCATAACGAAGATCCATTTCTTTTAATAAAAATCGGGACAAAATGTTAAAAATAAGAATTGACAGAGGTTCAAGGTCAACTTTATGATTTCTGAAGCGTTAAAGCATACTTTATTTGCGCTTTTATGATAATCCATCATGATTTGAAAAGCAGTGAAGCGGTTGACAGTTTATCATCACCGAATACACATTATTCACATACTTTGATTTTTTGTGACATTATTACAACACGTTTGGAAACGGTGAACACGACCAATGTCACTGACGTATTTGACAGAACTGACACTCTGACTCAAGTAATCCCTCTTTTCCTTTGCATCGACAGTGTAGCACTGAGCTACGTCACTTCTGAAAATATTGTTCCATCCATACAATTTGTATAAATGAAACGATATTTTCAGAAGTGGTGTAGCTCAGTGCTACACTTTCGATGCAAAGGAAAAGACCTACTTTGATTACTATACGGGGCAAGAGAGAGGTCCGACACGCCCAACATAGGGCGCGGCACATACTTTGACCGGCCATTTTGAACCCTATGACACAGTTTATAGCTAAAGAATCAGATCGCTCACTCTGCGTCGGCACTTTTTATCTCAATGTTCCAGTTTATACACTGCGCAACTCAGATAATACAATATATGACAACCGCCTACAATAAAACAGCAGTCTTCTACGTATCCTGAATTTGTATCCCTGGAGTGGATGTTATTTTGGAACTTTCAACTGGTCCGAGTGAGCTAACTGATTCTTTAGCAATAAACTGTGACTCCAAAAATAATATTCACTGACACATGTGACTGACACTCACAGCAGCAAGCAAAATATCAGGTGCGTTTCAATCATCCGCTTCTGTTTCCGGAATTGTCGGTTCAGTCGTTCTAACCTGTCAGATTAAAACAAGAAAACCGACAATTCCGAAGAAGAAGCGGATGATTAAAACGCACCTATTAAAAATATTGCGCCAAGATGTAGGCAACACGTAATAAGGGTTCAAAATGGCTGAGTTTTCTATATCCTTTTAAAAGGCACTCAGAAAGCTGCGCAGTGCGACCATTCTCCGTATAGTAAAAGAAAATCAAAGTATGTGAGTAATCCTAATAGTCACGGCTATTTTCATAAAATTTCTTGTTTGTTGTAAGACTCTGTATATTTATACTTGGTTGGTGTTCTATTTTGTTATTAATTTTTGATATTATTTTAGAAGACTTGTGCGAACCAAATCCATGCGGCAGCAATGCACATTGCGAACCTGGTTTTGACAGGTCCAACAATGAACGCCCTGTTTGTACGTGTCCACACGGTTACACAGGGGATCCACTTAGAGCTTGCTTCAAAGGAGAATGTACTGATGACAGCGAATGTGCTGACAGTCAGGGTTGTATCGATTTCAAGTAAGTTTGTTGAGATTATTTTTTTTTAATCTGTCAATATATTCAGATTTAATGACAGTTCTACAAAGCTATTTTATTATAGTGAAGGCTTATTTCGGCTATAAGATATTCACCAAATGAATACAAGTAAATCTAATTTAGCAACATTATTTAAAGGTATACTAAGTGGCAATAAAACCATCTCGAAACTATCTTCGACCCGTTAAGATTGTCATGTGAGCTAGTTTTGACTAGCCCGGTCATACTCTAATCCCTTAAGTCCCTCTCTGCCTTATTTAACTCTCTTACGGCATCCACTTTTCTTTGGATTAAATAATAACAGAAAGGGAATACCATATATTTTAAGTTTGCAGTGTAAAAATACCCCATACCCAACATAACATGACTAATAAATAAAGACAAACAATTGTTAATGCTTTATCCTATGGAAGTTAATAGTCGATTAAGATATGGTTTGGTTTTCTGGGGCATCTCTACACTTTCTATTTATGTATTTTTAAAACAAAAACGAGTAGGGTCAAGTGGGGGTAATGGTAACTGTAATATGTCACTTTTTAAACTAATAAGATTTTTTCAATGTTTATTTTTATTGGTAAGGAATCATATTTTTATGGGGTTACTAGGGGCTTTTAATATGTGTCTAGAATAATTTAACCCGCTACATTTGTCTTTTGTTTTAATTTTGGCAGTTTACAATTTTTCTGTGTAGTTACAATTTCCCCATACGTGTCGTGGTAAATCTAAATTAAATGCTTATTTGTTATAAGAGATGAGGCATTAAAATGTAAATAAAGCTGCTGAGTATTGTTTTCTGTATTTTGAAATAAACCAGTATATTTGCAGTTATCTTAACAAAAACATAACAATGGTAAAATGTAACTTTTATTCACAAAATTGGCCATTTTACATGGTGAAAAATATGTTTTAACGCATATAGGTACATTTAAGAAACTAAATAAGTGAGTCTTATTCAAATGCACCTACACATCCAGGAAATATAGAGACATTTTCGTTTCTCCAATTTTATTTCTATATCTGGTAAAATGGCTGTAATGGAGCTAAATTCTATGTCTATGGTGTGCTCTTCTACAGTAAAGAAGGTGGTGGAATAAGTATCTTCACGTCTAAAGTACTCAACAAATATATTGGCATTAGGCACTCATAGAAGTCCTGTGCTTCCTAATAAATTTTATTTCTATTCAGCATATCTTCCAGCACTCTTCTTAAGTATTCTGCTATGTATTGAGGCCCTTGTATGTTTTTCATGTACTTGCGAGGCATTTTTGCAGATAATTATATGATTATACGAAGGTGGAACCCTATGCTCTGCCCCTGACCCATTTCTAAGAGGTGGCTTGATTAGATCATATCTACAAAAATCAACTTTGTATCTCAAAACGTTATTGTTCTGTGGCTAATTATTGAACTGAATTAATGAATGAAATACCTCCAGAAAAAAGGCATGACGCCAACTCAAATTCATGAAGACATTGTGGCTTCTATTGGGGAGTCTGCAGTTTCTTATGACCTAGTCAAACACAGGTGTCGAGATTTTAAATGCGGAAAAAACATCCTGTGAAAACCAGCATGCTGGTGGTACTCTCATAACGGTAACAACAGACAAAAACATTAAAAAGGTACACGATATCGTTCTGCAAGACCAACGAGTACGCATCAGGGACAGGTTTATCATATCATGTGGTGCGCCACATACTGAATAAAGAATTAGACTATGAAAAAGATGAATGGAAACTGTTAACCATTGATCAAAAAAGAAATCGGGTATTGACTTGTGAGCGACTTTTGAAAAGAAACCAAGCAAACAAAGAAAACTTGCTTAGTCGGTATGTTACCAAGGACGATGCATATTTGCAACACGCAAATTCAAAGTCGTGCCGTTTGCTAAGAAGTTTTTGCTTTCTCTGTTCTGGGATATTCCAGAAATCATCCTGACTGACTTTTTACAAAAGGGGAAGAGCATTATAGGAGCCTATTGCGCACAATTGATTTCTGAATTGCGAGACGCTTTTAAAGAAAAAACCGAGGAAAGTTAAGGAACGGTGTGCTGTCCCAGCAGGATAATGCTCCCAGCCATACAACTTGTATTATCATGGCTGTTATACACCAAGCAGGTTTTGAATTAGTGGGCAGCCACCAAATTCGTCTCCCTGTGATTACAGGCTGTTCCCCAAATTAAAAAAAAAAACTGACGTGGGAAAAAATTTTCCAGTAAAGATGAACTGATGCAAATTGTAGAGAGGTGGTTGCAGAGGTCGGACAAAATTTTTTCCAAAAGGCTGTTGAGATGTTAGAGCAACGTTAGACCAAGTGCAATAGTGTAGAGAGAAACTATGTCGAAAAATAAAACAATTAATGCCACTGTAGTTTCACAGTAAGGCGGTCATAGATGCAGCATATGGATCCACCCTCGTATATGCCAGATTAAATAATAATAATAATATGCATTCACAATTATTACCGCATTTATTTTTATAATAACCCCAAAGTTCTGGATTTATGGGGTAAATGTAAATGAACAAATATCAGCAAAAAACAAAAAATCAATTAAACTGAAAACCCTAAATGAATACCTGAATGCTTACTTACTCAAAATTAATGGCTTGCAATAAATTTGATTTACACACAAACAACTATCAAAAATGTGTACATCACCAAAAGGAATTATAAAATTTGTGAAGGCAACAAAAAATCGCGTACCACATCCTTTCTTCGCGTTGGTTAATGATATTGCGTAATGGTAATATTGCTGTATTAATAATTCTTTAAATCAATGTTATGTACCAACAAAAAAATCTCTCCAATATTAAAAAATTGTATCACAATTACTCCATTTTTATTACCCCCCACTTGACTCTACCTACCTATATTAAGTTGTACCGCATGGATGCATTCTACACATATGTTGTAAAAACTTATTCAAGCAGCACAGGAAGGGCTTATTTGAATAACCTACTTGGAAAAAAGTAAAAACTCTGTCCAGTACTTAAATCATATTTGGCTCAGTGGTACTCTTTTATTCTAGAAGAAGGCTTATTAAAGCGAGTACTAGAGAATGATGATGGTTTCGAAAACAGAAGACAGTTGGTCATTCCAAAGACTAGAGTAGCCGAAGACTGTCAGTTACACGACAGTCTACCAGGAGGACATCTCGGTGTTAAGAAAACCCTTGAGAGAGTTCGTGAAAGGTTTTATTGGATGAACAGTTCCGATGGTGTAAGAAATGTACCATCTGTGCTATGAGTAACAGATCCCAACAGAAAAGAACAGCCCCCATGAAGCAGTACAACGTCAATAGCCCATTTACGAGGATTGCCTCAGATATTGCTAGTCCATTGCCCATGACCGAGAATGGTAATAATTACATGATGGTGGTTATGGATTATTTCATGAAGTGCGTGGAAATCTACACCATTCCAAATCAAGAGACTGCAACTGTTGCAGACCTATCCATGCCCAAGATGGAGAGCAAACAGCTAAATTGGAGGATCATTAGAAACATGCTGGAAGATTTTGAAGTCTAAATACTGGTCTGCAGCCATTCGCCTAGTATCCAGGTTTCAGCGAAGACCGTGCCTTGTTACTTCCATGCAACTGGAAATTATAAAAGAGGATCCAGTTGCAGATACAATCATTCAATTTAAGTTCCAGGAGGAAATATTTCTTAAGGAGGGGGCGACGTGATGCAAAAGCCGTCTCTATTCCTTGTTTACTCCTTGCCCGTGGTATGAAGTCTAGCGCTGGCCATATAGAGACAAACGCACCGCTTAGAGAAACTACCACATACTGTGATTACTATACGGTGCAAGAGAGAGGTCCGACACGCCCAACATAGGGCGCGGCCATTTTGATGCATTTACCACAGTTTATAGCTAAAGAATCAGTTCGCTCACTCTGCGTCGTCACTTTTGATCTCAATGTTCCCGTTTATACACTGCGCAACTCGGATAATACAATATATGACAACCGCCTATAATAAAACAGCAGTCTTCTGCGTATCCTGAATTTGTATCCTTGGAGTGGATGTTATTTTGGAACTTTCAACTGGTCCGAGTAAGCTAACTGATTCTTTAGCAATCACATACTTTGATTACTATACGGGGCAAGAGAGAGGTCCGACACGCCCAACATAGGGCGCGGCCATTTTGATGCATTTACCACAGTTTATAGCTAAAGAATCAGATCGCTCACTCTGCGTCGGCACTTTTTATCTCAATGTTCCAGTTTATACACTGCGCAACTCGGATAATACAATATATGACAACCGCCTATAATAAAACAGCAGTCTTCTGCGTATCCTGAATTTGTATCCCTGGAGTGGATGTTATTTTGGAACTTTCAACTGGTCCGAGTGAGCTAACTGATTCTTTAGCAATAAACTGTGACTCCAAAAATAATATTCACTGACACTGACAGCAGCAAGCAAAATATCAGGTGCGTTTTAATCATCCGCTTCTGCTTCCGGAATTGTCGGTTCAGTTGTTCTAACCTGTCAGATTAAAACCAGAAAACCGACAATTCCAAAGCAGAAGCGGATGATTAAAACGCACCTATTAAAAATATTGCGCCAAGATGTAGGCAACACGTAATAAGGGATCAAAATGGCGGAGTTTTCTATCTCCTTTTAAAAGGCACTCAGAAAGCTGCGCAGTGCGACCATTCTTAATAGTAAAAGAAAATCAAAGTATGTGGAAACTATCGAAGTGATCCCTTTGCGGCGTATAAGTCATAGAGAGGAAGTTCGTTCGTTGTGGAAAACCGAGAGTGTTCTAGTACAGAGTTGGCTTTATTTATTTATTTATTTATTTATTTGTTCCATCCTAACAGGCTTACTGGCCTAAATTACAAGGATAGACTTTACAATATTTATTATTTACACAATCGATCAAAACGTATTAATATACATATTAAATAAATAGATATATAGATATAGGGGGATTAAACACAAACTCATATTGAGAAAAAAAATTTCTAAAAAATAAAAAGCAAATCATATAATAAAAGAAATGGAAAAACTAAAATAATTAAACAGACAAGTTCACAATATACCTATAAATTAGGTGTCTGAATGTTATTAGAGGCATATGCCAATCTACTTCGTGCAAGCAAGTAATATTATTTGCTAAACGGAGCATGGTTAGGAGAGGTGATCGAAGAGTGCTACTTACAAAGGGAATATTAAACATAATCGCGGAACGCGTAGGTCTAGGAGGTACATTAAATGGCAAAACTGACAATATTTCTGCGGAATTTATATGGTTATTTATGATTTTATACAAAAAAAGTATAGTAAACATTTTTCTCCTACAGTCTAAAGAAGGTATTTTAAATTCACTTCGTAATTGTGTTGTTCTGACACTATTATAATCTGGTCTAATAAAGTATTTTTTAAAGTAAAGGTATCTTAAAAATTTGTTTTGTATTCTTTCTAATTCCTGCAAAATGGTTTGGTATTCTCCATTCCATATTACAGAGCCATATTCAAGTTTAGATCTTACTAACGTAACATATATCAATTTTATAGAATCGATTTTGACAAAAAGAGACGTCTGTCGTATCGTAAATCCAAGAGCGCGATTTGCAGATTTTACTACATTTTCAATGTGTTTTTTAAAAGATAGTTTATAGTCATACGTAATTCCTAAGTCTTTGAATTCATATACCCGTTTTAGTGACTCATTATCCATACAGTAATCAAAAATAATTGGATCCTTTTGTCGAGTAATTGACATTACATTGCATTTTTTAATATTAAAGTCTAATTTACATTGAGCACTCCATTCCAATACACTGTTTATATCTTTTTGCAAAGCTGAACAATCTCTAACGGTTTGTATAGGCTTAAATATTTTTACATCATCAGCAAAAAGTAAACATTTGGAATATCTAATAACATCTGGCAAATCATTAATAAATAAGAGGAAAAACAAGGGACCCAAGTTAGATCCCTGTGGAACCCCCGATGAAGCGTGAAATTTACCTGAAGTGTTTCCATCGTGTTTTACTACAAAAAATCGATTTTGTAAATAACTTTTAAAAAGATTCATAATATTTTCAGATAGTCCAAAACGATAAATCTTTTGTAGTAAGACGCCATGATCCACTTTATCAAAGGCCTTGCTAAAATCTGTAAATATTGTGTCTAGTTGAGTCTTATTTTCTAATGAGTCATTTGCTTCGTTGATGTATATTAACAGATTTGAATTCACAGATTTTTTGGATACAAACCCGTGTTGTTGTTCTACAATGGTATTTTCGACAAATGCATACAGTTTACTATAAATAATTTGTTCAAAGAGCTTTGAAGGAGCACACATAACAGATATCGGCCTATAATTTTTTATATTACGTTTATCCCCAGTTTTATGTATTGGGGTACAAATTGAAGTCTTCCACTGCTCTGGAAAGGCAGCATTATTGATTATCAGATTAAATATGTGCAGTAATGGGTCACGTAACCATTCTTGACAGCCTTTCAGTATGTATGGTGGTAAACCATCTACACCCGCTGATTTTTTTGGTTTAAGCTTTTTAATAGCTTTATTAAAGTCTGAAACAGTTATAGATTTTATTGAAAATGTATCGTTAGCTATATTTTGAAAACTTTTAAAATTTACATTGTAGTCGGTTGCATTTGTGGGGTATACACTGGCAAAAAACTCTGCAAAGCATTGTGCTGTATCTTTGGACGGAATTTCCTTATCGTCGTGAATGTAATTTTCATTAGTTGAACTCTGACCCCTCCTCTTGCTAACATAATTCCAGAAAACATTAATGTCTGTGCTTACCTTATCTTCAATAGATTTAACATAATTTGTATATTCTTTTTTCGTAAGATATTTTAATTTTTTCCTAATCTCTATATATTTTTCAGTATAATAGGCTGAAATGTGCTTTATTTTCCTTAACTTATTCTTTTCCGCAATTAACTCTTTGATTTCTCTATTGTACCATACCGGAAATTTATTGTGATTTTTATATAATTTAAATTCAGGAACACACATTGAAAAAATATTATTTAAAATTTTATAAAAATTATTTAATGCTCTATGTACATTAGATTCTAAACATACCTCATTCCAATTAACGTCCTTGATAAGTTCTGCCATAAGATTGAAATTAGATTTTTTAAAATTATATTTAAAATTGCTGTTACTCTTGGCTTCATGTTCTGATAAATTTTCTACAAATTGTAGAATAATTTCTAATGAAGGATGGTATGAGTCCTCAATAATTAAAGGACTTGATGCATGTGTAATATTGCATGATTTTTCGTCTGAACATATTACTAAATCCAAAGTCCTTCCTTGAAAGTTAGTGACATCGTTATACAAGTTAAAAAAATTAAAATTTAAGAAGTCATTTAAAGTAGAAAGTTTTGTATTAAAATTGTGGTTGGGAATGAATGAGCCACTGATTTCCGGTAAGTTAAAGTCTCCGAATATAAAGTTTTCATTAGTCGCAGTAATGTTGTCCTGTAAAAAATGTATGCAAGAATCAAAAACAGCATAAGAGATACCCGGCGGAATATATATACAGGCCAATGTAATTTGTATATGGCTTTTTATCTTAATTTTGAGTATATTTATATAAATAGCGCGAGTTTGTCGACGGACAGGAAGATTCAAATAAAGTGTTGGACACAAATTGTAATACATAAATTAGAATTGTGAGTTATAATAGTGTCTAAGTATTATATAAAGTAATTAGTACGTTATAAATAAATTGTAAATAGTGTTTTAAATAAATAAACTATAAATTAAACTACTGTTACAGTATATTTAATCTCAATAACAAAAATTTCACTTATATAAAATTTAAAAAATAATAGTAGCCGGGCGACCAATCTAGGAACTGTGATTAGTGGATTTCATTTTTTTGTCGTTGTTTTTTATGGATGTGCCATATTTGAGATAAGGATGTGACCATAAACATGCCGCTTTAGGCAGGACAGTCCCGCTACCCAGCTATGTATCCCACTTTCCTTAAAAAACACAAAAATGTTTAGCTTTAAAAACAAGACGATCTTAGGCAATGCATACTATTAACAAAGTTTTGTCTCATATGAGACTAGTGAAAAACTCATTTGCGAGTTTCATCATTGCAAGCCAAGGGTAACATAAACAAGTCATGTTAATATTTCCACTCCCATTTAAAAACCAAAATATAGAAAACCAACCCATCAGACTGCATAAAATTAGCTTTATTTTCTTTTCTTATTTTGAATAAACATAAAACATTAGTTATTTTTAATAATTTGTATCATTATATATTTTATATATTTACAGTTTTACTATATTTTTACTGTTGTTATTCTTCGCTAAAAATAATAAAAAATTGATATGTTACCCTATTAAAATTGACAGACGTCCCGTTGTGAGAAAAAATTATATAGTGAGGACGTATCAATTGAAATAAATTTAGTATTTTTCTTTCTAACAGTATTTTAACAAAATACTTTCTCTGGTCAATTTTTATTTTCAAATGCGCGTTACTCTACAATTGAATATACTAATGACGTCACCACTTTCGTGTACATGACGTCATCGATTTTTAGTAAAAATTGAGCTCTATCTTAATGAAACAGGGAGTTAAGGGGGATCTGTTAAACTGTGAAGAGTTTAATATATATATATATATATATATATATATATATATATATATATATATATATATATATATATATATATATATATATAGAACGCCAAAAATTATAGTTATAATTTTAACATTTGTTTATTCGTCTTTGTTTTTAGGATTTAATGTTTCGACCATTTTCGATTTAGTGATGTTTACCATTCCCATACAATTTCAATTGTCTTTAAGGAAAGATAAATAAAATAAATCATCTTATTTCTTTCACGAAAGAACGTTTAGTGGATAGGTATACATTTTATAAAGAAGTCAAATCTCTAATAGATTGGAGGCATATGTATTTTAACATTTTTAAAAAATGTATAGCACAATATTGTATATGTTTAAAATTACACTGTTTTATGGACAAAAAATATGAAATTTTACGCTTTTATGAAGCTATAGTAGTAGTGGTATCATCCGGATGCTCGTTGTACATATTGTGAACACTCGCAATCAATTCTTTCCATTCCTCATCATCACTAAATTCCGACAATTCTCCTAACAGATCTTTCAAAGTAATGCCTCTATCCATCTTGATGGCATCGAATGGTAGCTCTTCGATAAATTTTTGGATGTCTTCTATCGTGGGAAATTCTTTGAGAGGTTTTTTCTTCGGTTTCCCTGATCCGAACATCTTCTTGTACACGAACTTGTTGAAAAAATATACGGCTACGGCACTGGATAAAATGAATAAGACTTTTTTATAGTGTTTTTTTAAGTCCATTTAATTTAGAACGCAATAAAAAATTGGAGAAAAATATTAGTTTACAATGTAACAAAAATGCCATTTGATGACTTAATGATTGTCATTCAAAAATTTACTAAGATACGCACACAGCATCGAAAACAAATTTCGACCCCCTACATGCTGGGCGCCATGATAACTCAATTTTAAGTTGGCACTATTGACAAGACAGGATCGGCGTAAGGTTACTGTAGGAAGTAGTAACTTTTCGCTCATTTCCAAATTTGTAAATAACGTATTTTTATCATATCCTTCTTCATCAAAAAATTAATGATAATCAAAATATAATTTCTAACTTTAATTCTGATATTAGGGCATTTATTTCAATTTTACTTAATTTTGAAAACAAAACAGAACTAATGGAAATTAATAGCGACAGTGAATCGTCTTTCTAACGAAAATGCACTTACAATCATACAATGGAATTCAAGATCTTTAAATAAAAATAAACGTAATTTTCTTAAATTAATTAAAACAAAAGATGTAGATATTATCATAATATTTGAGATTCGGTTTAAAAATGGCCAAAACAATTCTATTAATTTAAAAAAAATCGAGCAAATGGGTATGGTGGCGTAGCTATATTCGTTTCCAACAATATAACATTCAAGCAATTACAAATAAATCAAAATTACAATAATAAAATTGAAACAAGTGCTATTCAACTGGAAAAATCTAAAATAACTATAGTATCGCTATATAATGATTCGAAAAATAACATTTCAACTACTGACTGGGAAAACCTCTTTTCTCAATTCAACTCACAGGTGTTAATCTGTGGAGATTTTAATTGTCACCATTCCTTATGGGGTAGTATTACTAATGATCGAAGTGGTTTAGGTCTAGTTGAAGCACTAAATAATCTAAATTTAATTGTTTTACATGATGGCTCTCCCACACGAATTTCTGCCCCGAACACATCTCCTTCTGCTTTAGACCTTGCTTTATCTTCGCCAATATTAGCATCTAAATGTGAATGGAAAACACTTTCTGATACCATGGGTTCTGATCATCTTCCTATCTTAATAACTAATACAAATAATCCCGATAAACAGAAGGTGTTTCCTTCAAATATTTGGAACGAAAAAAAGGCTAACTGGGTTTCCTTCAAATCATATTTGGACAATATTTTTACCTCTTCTTCATCCTTTTACTCCTTTAAGCTTTCTTCCAGCATGGTGGGACACTGAGTGTTCCCATTTAGTTGAGAGTAGAAAAAGATAGCTTTATGCAACTATAGTCACACATCCAATTTGGGCAATTTTATTGTTTATAAAAATCTGCAGACCAAAATTTAGCTGATATTCAAACAAAAATCACAGAACAGCTGGAAAAAATTTGTTAGTAATCTAAACAAAAATACTTCAATATCTTCAGTATGGAGATATATTAAAAGTATTTTAAACAAAAATAAATATAATAACAAAACTGTTCTGGCTTCAGATCTAATAGAAAAATTATTTGACCATATTGCTCCTCCATTTCTTGATCCAAGTTTTATTCCTCAGCTGGTAAATAATAGGGAATTAGGAAATAAAAATAACCCTTATTCAAAAATAACTTTAACCGAACTAGAATTAGCAATTAAAACCACTTGTAAAACAGCTCCTGGAAAAGATAGCTTTTCTTATTCTTTGATTAGAAATTTACCAGACAATTCAAAAAGTGTCTTAGTTGAAATTTATAATCAATGGTGGTTACAAGGAATTCTTCCTGAATCTTCTAAGTGGTAATTATATTCATTCTTAAACCTATGAGAAACCCTAACGATCCATCGTCTTACCGCCCAATTTCTCTGTTATCTTGTTTTGCTAAAACTTTTGAGAGAATTATTAAACGTCGTATAGAATGGTATTTTGAACATAACTCTCTGTTACCTAATTCCCAGTAGGATTCCGTAAGTCATCTAAAGGTACTTTAGACGCCTATACTCAGTTAGTTAATGACATTCACTATTCATTCTCAAAAAAAGAATACACAGCATGTATTTTTTTTAGATCTAAAAGGGGCATATGACGCAGTTGATTTGAACATCTTACAAACAAAACTCTCCTTTTACGGTTTTGATACAAAATCCTTTGCCAATATTATTGATTTATTTAGAAACAGGAAAGTATATATCAGAGCTCACTATAACCTTCTGCATGGCCCCAGAATTGTCAACCAGGGTATTCCTCAAGGATCCATTCTGAGTCCCTTTCTTTTCAATATGTACACGGCAAGCTTGCATGAGATCTTCGATCAACCGATTAAGTGTATTCAGTACGCGGATGATGTATGTATTTATATCTTGTATCTTATCATGATTGTGTTGTAGATCTTACATATGTCATATATTGCCTTACAAGCTGGTTATTTGATCATGGTTTCTCTTTGGCTGCAAATAAATCAGCTGTGATGGTTTATACCCGTCACAGGCTGATAACAGGAGAAGTCATTAAGTTTAATTCAATATCTCTTCCAATAGTAAATTCCTTCAAATACTTAGGAATTGTCTTAGACAATAAGCTTACATGGAAAAAACATTGATTATACTTTATCAAAATATGAAAGAGTTATTAATATTCTTAAATGTGTCACAAAATTTAAGTGGGGTGCAGACACAACAACGTCGTTAATGTTTTATAGATCTTACATCCGATCAATCATCGACTATGGATGCATATTATATGGATCAGCTGCGAACTCAAGCCTTAAGTTATTAGATTGTATGCAAGTTAAAGCAGCCAAAATATGTCTCGGTGCTTTTAAATCTTCCCCTACTCCAGCAGTTCTTGCGGAAGCACAAGAGTCTATTCTTCACTTACGAAGACATTTTCTAGCATGCAAAAAGTTAGTTACATTTAAAATGTTTTCGGAAAAAATACTGAATTCTTCCTTTATCCTGAATATTGAAAACCTAACCAATAAATATTGGAAATTTAAAAATAGTCCACCTTTGGCTGAAACCTGTGTATCTTTAAACCAGTTTATAAATAAAATTGAGTCTTACGATATTCTTCCTATATACCAGTTTAATTTTGTCTCCTTATTGTTCAAGCCAAAAATCTTATTCCCCTGAGTTAATATACCTAATCATAAAATCAGGAACGCTAGATGCAATACCGGTCTTATTTTTTAATTGCACATGCTTTTTAAGTAGATCGTATTTGAAACATCTGCTGGAACACACGTTTTACTCTAGATAAAAATAAATTTCAGAAACCGCGCAGCTGCTACGGTTAAATTTTTATACTGGAATTTATCAAATATTGTTATTCTAAATTTCTACTCTTTAGTACAATTCTATAGACGACATGTATATTATTTGAACTTAATATTGTTTTTTTGTATTGCAGATGCCAAAATCCTTGTGGCAACAAATGTGGTGTCAACGCTAATTGTGATGCTCGTCGCCATCTTGCTGTATGTACCTGCCCTACGGGTTATACTGGTGATGCCCTTATCCAGTGTTACCCGAAAACATATTCCGAAGCTAGAGGAAGATCTTTGTACTACAAATGAAAGGAATGAATATGTATATAGTGTTATTAAAAAAATTGTTTCAAATTAAAATGCCTAAGTTAACTACTAGTTTTTGTAAAATAGCAATTTAATAAAATTTAAATAGAAAGTATGATTTTATTGATATTTTTTGTAACAGTACGAAGCGTCGTTAGGCAATATGGCATGCAGTTGGTCAGTGGAGGCTCGTGGTAAAAATATTAGCTTACCTTTCAGGGGGTTGTCTTCTTAGTCAAAGTCCCATTGATTTTATCGTGCTTGCTGAATGATGGATTGCTGGAACGATTGCAACACAAAAAAAAAGAATCACCAAGTACTATTTTACTTTACTCTATTTTCTTCAAGTAAAATACAAAATGTTTTAAAAAATGATGTGAAAAATTTAAACAGATAGTAAGTCTATCCTACTTCTTTTCGGTTCGCAAATTTTGTAATAACTTTTTCATTAAAATTGTCTATTTCGGAAGTAAACTTTTTTTTCAATAGATAACATGGAAAGAGCTGTTGAATGATCTTCGGTCATTGAATTTCTGAGAAACGTTTTGATTCGATTTAGTGTTGAGAAACATCGTTCGGCCTCTGATGTTGTCATAGGAGTTGTTACCACTATTTCTAATAATTTTCTAGTCTCCTTTAACGTATCTCCTAGATTGTTTGATATTAAAAATTTTAGTAGAGATAGTGAGCCATTCAATGTCCTGCAATCATTTCTTGAATAAATAACAGACAGTTCAGTTCGCAATCGTTCTTTGTCAAGTGTGGGATAAAAAGAGCATGCGGAAGTGAGTTTATCCTCGGGAAATTTACCATAATACTCTCCAAAGCATTCCGACAAAAAAATTGAGGCAACTACTAGATGCTCTTTAAAATCAAATCGATCTTTTGCACAATTTAGGATAACGTCACACACCTCTAAAGCAGAAATCCGATGATCAAATCTGCTGTTACTTGGGCGCTTGCGTTTATTTTCTGGTGGCTGGTCGCTTATTATATCTAATAGTCCAAGATCCCAGAGCGATAAGACATAACTTATTTTCTAAAAGATGAAACTTTAAGTTCTCAGTAGTGTCTCATGTACTTTGTATACCTGCGTGTTTGTAAAGTTTGCCCAGTGACACCTGGGCAGGTACCAGGTGAGAAAGGTGACTAAAAATAAGAGTTACTTAACTTAAATTTATATGGCTGATTTTTATATATATATATATATATACTCGACCAGCGTATCATGTGACATCCGGCAAAAATTTTGACTTTGTGACATCCACCCTTTGCAAAGACTTTAGGGAAAAAATAAAAATATGACTTCTTTTAATTAAAAAAATATTATGGCTGAGCGAAAAATATCACAACCATACACATTTTAAAAAAATAAAACGTCCTATCGTTGTGAGATCCAAAGTATACACGGTATATATTTTTATTAACAACACTTTGTGACATCCAGAAAAAACTTGCATCTTGTGACATCCAGTTGTTACGTCAGAGTATACCATTTCTACAAGAAAATTGCTATTCTTGTAACATCCAGCAAGTATATAAATACATTTTTGAATTGGGCACCTTATTACATCCTAAAAACTTAACACGTTTAACGCCAAAGCACACCCTCAAATTCTATGATTTTTATTGTTTTTTTATTCCAATGTGATTTCTTTAGTTGTTTTGATAAAATAATTTATTTCATTTTTAAATACTGAGGCCCTTCCTATGGGGTCTCAGTATTGCATTCGTGCAGACAAAAACATTTTCTTACCCCAATTTTTAAAACTTTGTTTTATGTTTCCGTTCATTCTCATTCTCTAACGACCTGTCAAACAACAGCTGTTGATAGTCAAAGTGAAATTTCTAAGGCAGGTTGCGACCTTCATATTTGCAACTATAGCCATTTTGGAGGCTATTTTTATTCAAAATTAGTCGCCAAGCCTGCCAATTATGAAAAATATATAAGCAGTTTCTTAAAAATTACTTTTTTATGGTGGTGCTAACTTAAGCGTACTACTATTTCGCCCCTAGCCACAAAAACACATTCATCAAATTTATTGGTAACCCCAATAATTAACCGGCCATTTTAATTGGCAAAAATCAGAATAATGCTTGGCTTTGCCTGTCAGGTATCAAGATGTCAACTGGGATGTGGGAATGGCTCTTAAATGTAAAATTATTTAAAAATGTATGCTTCTTTTGATATTTATTGCAAATAATTTGTAGTGTATCTCAATTAAAGCTTTCCATAAATAAATGTGCAGCAAGACAGATATTATAATGTTCTTATACAAAGCACTTTTTTATTATATAAAAGAGAGGTGGGATATAATGCTGGTTTACATATTCAACCAGCGAATTATAAATAATAATTAGTAAACTTCTTGAGGTTACTTTTGAATACATTTATTGTTGTTTTTTTTTTTTAATTTCTGTAGACAGTCAATTAAATTTTTTAAACCTTTAATAAAAATTATATTTTAGAAACTATTAGTGATGGCTGCCGTACATGAAAGTCAGATTGGCTTCTTGTATTATAGTTGTGATATTGTGAATTATATTGAATTTTTTCTAATAGATCTGATGCGATGGTACTATTTTATAAATAAATATCAGTCATGTACTGAACATAATTTTGAACTGAAAGCCAATTTATTTCTTTTAACATAGTTGCAATACTCATCTTTCTGTCCTTTATGTCCCTTATTAGAATATAAATAGGCAAAATAAGGAGCCCAAATATTTTACATAAGCAGGCTTAAGACGTAAAAGTGCCAATTATTATTGGAAAAATTGCTCGAATAAGTTTTTAAACCCTAATCAAAAGGCGATATAGAATGGTTTTAAAAATCAAGGCTTGTGAAAATTATCACATGGATAAACCTAAGTAATGCCGTTTCATAAAAACAAAAATTCAACGTCCTAATACTACTATAGGCTTTCGTTCCAAGTTAAATCATTTCTCGTTTTTGTTACGCTACGAGTTTACCCTTGTGGGCCTCAGTCTCGATAAGGTGGCAACCACCATTGTAGCGTCTCTCGAATTTTCTTTTCAGTGTTTGATTGTGTATATTTTTAGATACACTGGCCCAAAATAGTATATTATTAAACGAGCAATTTATGGTAGCCATTATTCACGCAGGGTGACGTTTGCGTCCCGAGCCGCAGGCGAGTCTAATACTATACTTTGTACCATTATACCATTATGGTTTCTTTATTAAATAAAAGTTAAGTGTAAAATGGAAAGTTTTTATTAAACATTGGTAACTAACTGTTGTTTTTTCAACTTTTCAATTTTCCAATTTTTCGAATTTCTGATTTTTCGATTTTCCGATTTTTCAATTTTTCGGTTTTTCGATTTTTTGACTTTTCAATTTTCCAATTTTTTGAATTTCTGATTTTTCGATCTAGAAAATATCGTTATGAAAAGTATCGCCCATCTTTAGTGATCTACCGGAAATTGCCAGAATTAGAAAAGAGTGAATTATCATAATTCACTCTAGTGTTATATGGGTACCATATGCTTTTAGTTAGGAGGTAGAATATTGATTTATTATTAAGTGGTCGTGGACAAATTAGTTTCCGATTGAAGTAATTTTTTAATCTTTTTTTTGGTATGTGGATATCCCTTATAGAGATTGAGTACAGGTTCTCCCTTTTCCAATAGTTTGGGACTCCCGGATCATTAGTGCAAGTCAGGCTTATCATTTACCCACTAAACGCACCCTTGAGCAGGTAATATCTTTTACTTGTCCATTGGGACTACTTTATTAATTTTTTTGAGTATCTATCGACCTCGTATGGTTGATTCTCCGGTCTCAAGTGCATTAACACGACCAGTTGGTGAACCTAAAGATAAATCCAGCGGTGTTTATTATTTTTGCTCACAGACTATTTTACTACAAACATTTTTGTCCACGACTGTTCTATAAAAAATTCATTATACTTGTAATTCCTTAAGAATAATAATACCTATTATTCACTAGTGAATAATGATCCATTAGTCACGGTATGACGTCACGACAGCACACGTATGTATAAACTGATATGAAAATATTATTAGTAGGTAATCGAAAAATCGAAAAAAAAAATCGAAAAAAATCGAAAAATCGAAAAAATCCAAAAATCGAAAAAAAAAAATGAAAAATTGAAAAAAAAAAATCAAAAAATCGAAAAGATGAAACTGCATTGTGTTTCTTATTAATGCCTTAATAGATTATGGTAAGTTGTAGAGAATACATGTGCCAAATTTTAATAACATAATAGCGGTTGGTAAGTTATGAAACAAGAAAGAAATTGGCAAAGTTAATAAAACTACCTCTATCTCGGTTATAAATGGCGAAAGAACCATTAAGTAAGATTATTTGGAATCATATCAGAAGCATAAAAAACTAAGTATTAAAATAAGAGTGAAACTTCTTAGATTAATTCACTCTAAAATAAAAAAGAAATAAAATCCGCGTACATTAATATTTATCGCACAGCTACTTAAATATACTATTAAGGTTATAACTTTAAACGGAAGGGCACCGACGATGCACGAACGACGATCGTTTGCAGTCGTTTTTATGAATTAGCTCATCATATTTTTTATGTATTAACTTTGATTTATTTAAATTTATATAAATTTATTTAAATTTATTTAAATTTATTTAAATTTATTTAAATTTATTTAAATTTATTTAAATTTATTTAAATTTATTTAAATTTATTTAAATTTATTTAAATTTATTTAAATTTATTTAAATTTATTTAAATTTATTTAAATTTATTTAAATTTATTTAAATTTATTTAAATTTATTTAAATTTATTTAAATTTATTTAAATTTATTTAAATTTATTTAAATTTATTTAAATTTATTTAAATTTATTTAAATTTATTTAAATTTATTTAAATTTATTTAAATTTATTTAAATTTATTTAAATTTATTTAAATTTATTTAAATTTATTTAAATTTATTTAAATTTATTTAAATTTATTTAAATTTATTTAAATTTATTTAAATTTATTTAAATTTATTTAAATTTATTTAAATTTATTTAAATTTATTTAAATTTATTTAAATTTATTTAAATTTATTTAAATTTATTTAAATTTATTTAAATTTATTTAAATTTATTTAAATTTATTTAAATTTATTTAAATTTATTTAAATTTATTTAAATTTATTTAAATTTATTTAAATTTATTTAAATTTATTTAAATTTATTTAAATTTAATTAAATTTATTTAAATTTATTTAAATTTATTTAAATTTATTTTAATTTATTATAAATATTTAAATTTATAAATTTATTTAAATATATAAATTTATTTAAATATATAAATTTATTTATTTAAATGTATTTAAATTTATTTTAGTTTATTTTAATTTATTTTAATTTATTTTAATTTATTTAAATTTATTTTAATTTATTTTAATTTATTTAAATTTATATTAATTTATTTTAATTTATTTCAATTTATTTTAATTTATTTTAATTTATTTTAATTTATTTTAATTTATTTTAATTTATTTTAATTTATTTTAATTTATTTTAACTTAGTATAATTTATTTTAATTTATTTTAATTTATTTTAATTTATTTTAATTTATTTTAATTTATTTTAATTTATTTTAATTTATTTTAATTTATTTTAATTTATTTTAATTTATTTTAATTTATTTTAATTTATTTTAATTTATTTTAATTTATTTTAATTTATTTTAATTTATTTTAATTTATTTTAATTTATTTTAATTTATTTTATTTTATTTTAATTTATTTTAATTTATTTTAATTTATTTTAATTTATTTTAATTTATTTTAATTTATTTTAATTTATTTTAATTTATTTTAATTTATTTTAATTTATTTTAATTTATTTTAATTTATTTTAATTTATTTTAATTTATTTTAATTTATTTTAATTTATTTTAATTTATTTTAATTTATTTTAATTTATTTTAATTTATTTTAATTTATTTTAATTTATTTTAATTTATTTTAATTTATTTTAATTTATTTTAATTTATTTTAATTTATTTTAATTTATTTTAATTTATTTTAATTTATTTTAATTTATTTTAATTTATTTTAATTTATTTTAATTTATTTTAATTTATTTTAATTTATTTTAATTTATTTTAATTTATTTTAATATATTTTAATTTATTTTAATTTATTTTAATTTATTTTAATTTATTTTAATTTATTTTAATTTATTTTAATTTATTTTAATTTATTTTAATTTATTTTCATTTATTTTAATTTATTTTAATTTATTTTAATTTATTTTAATTTATTTTAATTTATTTTAATTTATTTTAATTTATTTTAATTTATTTTAATTTATTTTAATTTATTTTAATTTATTTTAAATTATTTTAATTTAATTTATTTTAATTTAATTTCATTTGATTTATTTTATTATAAATTACAGTCATTGTTGATACACCTTGTAATAATATAGCTGCATATATATTTATTAGTCACAGAGAGTAAATGCATTTAAAAAACTTATTGGCTCTATGCGAAACCCAACAAAAAATTTTGGCAGTTAATGTGTTAACATAAAATAGATCTTAAAATGAAAATCCAAATATATCTAAAATAAATTTTTTGGATGTCACATAACCTAGTGTGTAAAGTTATAATATACTCTATGGTGGATGTCAGATAGTCGGGTGAGTAAGTTTTAATATACTGAATGTTGGATGTCAGACAGTCGAGTGAGTAAATTCTAATATACTTAATGGTGGATGTTAGACAGTCGAGGGACTGAAATATTTAATATACAAAATATACAAAACCAACTGACGCGAGCGCCACCTTCACATCTATACACTGGAACTAAATTTATACACAAAATTGAAAATTAAGCTATATGACATCCAGCTGAAATTTGTTTGGCGCCCTTTTAAACCTTTTCTAAGATGTTTGAACCCCAAAAACGTTGTGACATCCGAATTTGGATGTCACATCGCAAACGGATGTCATAAAGATACCAACATTTTTGCGACATGATGTCACAACGTCGGCAGGACGAATCTATATATATATATATATATATATATATATATATATATATATATATATATATATATATATATATATATATACTCGACCAGCGTATCATGTGACATCCAGCAAAAATTTTGACTTTGTGACATCCACCCTTTGCAAAGACTTTAGGAAAAAAATAAAAATATGACTTCTTTTAATTAAAAAAATATTAAGGCTGAGCGAAAAATATCACAACCATACACATTTTAAAAAAATAAAACGTCCTATCGTTGTGAGATCCAAAATATACACGGTATATATTTTTATTAACAACACTTTGTGACATCCAGAAAAACCTTGCATCTTGTGACATCCAGTTGTTACGTCACAGTATACCATTTCTACAGAAAAACTGCCATTCTTATAACATCCAGCAAGTATATAGATACATTTTTAAATTAAGCATCTTATTACATCCTAAACATTTAACACGTTCAGCGCCAAAGCCGACCCTCAAATTCTACGATTTCTTATTGTTTTTTATTCCAATGTGATTTCTTTTGTTGTTTTGTATGTGATAAAATAATTCATTCCATTTTAAAATTATTTTCTTTTTAGTTTTTGATTGTGTATATTTTTAGATACACTGGCTCAAAAAATAGTTTTCGATGAAGTAACTTCTTGATATATTTTTGATATGTGGAAATCCCTTATAGAGATTCGGTACAGGTTCTCCCTTTCCCAATAGTTTTACCCTTTACCCACTAAAATCACCACCTAAGCAAGTTATCGCCGGCCTCCTGCTAATATCTTTTACATGTTCGTTGGAACTACTTTAAGTATCTATCGACCTTATATGGTTGATTCCCCAGTTTCAAGTGCATTAACACGACCAGTTTGCAAACCTAACCTAAAATTACCTGAGAAGTACCCAAAACAAAAATCCAGCGGTGTTTATTATTTTTGCGCATAGACTACACTCACCGACTTAAAATTCGATCAATTCAAAATAATGATTTATTTAAAAATGCTCTAACTTTCAAATGCGGAGGGTGATTTAGATTTAGATAAAATACTGTAGTTTTAACATTATTATTCGGACATCTAAAAGTAATTTAGTACTCGCCGGATATACAGGGGGGAAAAGAAAACAATTTTTTCCTCTACTTTTGAAACACCCTGTAGGTTAATTCTAATAGCAGATCTGCACACAATTAACTTTATCAAGAAGACTGATTTGTTTCCAACATTTTGTTTTTTTATTTACCCCGATATCTTAATTTGTTTGTGAAATGTGACGGTTTAAAGAAAATGCAACATTCTTAATTTTTTTATTCAGTTTTAGCAAAGTAATACATAATTTTATAAACAACTCAAACAACAAATAAACTAATAATTATTACAAATTAATAACGGGTTTTTTACCCACGAGCGCGAATAACTGCCTCAATGCATCATGGCATACCCTCTATTAGATATCGAATCTTCATCTGGTCAATCTGATCCCATTCTTGGACCAAAGCATCTCTCAAAAAATTTAAAATACTTGGAGAAGGAATTCGGTTATGAACTCGTCTGCCCATCATGCCCCAGACGTGCTCAATTGGATTGAGGTCTGGGCTACGTGATGGCCAGTTCATCCTCTGAATTTCTGTTTCGTCCAAATATTGAGATACAATCCTCGCAATATGTGGTCGAGCGTTGTCATGCATAAACATGAATTCATTTGCTATAAATGGTGCAAATGGAATTACATATGGATATAGCACATCACGAATATATCGGTAAGCTGTCATTGCTCCGCCGCCAACAATGACTAAATCAGTACGAGCTTCCATGCTTATGCCGCCCCAAACCATTACCGATCCTCCTTCATAACTGAGTCTTGTGGAAAAATTTGCCTGGTCAAACCTTTCGCACCTTCTTCGGTATATTCTTTCACGGCCATCAGGAGAACGTAAACAAAACCTTGACTCGTCAGAAAATAAAATCTTACTCCATTCATCGATATTCCAATGTTGATGCTCCCTGGCAAATCGAAGACGTGCTGTTCTGTGATTCCTAAGTAACTCTGGACCAGTTGCAGGTCTTCTGGAGCGTAATCCATGTTCTCGTAATCGCCTTCGAATCGTTATTTCGTTAACAGCTACTTGACGTACTTCTTCTAAACGATTTCGAGCCATGACAGCAGTAGTATTTCTTTCTCGCAAAACATTTAATGTTATAAAACGATCATCTCGAACATTTGTAGAACGTCGTCTGCCAGATTCTCTTCGTCTCGAAAAACTACCAGTTTCATTAAAACCTTGTACAACTCTCTGGACGCTACACCTTGTAACACCCAATATTCTAGAAGTATAATACTGAGTCCTACCGTCTTGTACCAGAGCAACTGCTCATGTTGCATCAGTAAGCGTTAAAACCATGATATTATGCTGATAATGAATAATAATTAAACTGCAATTGCCAAATAACGAATATTTGACAGTTGTCATATTGTGAGTTGGCCACAACTCTTCTTATTTTGTAGTTTATTCTGTACCGTCATTTAAATTATGACCGTTTCTAAGTAGCATTTTCTTTAAACCGTCACATTTCACAAAAAATTAAGATATCGGGGTAAATAAAAAAAAAGTGTTGGTAACAAATCAGTCTTCTTAATAAAGTTAATTGTATGCAGATCTACTAGGAGAATTAACCTACAGGATGTGTCAAAAGTAGAGGAAAAAATTGTTTTCTTCCCCCCCCCCCGTATATCCGGCGAGTACTAAATTACTTTTAGATGTCCGAATAATAATCTTAAAACTACAGTATTTTATCTAAAAGTTGCTAAACACTTCAAATAAATAAGCCTTTGAAAGTTAAAGCATTTTTATATAAATCATTATTTAGAATGGATCAAATTTTAGGTCGGTGAATGTATTTTACTACAAACATTTTTAACTTCAAATTATTACTTTTGAGTTACACAAAAAAGTACATTTCTGAATTAGTTAAGTTCGTTTCCATATTTAAAGAGACCAGAAAAAACTAAAATTAGTCATGTTATTGTACAATGATTTTACTGCTAAAATATAACGTTTAAATTTTTATTTTTAAACATTTTGGAGATAAAAAATGAAACTAAAGGGGTTTTTAAGTAACTTCAATACGTTATAATGAGGATAATTTAATTTCAACTGAATTTTTTAAAGCTATATATTATGTTGGTACTTTTATATATCTGTGCCTATCAGTACCTACCAAAAGCAATGCTTTGAATCAATTTTGCCTAGAGTCTAGCGGTTATGATGTTGGTACGACATGCAGTGATTAATTAAAAAGTAATGATTATATTTGGTCATAAATATGGACTTGTAAGTACATTTTATTGTAGTGTACACGCATAACATGTAACTTTTAAAAATATGCTTAGTTTAAAAATAATATAAAAACAGTTAATTTTAGTAATAAAATCATCTAGTAAAAATTAAAAGCATATAATTATTTTTTTTGTGCTTTTTCCAAATATGGATACAAATTTAACGACTTGTAGTGTGTTCTTATAAGGATAGACAAATTTTTAAATTTTTTTGAAAAGATGAAACTGCATTTTGTTTCTTATTAATAGGTTAATAGATTATGGTAAGTTGTAGAGAATACATGTGCCAAATTTCAATAACATGTAAGGGTGGTTAGTAATTTATTTTAATTTATTTTAATTTATTTTAATTTATTTTAATTTATTTTAATTTATTTTAATTTATTTTAATTTATTTTAATTTATTTTAATTTATTTTAATTTAATTTATTTTAATTTATTTTAATTTATTTTAATTTATTTTAATTTATTTTAATTTATTTTAATTTATTTTAATTTATTTTAATTTATTTTAATTTATTTTAATTTATTTTAATTTATTTTAATTTATTTTAATTTATTTTAATTTATTTTAATTTATTTTAATTTATTTTAATTTATTTTAATTTATTTTAATTTATTTTAATTTATTTTAATTTATTTTAATTTATTTTAATTTATTTTAATTTATTTTAATTTATTTTAATTTATTTTAATTTATTTTAATTTATTTTAATTTATTTTAATTTATTTTAATTTATTTTAATTTATTTTAATTTATTTTAATTTATTTTAATTTATTTTAATTTATTTTAATTTATTTTAATTTATTTTAATTTATTTTAATTTATTTTAATTTATTTTAATTTATTTTAATTTATTTTAATTTATTTTAATTTATTTTAATTTATTTTAATTTATTTTAATTTATTTTAATTTATTTTAATTTATTTTAATTTATTTTAATTTATTTTAATTTATTTTAATTTATTTTAATTTATTTTAATTTATTTTAATTTATTTTAATTTATTTTAATTTATTTTAATTTATTTTAATTTAATTTATTTTAATTTATTTTAATTTATTTTAATTTATTTTAATTTAATTTATTTTAATTTATTTTAATTTATTTTAATTTATTTTAATTTATTTTAATTTATTTTAATTTATTTTAATTTATTTTAATTTATTTTAATTTATTTTAATTTATTTTAATTTATTTTAATTTATTTTAATTTATTTTAATTTATTTTAATTTATTTTAATTTATTTTAATTTATTTTAATTTATTTTAATTTATTTTAATTTATTTTAATTTATTTTAATTTATTTTAATTTATTTTAATTTATTTTAATTTATTTTAATTTATTTTAATTTATTTTAATTTATTTTAATTTATTTTAATTTATTTTAATTTAATTTATTTTAATTTATTTTAATTTATTTTAATTTATTTTATTTTAATATATTTTAATTTAATTTCGTGTGATTTCTTTTAATATAAATTAGTCATCGTTCACTCACCCATTGTTGATACACCTTGTATCAATATAAATGCATATAATATATATTTATTAAATAGTCACAGAGAGTGAATGCATTTAAGAAACTTGTTGGCTTCATGCGAAACCCAAGAAAAAAATTTGGCAGCTTATGTGTTAACATAAAATAGATCTTAAAATGAAAATCCAAATATATCTAAAATAAATTTTTTGGATGTCACATAACCTAGTGTGTAAAGTTCTAATATACTCTATGGTGGATGTCAGATAGTCGGATGAGTAAGTTTTAATATACTGAATGTTGGATGTCAGACAGTCGAGTGAGTAAATTCTAATATACTTAATGGTGGATGTTATACAGTCGAGGGACTGAAATATTTAATATACAAAATATACAAAACCAATTGACGCGAGCGCCACCTTCGCATCTATACACTGGAACTAAATATATACATAAAATTGAAAATTAAGCATTATGACATCCAGCTGAAATTTTTTTGGCGCCTTTTTAAACCTCCTTTATGATGTTTGAACCCCAAAAACGTTGTGACATCCGAATTTGGATGTCACATCGCAGACGGATGTTATAAAGATAGCAACATTTTTGCGACATGATGTCACAACGTCGGCAGGACGAATCTATATATATATATATATATATATATATATATATATATATATATATATATATATATATATATATATATATATATATATATATATATATATAGATTCGTCCTGCCGGCGTTGTGACATCATGTCGCAAAAATGTTGGTATCTTTGTGGCATCCGTTTGCGATGTGACATCCAAATTCGGATGTCACAACGTTTTTGGGGTTCAAACATCATAAAGAAGGTTTAAAAGGGCGCCAAAAAAATTTCAGCTGGATGTCATAATGCTTAATTTTCAATTTTATGTATATATTTAGTTCCAGTGTATAGATGCGAAGGTGGCGCTCGCGTCAGTTGGTTTTGTATATTTTGTATATTAAATATTTTAGTCCCTCGACTGTATAACATCCACCATTAAGTATATTAGAATTTACTCACCCGACTGTCTGACATCCAACGTTCAGTATATTAAAACTTACTCACCCGACTATCTGACATCCACCATAGAGTATATTAGAACTTTACACACTAGGTTATGTGACATCCAAAAAATTTATTTTAGATATATTTGGATTTTCATTTTAAGATCTATTTTATGTTAACACATTAACTGCCAAAATTTTTTGTTGGGTTTCGCATAGAGCCAATAAGTTTTTTAAATGCATTTACTCTCTGTGACTAATGAATATATATGCAGCTATATTATTACAAGGTGTATCAACAATGGGTGAGTGGACGATGACTGTAATTTATATTAAAATAAATCAAATGAAATTAAATTAAAATAAATAAAAAAAAATAAAATAAATTATAATAAATTAAAATAAATTAAAATAAATTAAAATAAATTAAAATAAATTAAAATAAATTAAAATAAATTAAAATAAATTAAAATAAATTAAAATAAATTAAAATAAATTAAAATAAATTAAAATAAATTAAAATAAATTAAAATAAATTAAAATAAATTAAAATAAATTAAAATAAATTAAAATAAATTAAAATAAATTAAAATAAATTAAAATAAATTAAAATAAATTAAAATAAATTAAAATAAATTAAAATAAATTAAAATAAATTAAAATAAATTAAAATAAATTAAAATAAATTAAAATAAATTAAAATAAATTAAAATAAATTAAAATAAATTAAAATAAATTAAAATAAATTAAAATAAATTAAAATAAATTAAAATAAATTAAAATAAATTAAAATAAATTAAAATAAATTAAAATAAATTAAAATAAATTAAAATAAATTAAAATAAATTCAAATAAATTCAAATAAAAAAAAATAAATAAATTAAAATAAATTATAATAAATTAAAATAAATTATAATAGATTAAAATAATTTAAAATTAAAATAAATAAAAAATAAAATAAATTTAAATTAAAATAAATTTATTTAAATTTAAATACATTTAAATAAATAAATTTATATATTTAAATAAATTTAAATAAATTTAAATAAATTTAAATAAATTTAAATAAATTTAAATAAATTTAGATAAATTTAAATAAATTTAAATAAATTTAAATAAATTTAAATAAATTTAAATAAATTTAAATAAATTTAAATAAATTTAAATAAATTTAAATAAATTTAAATAAATTTAAATAAATTTAAATAAATTTAAATAAATTTAAATAAATTTAAATAAATTTAAATAAATTTAAATAAATTTAAATAAATTTAAATAAATTTAAATAAATTTAAATAAATTTAAATAAATTTAAATAAATTTAAATAAATTTAAATAAATTTAAATAAATTTAAATAAATTTAAATAAATTTAAATAAATTTAAATAAATTTAAATAAATTTAAATAAATTTAAATAAATTTAAATAAATTTAAATAAATTTAAATAAATTTAAATAAATTTAAATAAATTTAAATAAATTTAAATAAATTTAAATAAATTTAAATAAATTTAAATAAATTTAAATAAATTTAAATAAATCAAAATTAATACATAAAAAATATGATGAGCTAATTCATAAAAAGGACTGTAAACGATCGTCGTTCGTGCATCGTCGGTGCCTTGCCGTTTAGAGTTATAACCTTAATAGTATATTTAAGTAGCTGTGCGATAAATATTGATGTACGCGGATTTTATTTCTTTCCTTATTTTAGAGTGAATTAATTTAAGAAGTTTCACTCTTTTTTTAATACTTAGTTTTTTTATGCTTCTGATATGATTCCAAATAATCTTACTTGATGGTTCTTTTGCTATTTATAAACGAGATACAGGTAGTTTTATTAACTTTGCCAATTTCTTTCTTGTTTCATAACTTACCAACCGCTACTATGTTATTGAAATTTGGCACATGTATTCTCTACAACTTACCATAATCTATTAAGGCATTAATAAGAAACACAATGCAGTTTCATCTTTTTAAAAAAAAATTATAAATGTGTCCATCCTTATAAGAACACACTACAAGTCGTTAAATTTGTATCCATATTTGAAAAAAGCACACAAAAAAATTTAATCATATGCTATTAATTTTTGAGTAGATGATTTTATTACTAAAATTAAATATTTTTTATATTATTTTAAAACTAAGCACATTTTTAGAAGTTACATATTTTGTTGATACATGTATGCGTGTACACTACAATAAAATGTACTTAAAAGTTCGTATTTAGAACCAAATATCATAATTATTACTTTTTAATTAATCACTGCATGTCGTACCAACATCATAACCGCTAGACTCTAGGAAAAATTAATTCACAGAATTGCTTTTGGTACTGGTAGGCACAGATATGTAGCTTTTAAAAATTCACATGGGATTAAATTATCGTCAATATAACGTGTTAAAGTTATTAAAAACCCCTTTAGTTTAATTTTTTATCATTTTTATTATATAAAAGAGAGGTAGGATATAATGCTGGTTTACATATTCAACCAGCAAATTATAAATAATAATTAGTAAACTTCTTGAGGTTACTTTTGAATACATTTATTGTTTTTTTTTTAATTTCTGTAGGCAGTCAATTAAATTTTTTAAACCTTTAATAAAAATTATATTTTGGAAACTTTTAGTGATGGCTTGCCGTACATGAAAGTCAGATTGGCTTCTTGTATTATAGTTGTGATATTGCGAATTATATTGAATTTTTTCTAATAGATCTGATGCGATGGTACTATGTCATTTTTATTTTATAAATAAATATCAATCATGTACTAAACATAATTCTGAACTGAAAGCCAACTTATTTCTTTTAACATAGTTGCAATACTCATCTTTCTGTCCTTTATTAATATTATATAAACAGGCGAAGTAAGGAGCCCAAATATTTTACATAAGACGTAAAAGGGCCAATTATTATTGGAAAAATTGCTCGAACAAGTTTTTAAACCCTAATCAAAAGGCGATATAGAATAGTTTTAAAAATCAAGGCTTGTGAAAATCATCACATGGATAAACCTAAGTAATGCCAATGTTTCACAAAACAAAAAATTCAACGTCCTAATACTACTATAGGCTTTCGGTCTTTCGTTCCAAGTTAAATCATTTCTCGTTTTTGTTACGCTACGAGTTTCCCCTTGTGTGCCTCAGTCTCGATAAGGTGGGAACCACCATTTTAGCGTCTCGAATTTTCTTTTCAGTGTTTGATTGTGTATGTTTTAAGATACACTGGCCCAAAATAGTATATTATTAAACGAGCAATTTATGGTAGCCATTATTCACGCAGGGTGTCGTTTACGTCCCGAGCCGTAGTCGAGTCTAATACTATACTTTGTACCATTATACCATTATGGTTTCTTTATTAAATAAAAGTTAAGTGTAGAATGGAAAGTTTATATTAAACATAGGTAACTAACTGTTTTTTCGACTTTTCGATTTTTCGTTTTTATCGATTTTTTTTTCTATTTTTTTCAATTTTTTTTTCGATATTTCGATTTTTTTCGATTTTTCGATTTTTTTTTCGATTTTTTGATTTTTTTTTTTTTTCGATTTTTTGATTTTTCGATTTTTTTCGATTTTTCAATTTTTTTTCGATTCTAATATACTTAATGGTGGATGTTATACAGTCGAGGGACTAAAATATTTAATATACAAAATATACAAAACCAACTGACGCGAGCGCCACCTTCGCATCTATACACTGGAACTAAATATATACATAAAATTGAAAATTAAGCATTATGACATCCAGCTGAAATTTTTTTGGCGCCCTTTTAAACCTTCTTTATGATGTTTGAACCCCAAAAACGTTGTGACATCCGAATTTGGATGTCACATCGCAAACGGATGCCACAAAGATACCAACATTTTTGCGACATGATGTCACAACGCCGGCAGGACGAATCTATATATATATATATATATATATATATATATATATTTAATAGAATATCATTTTCAAGTAGTATCGCAAGTATCAGACACTTTCCATGAACCAAAACTTTTGTTAGACACTTTAAAGCTCCACCAAAAATAAATGAACTTCACTTATTTTTTAATGTCTGATTTTTGAATATGTTATCGAGATAACTATTACAAAATTATATTTAATCAGTCAGACAAATTGGAATGACCAAAAATCCCCTAAACACAAAAATTATTCGGCCGTGAGTACGAGCGCGAGAGCATTATGCATGCGTTTCAGAGCGAGTGAGACGTCCATTTGTAAAACCCAGAAATCCACCTTGATGAAATCTTTGGAGAAAGGTTTAGAGCACAATCTACCTGCTCAAATAGATGTTTTATTAATTGACGGTTTCTTTTTGCTACATACCATGAAAAATGTCCCGAAAACTTTTGGAGCTATCTCAAAAAAAATGCTTCAAATGGTAACGCAACTGAAAGCGATAAGATACGAGGTTATTTTTGATCAATATTTCTCTCCTTCCATTAAAGATTATGAAAGATCTCTTCGCCAAGAATCAACTCAACTGGATTTCAATATTGCTACTCCTGATCAAGTTAGACCTTCAGATTTTTTAAAACAACTGAAAACATCAATTTTAAACAAGCCCTCGTTGATTTCTTTATTCAACATCTCCTTTTAAAAGGCACTCAGAAAGCTGCGCAGTGCGACCATCACATACTTTGATTACTATACGGGGCGAGAGAGAGGTCCGACACGCCCAACATAGGGCGCGGCCATTTTGAACCCTATGACACAGTTTATAGCTAAGGAATCAGATCGCTCAATCTGCGTCGGCACTTTTTATCTCAATGTTCCAGTTTATACACTGCGCAACTCAGATAATACAATATATGACAACCGCCTATAATAAAACAGCAGTCGTCTGCGTATCCTGAATTTGTCTGGAGTGGATGTTATTTTGGAACTTTCAACTGGTCCGAGTGAGCTAACTGATTCTTTAGCAATAAACTGTGACTCTAAAAATAATATTCACTGACACCACATACTTTGTTTTTAGAAAATCAAAGTATGTGACTGACACTGACAGCAGCAAGCAAAATATCAGGTGCGTTTTAATCACATACTTTGATTTTCTTTTACTATACGGAGAATGGTCGCACTGCGCAGCTTTCTGAGTGCCTTTTAAAAGAAGATAGAAAACTCCGCCATTTTGAACCCTTATTACGTGTTGCCTACATCTTGGCGCAATATTTTTAATAGGTGCGTTTTAATCATCCGCTTCTGCTTCGGAATTGTCGGTTTTCTTGTTTTAATTTGACAAGTTAAAACGACTAAACCGACAATTCCGGAAGCAGAAGCGGATGATTAAAACGCACCTGATATTTTGCTTGCGGCTGTCAGTGTCAGTGAATATTATTTTTTGAGTCACAGATTATTGCTAAAGAATCAGTTAGCTCACTCGGATCAGTTGAAAGTTTCAAAATAAGATCCACTCCAGGGGGTCGATTCTCGACTTTTATTCCCATGGGAAAATAAAATTTTCCCATGGGAATTCAGTTTTCGTATTCTCGGCATAAGCGGTGGAATATTTTCCAATGAGAAGTATGGGAAAATATTCCCCTGCTTACGAGCATTGGAAATTGTGTTTTCCAATGGGAATTGTACTAGAGTTTGCGCATTAAAGTCGAAAATTTGACGAAAGACTACGCGAAAGACTAAGACATAACCAAAGATTATTGGATATCTTGGATTTTTGGTGAAATTGTAGTTAAAACATTTTTTTGGTGTATTTATAGATTGATATTATTTTATTTATGTGTGGGTATATTATTTTTACCTCTTTCACTAAGAACTGATTTTCTTAAATTAGTTAGAAATTGTGGGAGCTGCTAAGGGACTGGCAAATTGGTAACACAAATTGAGAAATTTGTAATAAATTTAATAAGACCTTTTCGAAAATTTTATTATTTCCGTTAACGAAAGAATTTCTTAGTTTCTCGAAACTTTCGTTGCTCTTCCATACAAAAGCTACTTTTTCTTTTTTCAATATGTGAAAAGAAAAACTAAAAATAACTCGATAAGTTTTAATTATACATAATCGAATATTTTCACTTGTCCTCGGTCAAGCTAGCGATTGCTCGGCACGGCATCTGCTCCAGCGCAGAGGCTCGGCAGGTAATCGGTTACCCAAAAACCACAACAAATACAAATAATACCAACAGTAAATTTTAAAATATCTTTAATGTTATTGGTTATTTCGAAATATTCGTGAACTTAATATCAGACATACGTGAAACTATTATTTCCATGGGAATGTCTATTCCGACAAGTTCGAGAATTGCATAACCTATTACCATGGGAATATAAGTAGTGGAATCTTTTCCCATGGGAAAATTTTCCAATGAACTCGAGAATCGAGCCCCTGAGGCGAGTTCGGTCAGTCAGGGGCTGGAGCGGGACAAATTTTAGGGTGCTTTTAAATGACATTTAAGCGTGTTAAACTGTCACTAATCGGACTAAACTGAACACTAAAAGAGTCGTTTGGAGTTAAAAGTGTTAAAGGAGTTAAAGGAACGTGGCAAACCGAACGCAATGCAGGGATACAAATTTAGGATACGCAGAAGACAGCTGTTTTATTATAGGCGGTTGTTATATATTGTATTATCCGAGTTGCGCAGTGTATAAACTGGAACACTGAGATCAAAAGTGCCGACGCAGAGTGAGCAATCTGATTCTTTAGCTATAACACCCGTATTCACCATTGTCTTAATCAGAGAGTTAACTCTTAACAGTCTGTTAACGTTTTTCTTTGGTATTCACCAATGATGGTTAGGGATTAACACTCAATTAAATCCTCTGATAAGTTAACAGAGGGAATTCGGGCTAATAAACCTGCTAACAGACTGATAACACAGTGTTACGTCATTTGTCATCTTTGATGTTATTAAACTAACAATTTCTTGATAGGATGGAAAGAATTAATTTAGTTGATTTTAATAATTTATTGAGTTCATCTTCAGATAGTGACGATGAAATTAGACGGCCAAGAATTATGAAGCATCGAAATAATTTGATGAATGAATTGGATGACGTCGATTTTAAAAAAAGATTTAGGATGAAGAAAGATACTGTGGAGTCAATATCTAACATGTTGCATGGTTTGTTTGAACCAGTAGATAGGCTAAATAACCCAATTTCTAAGCTAAATCAAATTTTAATATGCCTACGCTTTTATGCAACAGGATCTTTTCAAATCAATATTGGGGACCATTTCAATGTGTCCCAATCAACCGTATCCAGAATAGTGCGAAAAGTTACCAGAGATATAGTACGTTTGCGTCCTAATTTTATTAAAATGCCTGAAACTGATGAAGAGAAGCGACGAACAATATTAGGCTTTTACCAAATTGCAAACTTCCCAGGGGTAATAGGTGCCGTAGACTGCACACACATAAAAATTAAGTCCCCTGGTGGAAACCAAGCTGAAGTCTTTAGAAACCGAAAAGGGTATTTCAGTATTAATGTTCAAGCTGTCTGCAACTCAAACTTAAAAATAACTGATATAGTTTCTCGTTGGCCTGGATCTGTCCACGATACTACCATATTCAATGATTCCAATATAAGGGCACGATTTGAAGGTGGAGAATTTGTCCCTTATTACCTTGTTGGAGATGGTGGTTATCCCTGTAGAACGTACCTGCTAACACCACTGGGAGAAATTCTAACAGTAGCTCAACAAAGGTATAATTTTTCTCAAATTCGAACAAGAAATCCAGTTGAACGTTTATTTGGGGTGCTCAAAAGGCGTTTTCCTTGCTTATCTGTAGGTATGAGTTTGTCAACCGAAGTAATATGTGAAGTGATTGTGGCCACTGCTGTGTTACACAACATTTGTCTTGAAGAGCAGGATGATATGGAAGATATAGTGGATGAAAATAATGATAACGAGGCAAATTATGTTGACGTTGTTCATCATTATAACAGAAATGAAGAAAATTATACAGTTAGGAATTCATTAATTAATACAATTTTTCAATAAAAAATTTATTTTATAAAATACAACTTTTCTTTTAATCACTACACAATATTCCTACATCCTAATCAACTAAATGAGCATAAAGACAAGATGAAACTAAAGACTAAAAAACATTTTTGACTAATAATAATAAAAGGACTCTATTTGTAGTAAACAAGAAAGAAGTACTTGGATAACCAAGTTCCCAGTCCAACACTAATACTGTTGAATATAAATAATGAATAAAAAACTTTATGAAACGAAAAAAAAAATATTTTTGGCAAACAACCATTTTGACATAAGTATATCACTTTACTCTGACACAAGATTATTGTATTCTTTTTTTTTTATTTCTAGTTCAAGCATTTCTCGTTGCTTAATAATTTCTTTTATTTCAGTTTCAATTCTCTTCCCTTCTAAATTTTCTTTTTCAGTTTCTGCTATCAATTCCAAAATGCTATATTTTTTCTGCAGGATTTCATACTTTTTTTTGTTAATGGAATCGGTTGTTTTCCAATGAGATGGTTCTTTTTTAGTCTTCTTCTGAATTCCTCCAGTCTTTGATGGCTCACGCTCACCATTTTCCTCCACTTCAATGGAGTTCACATTTGACTTACATACTTTCTTTTTTTTTGATAAAGGATCTTCGTTTTTTGGCATAATGTCAGTAAGTATATTCTTATTGTCTTCATAGTTTTCATACATAATAATAATATTTTCTGTATTCACATCAGTGTCATCTGGTTCTTTACTGGAGGATGGAATATTCAATGCTTCATTATTGGAGTCAAATTGATTATTTATATAAAAATAATTATCTTTTATTATATTTAAAACTTTATTGTCAAAATCCGTAATGGTTGGTGTGAAGGTACCTCCGCCAGTCTTTAATAATTCTACCTAAAATATATTTGGATTTATTAATCAAGAAACTTGAACTAGTAATTGACTTTACCTTGTCTTGTGCCTTGTGCTGTTTAGCAGTTTTCTTGAACTGCTCATAAGCACTTTTCAGTTGGACACCAGTTCTCAATCCGCTCGTAGATGTTGAATTATATTCACAAGCTAATTTTTCCCAGCATTCCAATTTCTTCTTATTAAATACAGCGTTTGTTTTTTTATTTTCAATAATATCAAAATATTTTTGAACAAGTGTAACTAGAACCTCCTTTTCATGTTCTGTAAAGTTGGCAGAACGTTTTCGTTGTTTGTCCATTTCAATTAAACAAATAAATCAGTAAACTTATAACTTTTGCACTAAAAATTATTAAATTCTTTTCTTTCGTTCTTAAAATTTACAGACAGATGACGGCAATAATTTAATAAATCAATAGTGGTGAAGATAGCCACTACAGATCAGTACCAACATAAATTCTGGTTACTTTCAGTTAACTGTCTGTTTACTAATATTGGAATGAAATTTTATGGTGAATAGCAAATGTTCTTATCACACTGTTAAATTTTAACTGTTTGTTAGTTATCAGTCTGTTAAGTCAAAAATGGTGAATCCGGCTGTAAACTGTTGCATAGGGTTCAAAATGGCCGGGCCCTATGTTGGGCGTGTCGGACCTCTCTCTTGCGCCGTATAGTAAAGAAAATCAAAGTATGTGGCGACCATTCTCCGTATAGTAAAAGAAAATCAAAAAAAAAAAAAAAAAAAAAAAAAAAAAAGAATCAAAGTATGTGGTTAAAATAAATAATTTTTAACAGGCCTCTAAAATTTGTGTATACAGAATACCATTTTTGGTTAAAAAAATTAACGGGCGGCTAAAAGTTTAATTTTTAATGGCCTCTAAATTATAACTATAAATAGTCTGGACCGTATGTTCATTTGCGGTATATTTATAAACATATTTTATTTAATAAAAAAAAATTCGATCCGTTAATCAGATGGGTGAAGGTCGGCCTAACTTCGGATCTTAGACCATGTGGCTTTGGTATTAATTTGTAGACTTATTAAAAATAATTAAATTTGAAAATTCTTACTGTGATATATTAGAGAACATATGGTCCACAATAAAACTGGAAAATTACGAATGTTTGAATAATAATAATAATAATAATAATTAATAATAATATTTGTTTTCTGGTTTTTTATATTTTGGCTTTTTACTGTTTCCAGCGCCACTTCAGGAACAGCAATAGTGAATGGTCGAAGTGAGGAATAATACCTAGGCATTAGCATTATTTTTAAATAATTAAATTAAATTAAAAACTTCTGGCCAGCGGTGGGATTTGAACTGCGGACCCTTGGATTCGCAACTGCAGATTAAAAACTCAGTCATCCACTCCTCTAAATAATAATAATAATAATAATTGATAAGAAATTTCTAATCTAGTTACATAGTAGATCTTTGATACCTTGATAGACACAAAAATATTTCTTCTTTTTTTTATAAACATCTTTGGTTCTTGTCATCTTGTCAAAGTGAAGAATGTCAATAATGTCAAATCATATGTCAATATTTCTGCATTTCCTGCCAAAAAAATGTCAGTAGTCAGGATTCCGTATTCCTGCCTGTTGCTAAAATTAACTGAATAAAGAGACTGAAAAAACCAATGAAGGGAAACGGCAACTTATAAATAAAATTAAAATGGCAACAAAAATATTGAGAACTAAAAACGTACATAGTTTATTCTACAAATCGTTTTCGGGGTGTTTATCACAAAAGACCACATTAACTCAATTTGTAAAATTCCAAAATGATTTAAATTTAAATGTAAATAGTAGTTTTAAAAGATTTAGTCTAAGTGCAGTGATATCGGGTACAGCTGGACATGCAGAAACCACAAGTACTACACAGGGTCTATCGAAATTACAAGCTCAGGAACTTATTTTAAGATTAAATGGGGAAGAAAGAAACATTCTGATGTCAGCTCTACATGAGTATCAATCGAAACAAATCAAAGATGAATACGAAGGTAAGTAAAATCTCAAACAGGTATGTGATTTTCATTTCATTTATTCAGCAACTTGTACTTTTAACTTCATTACACTAGTTGGACTTTCATATAATGTTAATTTTTTTAAATAATTTAATATTTGATCTTATTTCAATACAGAGCAATACGTTTTTATCTAAGTAACTGTTTATAGCACTTATTCACTATTCTGCTGTTAAAATAACTAAATAAACACTGAGTTGTAGATAACTACACTCAATAAATATTTATGGGCAATAAAGTGATAAATAATATTCCAAAAATTTTTATTTTACAAGATATTAATTATATTATTGATGCTTATTTTATAAAATCAAGACAATTTAAAATATTGTATCACTATAGAAACTTCAGACTCTTAATACAATAAAATGAAAATCTATATTTCAGATCCATGGTTGATCCATGTAAATGTTTCAATAAAATATATTATAAGGCATTTTTTAAGAAAATTATTTGGTTCAAATGATACTATAGATTAACACATTTTTTTATAAGTTACAATTGCAAAATTGTGTCATAATTTAGTGTCATACCAAGTTATCAGATTTAGAAGGAGTTGGACATTATTTGTCCTTGTCCACCATGACCTTTTTAGATCTATTGTGATATGGAACAAACCTAAAGTTTTACATTATTATTCTTTTTTTCTTATAACATGTCAATTTTTTGCCAATTTTCTTAAAAAAAAAAACATGCAAATGCTAACACATTCACACATACATCCTTAGATTTACATAGGTTATTAAAAGAAATATACTGGAAATTATTTGAAAAATTTAAAGTATTTATTTATTATTTTGATAATATTATTTACTATCGACTAATTTAGAAAACCAATGTAAGTATCTAAGCTATTTTTGTTTCGTTTTTTGAAATTTATTTTGCACAGATCAAGAAGAAAGAAGTCAGAAGCATCATCACCATTACCATCATCATCAATTCATTATGTTTTCATTTTATGATTTATATTTATTTACTTTTTTTTATTTGATAGTTTCTGATGCCAAAATATACCAACTTACTCTCTTATTAAAGGTCAACTAGCGGCATCTAGATGGAGGAGCAAGTTTGGTAGGCCTAGCAAACTTCCTAGATTAGGAGATGTTGATCCAACAGGATCGTTTTGTACTTTTCCAGAAGACTGGCTGTCTAAGAAAATGGGTAGGATTTTAAAATGTTATTGCTCTGAGGTGGAGGGTACTGCGATGCTGCTTTTACTAACAATTCCATAAGTACTTAGGAACCAAGTTTTGAAGCTGCAGGAATACATAGTGCATAGTTCTGAGAGCTAGTTTAGATCAACGCTAGTTATTCTCTTGTTTTTTTTTATTATTATCAATTTGAAACTTACACACAACACTCCTAACAGACATTTTATAATCGATACTGTGAGCAGCCATGTGTGAGTTTAGGGTAGTAAATAAAGTCCCTTGAATTTCACAGATATATTTATGCACTTGGTAGCTGGAGTTAAAATTTGGGTAAAAAAACAAGAATTATTATGAAAGTTATTTTAAAAAACCGACTTCAAAATCGTGTAGATGCCCTTAAAAATTGCGATTTTTTTATTTTCTTATAGATCGTCAGATCCTGATCAATTGTATATGGAACTACCCCTGAGATATCCCCTTTCTAACAAAAAAAAATATTCTGACGAATTGAGAATGTTCTCCTTTTTTGAAGTCGGTTAAAAATATATTTGAAACTGTGGACTTTATAAGGAGTGATCTACAAAAAAATGTTTTTGAAGTAGGCCTTGGATAAATAATAATAATAAAAGTGCTTTATTGAAACTTAAAAGTTACAAAAGGCCATTGACCGAGGTCCTTCAGCCTACCTTGGATAAATTAACGTATATCAGAGAATTATAAATAATTTTAATTCAAAATCGTTGATTTCATACACTTTAAATTGACGTGAATGCCAATAAATTTGACAATTAAAAGGTATTATTAAGAACCGCAATTTTATTTTCATTAAAACTAGAAAGAGCAAAGGCATTACTGTCTTTGTTGGTCAAGGCCTACACTAGAACCATTTTTTGTTAATCACCCTATATAGTAGCTTTTACTAACAATAAATTGCATTTTTTTTTAAAAACATTTTGATTTTTTAGTTAGAACATTAGTTTTTTAACAATGTTTCAATAGCAGGATGCTTAAGCATGAACTTCCTGAAAAATTGTTCAAAGTAAATAAAAAATCTCGAAAAAAAAAGAAAACTAACTAAAAAAATCCTACAAACTGAAAAGAATAATTAAAAATATTAAATACCTCTTATTTAATTTGAACAATTTAATACTATCATTATTGTTATTTTCATATTGAAAAACATTTATTACATAGTAACATATTGACATATTTGTTATTACTATGCCACCTTTGTTTATGACTGATGAGATCCTGAGGAAGAGATTTGATGGAGTTAGTTGAGACTCGGCTTTGTAGAGTTCTCGCTTGTTTTTATATTATAAAAGAATATCATTCTTTGTTTTCAGTCATTCTTTTCTCTCACTTTGTACTTGTAGTTACTTGTTATTTTTTTTATTTTTACAGCGGCTGCTGTACCAAGACCGACAACTAGGAATTTGGTTGACAGTAAGTATTTATTAAATATCACAATAATGATAGTAATATGAGTAGTTGAAGGCGGCATATTCAAATTTTCAACCAGGTTTTCCTTAATATTTCTTTATTGACGTGAAACCCTATTACATTATTAAATATATTAAAAATATTCATGTATATACATGACTTATTTAAAATTAAAGATATACCTAAAACTGACAACATAAACATAAGACATGACTAGCGAGAGCATAGAATATAGTTGAAATAAATAACAATTGTTTTATTTTATATCTAAATTTATTTTAGGCCTCATTGAAACATCAATATTTTCACATTCTTTTTGTCTATACTACTCCAGCTTTTTTACCTAGTCTAAAATGTCATCTTAAATTTAATTATCGCCATATGCAAATAAATTCTTTGGATAATTATCCTTGGTCCTCCTATAATTACGATGGGGGATTGAGATGATCAATACCTCTTTCCATGAGTACGAAAATTATGAATGAATTAAATTAAATGCTCTTTATATATATACATAAAATTGTCGAAGTTCCAGCATTTTTTCATTAAGTTGTACATCTAAGTAAAGAATATGAACAATTTTTGTATTTATTTTTGTAAGATACAAAAGATGATAAATAGAAGCGCTCTTGATTGATATGATAACTTTGCTGATTTAAGTGTATGGTGAGTTAGCTATAATTAATTCATGAATTATTGGTTTCAGTTGGCATCGCTAATTCCATCCCATTCATAGGATTTGGATTTCTGGACAATTTCTTCATGTTAGTTTTCGTAAGTTTTAAACAGTATCCCTAAAAATTCTTAAGAGTTATTGCACTGCTTTTAAAGGAGACCTACTGTGAATTTGCCCTGGTAAACTAAAGTCTAACGTCCAGAGCAATAACTCTTAAGGACGGAGTATCCCTGTGCAGACCAAAAGTTAAATCGACCTATTTCCAAATGTTTGTTTTTTATTTAGATGCAAAGCTGGTCTAAACTCGAATTTCTGGTTAATTTTGCATTATTTTTTAGGGAGACTACATCGATTTGTACTTGGGATCGTACTTTTGTTTGACCACAATGGGGGCCGCAGCTTTAGGTAACACGCTATCCGATATTATGGGTATCGGTTCAGCTTTTTACGTGGAAAGATTGGCTAACAGAATTGGATTCAGACCACCCACACTTTCACCTATTCAATTAGATATGAATTGCTGTAGGAATTCCGCCAATACTGGTAGAGTATTAGGTAAGTAATTGACTTAAATATGGAAGGAAGTTTCTCGATAATGTTATTATTTTATAGGTGTAACGTTGGGTTGCATACTCGGTATGTGCCCGTTATTCTTCAAGAAGAACAACAAAGAAAAGGAGCAGCAGAAGAAAAATGAGGTTTTAGAAGAATGAAATTGTTACAAATATTGTATATACCTAGCTATAGAACGAATGCAATTATTGAATGTGGTGAAAACTGATAAAAACAACAATATGTAAGACATTTTCCAGCGATATTCTTCCGCTTTGATAAAATGATTCACAGTCGCCCTGTTTTTGGGTTTATTTTTTAACACATTATAAATAAGTCTATCCTACCTTGCTGGTTAAGGTAGGTTGCAGTAATAATAATAAATATTATAAAAATGTTTAAATCCAATATATAATAGCAAAGAGTACAAAATGTAACTATAAAAGAGGAGTCACTCGCCCAATTACCGCCTTCTAACGCGATCAGCCGCCAGTCCTCCACCGTCCTTTCTCGATCGGCAGTATACCGGTGTAGTTCAACGCGTAAGGCTCGTTTACTCCGCTACGTTAGATTCTGCTGTGTATTGGCCGTTACATTCCACTATCATCGCCGCCGCGTCTTACCGCTTAACCCCGGTATAGCCCAATTAGCTCTGTACTCTTTGAAAAAACGCCGACTTGTCGGCCCGCCTTTGAAGCGCGATTTCCTTTGTAAATGCCGCGAGTGACTTCTCTTTTATAGTTATATTTTGTACTATTTGATAATAGTATGTTTATTGTAGTTCATGATTTTAAAAAAATGCTGCAAATATATGTGTAGCAGTATTGGAGACAAAATCACATTTGTAGCAGTGTCCTAAAGGACGTCACAATTGTAGCAGCTTACTAGAAAATATCACATTTGTAGCAGTTCTAGAGAAAGCCGCATTTGTAGCAATGTTTAGCGAGTGATACATTTTTAATAGTATTAGAGAAATAAACTCAAAATTTGGCGACTCTGAATCGTTATTTATTATCTCTGTCACCGGTACAAAACTCCAAACTGTAATTCTAATTCAACTGAGATATATTTTATCATCAATACCTTGTCCCCTTTAAAGATATATAGATTATTAGCAGCATAGATTATATATTATATCAAGGTATTCCCTCCAGAACCAAAAACACCAATTTAAAAAAAAAAACATATTTTTAATTACTTTTAACGTAGAAAGAATGCGAGAACGTTACCAAGGAATTAATTAAAAATATTTCTTTAAATAAAACAATAATTTTGCGAATTCAGTTCTTATTACCTTATCTTTCTGCAGACTGTTAAATGTTAGAATTATATTCAATATTTTCATGAGTTTCGAACTAAAAGATAGACTTAAAAAGCTTTAAAGTTGTAAAGTGTAGCTCAGCTTCTAATAATAATTACATTATAAGCATTTCCTGAACTTTGATCTAGATCTAGCCGAGCACCTCATTTGAAACTAAAATAGAGGATGTAAAGTAACTTTAAAAACCCTGCGAGAAATTATAAGAATCTCCTATATCTTAACTAAACTAGATCTAGCACTATATCTATGAACTTAACCTGTGAAATGTGTACCTGAGCCTCTTAATACTGACAAATCTTCGAGGAGAAATTATAAAAATATTTTATCTTTATTGCAGCTCTGATCTAGATCAAACACTATATAAAGGTGAAATTATTATTATAAGAATTTCCTAAACATTTAGTTTAGCTATGATCTAGATCTAGCTCTATTTCGAGCTTAACTTTTGAAAGAGTCTTAGGCTGTCTAAGGTTTTTATATTTTATTAATTTAAATACGTTTATGATTACTTATGAACAATTTTTTTTACAATAATTATTGTATTTGATTCCTATAAAACGAATTTTGCCGAATTACATTATATGCCTTACTGTTTCCATATTTTCACGTGATAGAGCAACTTTAGATGATCCAATGTCATTTTTTTCAATAATTCGGACAAAATTTAAATCGTGCCATATCCCAAATAAGAGTGATCCACAAAAAAACTGTATCAAAAGTAGGCCATGACAGATACGAGTCGTGTCCGTGATAACTAACACACGGCTTTAAAGTAAATCCATACTGACATGCGTGAATTTCTCCAAGGCCTACTTTTAGCAACTTTTTTTGTGGATCAATTCATAGTTTAATGTCACTGCCACTATAAACTAGAGGAAAAAAAATTGGATCATATAAATAAGCCCGAACACAGTTGGTGTTAACATATCGTTTAGAAATAGATAATGAAAAAATTTGTATCTCTCGATCATATTCTTTCATCATTCCTTTTGTTTTTATAATAATTATTGTTAATATCGGTTAGAAAGCTGAGAACAAATCAAAATCGTAACAAAGGTATTTTATAGTTATGAGTAATAATTTTTATTCAGTTTTTAAATGTATTATTAATATAATATATCTAAATCTGTTTTATACATTCTAATTTATTTATTTACTATGCAATATAGGTAATATTTTAAACAAATATGTAGTTATAAGTTTTATCTATTGTTAATTGTTTTGAAAAGTTTTAATTATATTGATCTGTTGTGTCCTATGAATAAATGGTATGACGTGAGATGTACAGTACAAAAATTGTTTTAATTCACGCGTTAAATTAAAAATGTGCCTGGGGAGTTAAAAATAAATATCAGCACATTACTACAGTAAGCGCCACATCTAAAGAACCAGCGCAAATGCTCAAATTCGTTTACTTAAAAATGGCCACGCACATTCACAATTTGAACCTTGTCCTTGCTTACGGTCAGTAGCGTAACGACTAGATCATTGTTTCTGTGTTTTGGTTAAAGTGACTGGTTTTATTTTTGATAATGTCTTCTATTGTGGGTGAAAAAAAGCGCAGATCTGTTATTAAACGGACAAAGTCGTGAAGTAATATACAATGTTTTTAAATATTTTGATGCAACAAAAAAGGAAGGAGTTACTTTAGATGATATCAAACTGCACAAGCAACAGGTAAACATACTCTGTAGTTTAATTGCAATTAAACTTGCGTAGTTTTCCATATTTTTTTTGTATTTTACACACATCTATGCATTTTATTTTTGATTAATATTTTATATTTAAATTTTTAAAATTTATCTTGTTTCCTAATAAATGTAAAAAAAATACTAAATTTAACATTAATATAATATTCCGTTTTTACAGGTGTTTCTTATACTACTGTTAAAAGAATTTTGAAGGAAGGTAAACAGTCAATGGAAACAACTGGAAAAATTACATTTTCCACACCTAGGAAAAACTTCGTCAAAAAATCAACCGCTACGAATCTCCCTGAATATCAATTGAGGGACGAATAATTTACGATTTTCATATAACAGAAAAGTCTCGTGTTACTGTTAAAAGGTTAAATAATAAAATTAAGGAAGATTTAGATATCCACATATCAGAAACTTCATAAGAAGAGTCCTTAAAAATGGAGAAAACCACAAAATAATCGTAAAGTTTTGGTGGAAAAAATTAAAATAATTTTTTTTTCTGTTATTTCTAAAGGCCAAAGGCTTATTATAGTTCACGGTGGGGGAGAAATGGGTTTTATCAAAAATAGTTTGTTGATATTCAAATCAGGGACCAAGTCTGGAGATTATCATTCCGAAATGAATTCGGAAAATTTACTGTTTACGTTGTTTGTATTTACTTATAGGCTATATAAGTGGTAAGTATTTAATACCATTTCATTTTAATTTCTTGATAGTTTCGGCCTTTACTTGATGAAAATCCATATTATTAAAATGAGAAAAACCAAACATGGTAGATTTTCCCACTTTTATTTAAAGAAATAAAAATTGCACAATTGTTTCTTCAAATGTGACTTCAAAATAAACTAATTAGTTAAAGTAGGTACTTAAGAGAAATATATTAATAAAATTCCAATAAGATATATCATTACCGGGATTATCTCACAGAAAACAGGTAAAGAGATTTAATTAAGCTCAGTTATTAATATCTACCCAGACAGCACACCAAATCCTTTGGATATCTATTGAACATCCCAATATCCACTGAATGTCCAGTCCATGGTGGATATCTATTTTATATCCATAAAATGTAATTTATAGACATGCAAATGTCCATAAATAATAGTAATTATATAGCAAATTATTAAAAAATGACGCCATTGTGGCTAATAGTACCGTTCAGATATTTAAAATTATTTTTTTTAAGGTGTATTCAATATCCCATGGACATCCACATATATCAAAGTCTTAGCGCGGACGCAAACCATCGTGGATAACTACTAGATGTAATTTTTGATTTTGCTTCCTAAGTATAGATGCCACTTTCGTATCTACTCATGCTCAACCCGCCATAATTGAGTTGATCGAACATTTTTTCGCATTAAGACTCTATTAGAGACTGGAGTCGAAAATTTCCATTTATTGCTGAAGAGTCCTAATAAGGATGACTTTTTCCTTAGTGGGCAAACTCAAAGACAGGTTGTTGGAAATATTTTTTATCTCTATTTTCTTTCGACGTTATCATTCATTTGGTTACTTATGAATGTCTACTAAAGATACCTATAAAATATTTTGCTGAATATCTGAATTCTATATCCTGGGATATAGACGGACATTTGGTTGGATATCCATATTTGGATATTGGATATCCACAAAATATATTCTGTGGATATCTCTGGGATTTCTTGTATTGTCTGGAAGATACTAATTAGATATTTTGCTGAATATCCATAGGATATCTTCTATATTCTGGATATAGACGGACATTTGGATATCCATATTAGATCCACGGAATATTTCTGATATCCTGTGGATATATTGGATATCCACAAAAGATATTCTGTGGATATCTTTGGGATTTGGTGTGTTGTCTGGGTAATTGATCACTTAAGAGGATATTTAAATTTTTAAATCTATGTATTTCAAGTGTTTCTAAATGGTTTAATTTAATGCCTTTATTCTCAAAATGTGAAACAATTTTTGCATAAACAATTGATTTTCAGATAAAAACATGTTTTGTAGAATTATTTTTGATTTTAGTATAACTATTGTAATGTTTTAAATAGCTTTTTTTTAAGTACGGCCCGTTTAACCAATATACAATTTTACCACAATTAATTTATTTGAATAAGGATAATTTCCTGACCGTAACAGAATTTTATATAAATACCGAACGGAAAGCGGTAGAACAGCCTTAACCTAAAGTCCGCTTACTTAAAAATAACGATTTTTTAATTGACTATAGAATTATATCTAATAATAACACTAAGCAATATGTATGAACAAGTATCATTCACCATTTTCCATTTATTTTGTCTTAAAATATACGCGCCCCTGGTTTATAACTTTCTAGGTAAGCTACATGGTAAGCTACCAATTCTATTCATCGGTAGGCGTGTTCGTAGCATTATAAATGCGCGTCCTTGGTTCTTTAGATTTGACGTTTACTGGGGTCTATTCTATAAAAATTCCTTTATATTTAACGCCCTTTAAAAATATTTTCTTTAATTCGGTCACTATTTAAACGGATCTTTAAAATACATTAGAGGACTATCTTAAAGAAATCTGTTTAAATAATGACAGAAGTAAATTAACGAATACAAATATACTTTTAAAGGCCGTTAAATATAAAGGAATTGTTAGAGAATAGACCCCACTGTATAATACGTCGAAATTTAATTTGTTTGCTAGGGTTTAATTTGTACAAATAAATTTTTTACTTAATAAACCCTTTAAATTATATTAATACTCCGCCTATGGTTACTTGTTAAAAACGTCTTTTTTCATCATTTGATGTCTTTTATTTCGTAATTTTTCAGCCAATTGCCAAATAGAGTTTATACAGCAACCCAATAATTGTCAGCTGTGCGCCTAGGCCAGAGGCCAAATAACAGAAAAAGATTGATAAATGTCAATTGTCATCCGGTGAAAGAAAAAGCAAGAAAATTAAATTCCAAAATATTGTAAAAATATTTTTTTAAAAAGGTATTTAAGTGTATTTGTATTAATAAATCATTTTCACGGATTGTTTACAGAAAAAAAAAAATTATATTTTAGCATTGTTTAAAATATATTTTATAGTTATATATGGCTATCGAAAAGATTGTTCTTAGAAAATGCGTTTTGTTATTAGATTAGATCCCAAAGCACTAAAGTTCTTTTTAAAATGGTAGTTTTTCAAATATCAATGACAAAGCTGTAACACATCCCTATTTCAGTCACTTTACGAAACAAACTTTAAAATTAATATAGTTAGATAAATCCTAATTTATTGAAATAAATGTTTAATGAAGTTTAAATATGTATATTTAAAACATTTTGTTAATTTTAGTTATGTCTAAATCCGGAAATTCGGGTACATTTGAACCACAGCAATATGAGGGACAGGCACAGATAGCTCAAAAAACATGGGAATTGACTAATTCTGTTGAAGTAGTAAGTTCGGTTGATGAAATATATCGATATGACAAGAAACAACAACAGGACATACTGGCAGCAAAACCTTGGGAAAAAGAGTATGTTTGGATAATATATACACAAATAAATATATTGTAATTGCATATATGGCACATCTGTCTGCATTTTTCACATAATATTGGTATTAATTATAAACAAAATGACTTCATAGAAATTTAAATAAATGAAAATTTAATGATTATAATTGAAATGCCAAATGCACTTAACACATATATTGGTAATATAATTGACTTAGTATCTAATAAAAATCAGAATGTTAATGATTTTCCCATTATTGTTAAAAAGTTTAATATTGATAGTTTATAAGAAATGAAATGAATGCCTGAAAACAGAATCTTGACAACAAATTAATTAATAATATGTCTTTATTAAAACAGATTGATATAGATTGCCAACTTTGAACCATTTCAGCTGAGCGAAATAAATTGAGATATCATATTTCCTCAAACCAAAAATGTATCTGCAACAAGCATTTTGTATAAGCTGTAATTGGCTCTGGGACAATTTGTCCAGACAAGGATAGTAAACAATATTACAGTAACTTAATATTGATAATTCTGGAATTTATTGCGTCTCGGACATTATTTTGATTAACTAGGGTAAAATTAAAAATATTGTTCAGGTATTTATTATTAGCACAAAAATGAATTTTGTTAAGATAGATGTCAGATATTTTAAAAATGCTAGTAAAATAATTATTTATTTCTGTAGGATTTTGTAGGTTCACAGGTAGATTATTTTTTAAAATAGAATGAACTATCGTAGTACCCTTTCCATAAACGTTTCTCATTTTTTTCATTCTGCAAACTGGTTAAAAATGCTGCTTTTTCCCTCCTAATTGCATAATGTCGATATTCCTTATAATGCCTTCAGTTTTCAGGTGTTCTGCTACATTTAAATTTAGATAATACATTATCCCCTTCCTTGAGAATTAACTTTAAATTATCAGTAAGCCAAGGAGCTGGAGGTTTACTGACTCTGATTTTTAACAAGGGTACATGTTCATTGAAAAGCATAGTTACATCGTCAGTTAAGAAGCTAACCTTGTCATTAATATTATCAATAAAGAATATACCATCCCAGTAAATTGCTTGTAAATCATTTTTATATTTTTCAATATTTAGGTTCTTAAATTTCCTTTTAGTAATGAATTTCTGTCTCGATTTATTAATAGATATATTTAGTGTGCAATGAGGCATAATATTATGATCACTCAAGTGAAAGGGGATGGTGGCGTTGTCTTGACAAATGTCTTTGCAATTAATAAAGATGGGATCTATTAATGTGGCACAACTTTCAGAAATACGAGTTGGCTCAGTAATAACATTAACATAGCCATAAACGTCAAGTAAATTTAGGGTAGAATTAGGTACTAACATATCTATGTTCAAATCACCAGTGATAATAGAGTAATCTGATTCAGAAAGCAAAAAAAGAATTGAAACATTAAAAAGATTAGAGAGTTCAGTGAGGCCCGAGTCGGACGGACGATATATGACTGCCAGAAAAAGTTGATGCATATTGGTTTTCAGTTTCAGAAATATAATTATAATTGATATTATTTAAGTCAAGATCATTAACCTCGCAATTGATATGTGATCTTACATAGCAACCTACGCCACCACCTATTCTGTTTGGCCTATATGTTCTGTAGAAATAGTATCCTGGCAGGGATACCATACTAGATACAATGTCATCATTTAACCATGTTTCAGTAATACATATAATATCATATTGATCTTGTATAAAATAAGAAAAATCAGTAAAACTTGGGAGTAATGATCTCATATTCAAATTTGCAACTCTTAATAATATATTATTGAAGATTATGTTAAGTAACTAATAATAAATTGTTAAATTCTTGAGTACCTGTTTAAAGTATTCAAGGGTTTTACATTTTACATCAGTAGCCTCATGATCAATAGGATATTTAGTTTTGTACTTAGTATTGAAAATTTTATAATAATTTATACAACTAATTTTATGTTTATCACATTCATCTCTTTGATGGTCTCCTCCACACACAGAGCAAATAATAGCAATTGGTCAATTTTGTTGTGATAATAACCCTGACATTTGTAGCACCTAGGTATATCTAGATCTTCATACACACTGTAGCGTTCCCACCCGATGCAAATTTTTCCTTCCGACAAAAGATACTGGATCACATTCAAGAAATATAGTTTTGTCACCAAACCGAATTTTTTATGAGAACCACTTTAATTTCGTGTTTTAAATTGTCCTGTTCCATTATACCCCTTTCAATTTCTTCATTATTTATATCTTATTTAAAATGTATTACCTTAATCCTAGGCTGTCTCATTTAACTCAATTCAGCAGTGTAGTTGTTTTTCATCTTGGAATCTATATCTTTTACTACTTCTACGTACGTCCAATTACAGGTGCTCTTTTTTTAGAACTACAAAGACCATTTGAAATCCTATCTCTACTCATTAAAAAGTTGAAGTTTTGGTATTATTGAAAATGCACTACAATGGCTTCTGGACAATAGAAGACAAAAAATTAAATTTAAAAATATTTTATCAAAAGAACAAAAAATGAATTAGGTGTACTCAAGGGAAGCGTATTGGGCCCTTTATTGTTCCTTCTATATATTGATGATATTTCTCATGTTACATGTGGTTGCTACATTTATCTGTTTGCAGATGATACACTGCTGTATTATTCTGCTAATAATTTACAGGAAGTAACCACTACTATAAATGCTACATTAAAGCAAATATATGATTGGTGATGGTTAAAACAGTAGCATTTAAAATACGAGAAAACCTCATTATAGAAAAAAAAAATAATAGAACAATATACACTGTCTAGCCAATTATTTACATACTATAATACAAATATTTACATACTACAATAATACACACCTATTTATTGACCTCATGAACCGGTGCTCAAAACATTTTAATAAATGGGCATTGGTTCTTTTATATAACAGTATATTTTTTCTTAATTTCACTTATTGTATCACTATTTACTTAATTCAGAATTACAAAATAGAGTAAAGTAAATTTTATTTGACTACGTTACATAATACAATATATGTTTGTAGCAAGTCACAAACCGTACATATTAAAATAACGGCTTATTTAGACATAAAATACAGAACTACACAACGAAATGCATACATATAATTGTTAAGTAGAATAAAGTATCTCAAATTAAGTTAGGTGAGTATATATAAAAATGAATTGAACTCCAGCAGCCCAAACTCGGATGGTAATACATTATAAAGACCAAGGTCGAGGGAATTGTTTTTTGATTTATTTAGTAGATATCTATTTATTCTTATTGTGAATATCGGACTGACTGGAAAGACATGATAATTTCTTATGCATTTCCAAAAGGACATTAAATATATAAATAGTTGGTAGAGGCATTATTCCTTGCTGAGTAAACAAGGGCTGACAATGGTCTCTAAATTTGGAACCAATTATGATTCAGCCTTCTTTTGTAACCGAAAAATCAAAATTGCATGTGAACTGTTACCCCAAAGTTCAGTGGCGTAATTTATGTGGGAATGGAATGGGGAAAAGTAAACCGTTCTTAATATGGTACGATCTGTCATAGTTTTAAGCTGCCTCAACAGATATATGGTACTGCATAATTTAGATTTTAATTTATTTATATGAATTTTCCAAGTTAAATTACTATCTAACAACTCCAAGTAACTTAGTACTATTGCAATTTTGAGAATCGGTAACAGAGGAAAACTGCAATTCCTGAGATTTATTTTGATTTAACATTGTTAGCTAATGTCCAGCTTTGTTCAGCTTTAGCGATAATAGTTTCTGCAGTATTTTTCAATTCAATTTCATTTTTTGCAGAGTACACAAAATTGGTGTCGTCTGCAAATAGAACAGATTTAAAAAGACTCATATAATTATTTAAATCGTTGGTATATATAATAAATAATAATAGTCCTAAGACAGAGCCCTGAGGAACTCCATGCCCAACCGAACTATAATTTGACCTTTGGTTCTGAAATGTAACAGCCTAAAAGCGTCCAGATAAATAAGATTCTAAAAGTTTTATCGCACTTCCTCGGATACCCTAGTAATTTAACTTATCAATCAAGATGTCATAAGAAATGCAGTCGAAAGCTTTCGACAGGTCGCAAAGAGTAACTGCTGTGTGACTACCTTGCTCAAGGCCAGACACCATTCCATGAACAACATCTATTACAGCTTGAACCGTTGATTTGTTGGTTCGAAATCCATATTGAGTGTCACTAAAGTAGTTTTGTGACTCAAAATAACTATAAAGACGTGATTTAATGATTTTTTTCAACGATCTTGCTAAATACAGATAAAATTAAAATTGGACGATAGTTGTCCACGATACTCTTATCGCCCTTTTTCTGTAATGGTATAACTTTCGAGTATTTTAAACAATCTAGGAAGACTCCAGTACTAAATATAATATTTATCAGATTGGTCAAAGAATCCAAAAAAAAATCAGTAGTTTGTTTTATAATTTTAACATTTAGTTCATGAACGTCAAGAGAATTAGAATTTTTTAAGGATTTTATTGTATTCAAAACCAGGGTTACCAGGTTTTTGAAAGAGATGACGGACAGACAGAGAATTTTAGGGGAAATAGGGGGAAGTAAAAACTACTCTGTCTATTTTCATTTTTTTAATCAAAATTACTTATTTTGTAAAAAATCCGTACCTATTTTTTGGTAAATTTGGCAAATAATAAGGTGAAACTGTTTTCTGACTTTGGATTTCGATTTGCGATTTCTCGATTTTCTAACTTTACATTTTCACCTTATTATTTGTAAAATCACCTCAGTGTATCTTTACCAAAATTAGGTAAGTATTTCTTGCAAAATAAGTAATTTTGATTAAAAGAGTAAAAATAGACGGAGTTGTTTTTACTTCCCCCTATTTCCCCTAAAATCCCCTGTCTGTCCGTCATCTCTTTCAAAAACCTGGTAACCCTGTTCAAAACTTCATTTTGTGGGACCAGATATAAAAAAAAAGTATCCAACTGGTGCCCCAAAACACTGTTCATTTGTGATATTTTACTCTAATCCATGATTTTAGGTTACGGTTATGGGTAGGATTACTTTTCCTATATCTCCTTCAAAACATTGGCAATGTCTTGCTATGAGTAAAATGTTCACTGAACCCACCTTATGTTCTAACTTTCACTTCTTATATGCTAAGAAAACATTTAATACTATTCCATCAACATTTAGGTTCATACATACAATCGGATAAGAAATGTTGGCAAATGGGGCCAAAACTGTCTTAATGTGTCTCATATCGCCACAATATTTAAAATAACATTATTTGTCGTTTGCTACCAAAAATTAGTTACATTTATCCTATTCGATAAAATTTATTCACACACTAGTTAAATGTCATAATATGGTAAAAACATCTATTTTTAATTTACTTATAGAAAGTATCCAACACTAGTATGAGTGTCTTTTATGTACTACGCCGGTAGAAATATGTTCAAACCAACACCTTATTATAGTTGAAACTCATAAATTACTTCCAGTGAGATAGTATGTCCTAATACTTTTGAATAAAGGTATTTTACGATTCAATTTTGTATCCAAATATTAGCAAGTTCTTTAATCAAACTTTTATTTAACTTTTCATGTCTGCACATAGTAATTTGTTTACAATATATTTCACGATCTGTGTAATGTTTAATTCCATATACAGGGTGTAGTCATAAAATAATAACATACTTGTATAATTAAACTTTCTATTACTTATTATTTTGTACTCTTCATTTTATATGAATGTTGTAAAACCTTGTGATGTTTAAAAAAGGCTTTTATTAGATAATTTTGGAAGCGATTTAATTATTTCAAGAGAAATAGTTGTGAAAAAATATTGTTTTTCACAGTTATAAACTGGCCTCGATGGTCTGAAATACATGGTTCAAAAACATCTGAATTTATTGAAGAATCGTCTAAGTTTGTAATTATTTATTTATTTACGGGCAAGCCCATTTCAATCACAAATTACAATTATAAAAATTAATTAAAATATCACAAATAGTTATGGTGCTGTTGCACAAAGACATCATACATGTCATGCAAACTAGAAACATTTAAAATAATAACATATGTTAGTCGAAGGTTAAAATAGAGAAAACACACAGTAAAACATTAACATTAAAGCTCAGTATTACGTAATTGAGTTGTGAATGATGAAAATGGAATATTGAACAGCCTGAGATCATTGTGCAAGTTAGCTAATCTAAGCATTCTTGGAATGCAGCTGTTAAAAGTCTGGTTCGATCTATAAAAAGGTACATAAATGTTTGCAATTGCCTAGTTAAACGAGTTTGAACAAGAAGATTTATTTTTTCAAGAAGTTCAGGACAATTACTTCTACTATTTATAATATTAAATAACAAACTAAGGTCTCTTTGTTTTCGCCTAGTTTCCAAGGAGGGGATGTTCAGAAACTGTTGCATGAAATCATATTCACAATAAACACCCAATTTAAAAGCTATATGTCTGAGAAAGTTGTGCTGAACACTTTCTATTTTCCTACTATATGTTATATAGTGTGGAGACCAAACAGAAGAGCAGTAGTCAAGGTGAGGTCTGACTAACGAACAATAAAGAACTCTAATTGCAGTTGTGTCAGTAAAATCACGGGTCAGCCTTTTGATAAAACCCAACATTTTCATAGATTTGTTGACAGCAGCAGATATGTGTTGATTGAAGCTTAAAATAGGATCGAGAATAATTCCAAGGTATTTAATTTGATAAACAGAGTCTAAGATATGACCATTTAAGTTATAGTTAAATGTAGTTGAAGGTAGGTGGGAACGATAAAAACGCATGATATGGCATTTATTGGCATTCAAGTCCATGCCATTTAAAGAATACCATTCTGATAAGTTATCGAGGTCAGACTGAATTCTACGGGCATCATCATGGGTTTTAACAATTTGGAAAAATTTTAAGTCATCTGCAAATAATAAAGCTTTGCTGTTGCGGAAACAATAAACTATATCATTAATGAATAAGTTAAATAGTAAGGGGCCTAGATGTGATCCCTGAGGAACACCAGAGAAGAAACATTAACTTTAGATTCAATTTGGCTATCATTTAAATTTAGGATATGTGTGGTGTAGAGTGACGAAAAATGCCTTGCAAACAGATTAGCTACTTCACTGCCGCAACATGCAAGAGAGTTCTCCAAATTCATTTTATCAGGTATGCTGTTATTTGCTCTTTTACTATTAACAAAATTCCAAAATGATTTAACGTTAGTCTTAATAGAGGTTTCAACAGAATTTATATAATTTGAATAGCATTCTCTGGATAAAAGCTTACATTGTGCTCTTAACTGACTAAATATTTCATAATTATGGGTAGTCCTGTTATGTTTATAAATCCTGTGAGCAACCTTTTTATCATTAACAAAGCTCCTAAGCTGCGAGGAATACCAATGTGGAAGTTTTTTCGTAGAAACTTTCCTAATGGGAACAAATAACTCAATTACGGAAAACAGAGCGTCATAAAAAATGGAAATCATCTCGGAAAGTTCCTTATCTCGAAGAAGCCCGTCTTCCAAATATTGACGTATACCCGTGAAATTGGAGTTGCGAAAATCATAATAACACTCATCACCGGGAGCCACACTTTTGTTCAACATAAATTGTACTGTTGTTTCCAGAGGAGGGTGATGCGCATCAGGTGAGATCAAAATGTCGTCGGCCAGGAGCACTGTTAGTTCAACAGGGGACAGAACTAGGTTAAGAATAACACCCCTTGTGTTGAAGACATTGTTAGACTGGAAGATATTGTACAATGCACATATATTCGAGACTATTTCGATAGCACTTGCTTCAGCCAATGAAGATGTGGGTTGAGCTGTAGCTGAAGAACAGAAATCTTCAATTTGCCATATTGCCGTAGGTAGATTGTAATCTCCAAACAGGTAAAACTGACTGCCTGGATATTGCTCGTTTAGGATTAACAGTTGATCATAATGAAGTTGATATAGGTTAGCATGAGATTTGGGAGGAATATATATGGTACCTAAGATGTGTTTGCACTTACTTTGGTCCAGGTGAATAAACAGTTGCTCGATTGAAGGGTTTGAGTTGATAATACTTGAAGAGAATTTTTTCTTAACAGCAATTAAAACACCACCTCCTCTGCTAAAGATGCTTGTCTTGGTTGTACGATCCTGTCTGTAGATGTTGTAATCGTGTAGGCCAAGTTCGGCATCGTTTATCTCGTCGGTAAGCCATGTTTCCGTAAGAACAATTACATCGTATGAACAGTTTGAGACATTAAGACTTAATTGAGATAGTTTGGTTCCAAGGCCTCTTACGTTTTGATAATAAATAGACAGTTTGCCCGGATTTACTAGTTTTTTGAATTATCGTAGGAGTATTATTGACATATTTTATTGTTAAATCTTGTTCGCCAGCTTGCTGCCGCTGCAGTAACTCTCCTCTGACAGTTTCCAGGGTTTTCCTCTGGTTGATAGTTTGGTCAAGGTGTATAAAGATCTTTTTTTCCCGAGCAATATTGTTTTTATTTTTTATAATTTGGTGCACGTCCCGAGGGGATTTCATGACAACATGATAACATTATGTTATCTAAACATGAGGAAGATGTAGCCGTGACTAGTATATTCATAAATCATAGTTTTCAAACCAAAAGACATTAAAATAGAATTGAGTTCGGTATTACCTCTCGAAGTAACTTTAAAATCAATATTAAAATCACCCAAGATAATTGTATTTCTTTGAAGTGTTATATCTAATAACTTTTCTAAATTTTCAAAAAATAAATCAATATTTCCTTTACCCGATCATTTTCAACTCGGGAAGTTCTAATGCGCAAAATTCACTTGATTGTTCTAAGTTAAATTTTGTTACGTCCAGAATGAATATTTTTATGTTTCTTTAGAAATATAGCTACGCCGCCACGCAATTTCTCACTTCTACAAAAAGAAGTAGCACATATATAACCAACCAAGTTCACGCTGCCAAGTTTCATTTCATCTAACCAATGTTCCGAGATGCAAAGAACATCAAAATTAAATTCGTTTAAGAATACATCGAGCATTTCCACTTTATTAGAGCAATGAGGATATTATTGTCATGTGATAAAAGGACCAATATATTATGGATGTTACATAATTTACAATGGCTTTCTGTTAAAAACTATTTTCTTTACTTAACTTTAACATTCATTTATAAAATTAAACATGGACTCGGAAATAGTTCTGGGAGAATAATTTAAGAGACGAATCTATATAAAATTTTAAACACCTGTTACTATTTTTACAATAAAAATATATTATTTTAGCCCGCATTTTTTCAAAGACATCAAAATCTCCGCCCTAGCTTTATTAAAAATGGTCATGCACGCAAGATCTGGAGGCACCCTCGAAGTAATGGGATTAATTTTGGGCAAAGTTGATGGTAATACAATGTTTGTAATGGATTCTTTCGCATTGCCTGTGGAAGGTACTGAAACACGTGTCAATGCCCAAGCGCAGGCTTATGAATACATGAGTTCTTACATTGAAGCAGCAAAACTGGTAAATTTAAATTGAATTAAAGAAGTATGTTATGGAGAAATGGAATTTGGTAATGTCCATTTCTCCATAGTCCTTTCTAGCATTATGGAAATAATGAATTAAGTATTTTATCAGTCAGCAATATTGAAAATGAAAAACTTGTAGGTTGGTCGACAAGAAAACGCCATTGGTTGGTACCACAGCCATCCAGGTTATGGTTGTTGGTTATCTGGAATAGATGTAAGCACACAAATGTTGAATCAGAATTTCCAAGAACCATTTGTGGCTATTGTGATTGATCCTGTTCGCACAATTTCGGCCGGTAAAGTATGCTTAGGTGCTTTCAGAACTTATCCAAAGGTAAGTGGTACAAAGAGTGGCTCAATACAAATTCCCAAAGCTAAAAATATCTTCGAGAATATCAATATTAATATTCACAGAAAGCATAATATTTCTAGGTATTCCTCGACATTCTACTATTATAGTTAAAAATAAATTATATATAAACATTTTTCGCGGATCGCTCTTTACTTGTTTAATATTAATTTTAGGGCTATAAACCTGCAAACGAAGAACCTTCTGAATACCAAACTATACCTCTAAATAAAATTGAAGATTTCGGCGTACATTGTAAACAGTACTATTCATTAGAAGTGTCTTATTTCAAATCGGCTTTAGATAGGAGACTTTTGGATTCGCTTTGGAATAAATACTGGGTGAATACTTTGAGTTCGTCCAGTTTATTGACGAACGCCGATTACACGACCGGACAAATTTTCGATTTGTCCGAAAAATTAGAACAATCCGAGGCTGCAATAGGTTAGTAACGCAAGTCCATTGAAATAATGGAATGGTGTACAGGGTGTATAATGTGACTCGATATTTTTTCGTTATTAATGTTGCTTATTACTAATTCTAAAAAGTGGTTCTATATTGTTGATTTTTGGTAGATGTAGTTTTCTAATTGATTGAATATGGTGTAAATTCGAAAAGAGGATCAATAAAATAACGGGTTTTTTATATATAAATATAAAATATAATTATACAATAATTGTACCGTGTGTCCAAATAAGAAAGGATGAAAATGTTTTAAATGTGCAATATATTTACCCCTAATTTGAGGGTGTTTGCAACTAATTATGAGTCGATTAATTAAACCCAATATTTTAAATCTACAACCATTTAATTTCAACTGCCGGTACAAAATATAAAAATGTCTAGTAGATAAGGAACTAGATTTACAGGGTGTAACAATTTGAACATATAAAATAATTATACAGGGTGTTCGATAAGTACGGTACATAACTGCAGGAGCGTATTCTGCAGCTAGAATAAAGGTATTTTTGTCATATACACTGTCTCAAAAATGCTTTATTACGGAAATATTCATAATTTTTTTTTTTTTTTTAATATTTCCAAAATCACTTAAGATATTTTAATCAAACTAATCGCTGAAAAATATGGAAAGAAAAACGTGTTACGCCACTGTTCTGTTTTTAATGTTCGATTTGGAAGAAAAAGCAACAAAGACAGTAAATGTTTTCAGTGTTTTTAATAATTTTTAATCTCTTTGAACAATGTACAACAAAAAAGTTATCTTCAATTTTTCTCAGGTACTTGTTTGACATTAAAATGAATAACTTTAGTGACGCTGAAATGGCTCAAATGCACTTTATTTATGGCTTAGCAAATGGGAATTCAGCGGAAGCTAGAAGAATTTATCAGCAACGTTATCCGAATAGGGTAACGACATGTGATAAAACATTTAGAAAGATACATGCCAGATTGAGTGAAACCGGTAGTTTTAAGCATAATCGGGTAGTTCCTGGTAGACCACGAACAGTAACAACGCCTGAGCTAGAAGAAGCTATACTATAGGACAGTGGTCGCCAACCTGTCGATCGCGACCTACCGGTAGCTCACGGAGGCAATTCTGGTAGCTCTCACAACGATTTTAATTTAAAAAATACAAACTGCAAAAATCAGAGAAGCTTCCGTAAATTCCACAAAAAATCTAATTGTCATAATATTAAACATAAACAGCGGCAACGTTGCGGTGAGCGATCTGCCGCTGACGCCATCAAGCTAGAATCAGCTAGAACCGACCAGCCGGACCAGCGCGTTAGTGTTCGAGAACGATCAGGATTGCTTTGAACGGGATAAATACGCACGGCGCGGCGACATTGCGCTTAGTTTAAAACTGAACGCGTAACCAACGTCCAGCGGTTGGGTTAGTAGAGAACAACAAAAAATAATATGGCAAGCAGTTGCAAGATGGCCGTGTTCGTCAGGATGGTTTTTAGTGATTTTACGATTAAAGAAGATCTTTTGAAGTTTATTCCACTGAAAGGACACACTACTGGACAGGAGTTGTTTTCTCATTTAAAAAATATTATTTCTTCCTAGAAAATTCCAATATCGAAAATGGTAGGCTTGACAACCGATGGCGCTCCAGCTATGGTGGGTTGTGATAAGGGTCTGGTGGCGTTATGTCGTAAAGATGAAACTTTTCCGCAATTTCTCTGTTACCACTGCATTATCCATCAGCAAGCATTATGTGGAAATTTCCTGAAACTAAACAACGTTATGAAACTGGTGGTAAAAATTGTGAACAAGATTAGAGCTCAAGGCGTTACAAAGAAGATTATTCAAAACCTTGGCCGATGAAGTTGACTGTCAATACGGGGACCTACTCCTTCACTCTGAAGTCCGATGGTTAAGTAGAGGACGGGTGCTGAAACGTTTTAATGATGTCCTATCTGGCATAGTTCAATTTTTCAAACAACGCGATGAACCGACTCCGGAACTAGAAAATTCAATCTGGCTTAGAGATTTTGGTTTTCTCGTGGACATTACAGAGAAATTAAACGAACTTAATTTGCAGCTTCAGGGGAGAGACAAAGAACTAGCGGAAATGATTTCTGATATAAAAGCATTTATCAAAAAGCTGGAGTTTTGGGAACAAAACCTAATTAACAGCGATGCCAAGCATTTTCCTATTCTTTCAGAAAAAATATCTCAAAATCCATTAGAACCCTATGACAGCAAATATCATGTAGAAATAGTTTCTACCCTGAAGAATAACTTCAAAAATCGTTTTAAGAATTTCAACGAAATGGCTTTAGTAGCGCAGTTTGTTGTTTCACCCTTTATGGAAATTGATGTCCAACAGTTTGCAACTTGTGTTATGCAGAACTTTGGCGAAGATATCACTGCAACAGAAATGGAAGTAATTGAGTTTCAAAATGATTTAGCCTTAAAATCGTTAGTCTCAAGTACCAAATGTATCTGGCCTATTGTAAGTAAAGACAAATATTCAGTTCTATGCCGTGTTGCCTTGAAAGTGAAAGCATTATTCAGTTCAACCTATTTGTGTGAATCTTCTTTTTCCAATATGAAGTTTATTAAGAACAAATATCGCAATAGACTTACAGATGAACATTTGGATAATTGTATTCGAATGGCTGTATCAAATTATACTGCAAACATTAAAAAAATTATCGATGAGTCTGAGTGTCAGCCTTCTCATTGAACGTGCTTTTTTATTTTTCAATGTTTATGTTCATGATAGTGCGTTACTTTTTTGTTGTTATTATTAACTATTTTTAAATCTTACGTGACATGCCGTTGTGGCTGGATAAAAGTTTGTGTTTATTTTTCAAACACATTCGTTTGGTAGGTAGGAATGTAGCTATGAACAAGTACGTACTAGTAATATTAGTTATTTTGTTATTAGTTTATTATTAGTACCTATGTATTATGTATTACCAGTTAAATAGTAAAATAAATACATATAATGATAAATTAACTGTGGATTATTTCATTTACGTTGCGTTACGTGGCTTCCGTGTGGGTAGCTCGCTGTTTGTTCCAAAATTAACAAAGTAGCTCAGCACATTGAGAGGTTGGCGACCACTGCTATAGGAGATAGAAGAAAATCCTTCAGTTAGTACCAGGAAGATTGCACAACAGCTTCAAATAAATGCGAATACTGTTTGGAGAGTTTTGAAAGTTTCTCTGCTTTACCCATACCACATACAACGAGTACAAGCTCTGCTCCCCGCGACTTTCAGCCAAGGCTAAATTTTAGTAGGTGGTTACTCCATAAATAGTATAAATAAAAGAGGTAGTTTTTGCAGGGGCGGCTCAAGAACAGCCCTAGGCACACCACTGATTTTTATATGCGTTTTTTGTACAATAACTTCTGACCTACTCTTAGTTTTGTTGATATGTTAAGTCCAGGACGAACGAATTGCTCTAGAAATTCAGTTAAAAAATTGTAAATAGCTCGTTAACCAAGAAAGATACAAAGTTCAATTCCTGATAAAAAAAAAAATGTTAAAATTTATAGTTCTTTTTGATTTTAAGATCGATAAAGCAAGTTTTTTTTATGTAAAAAAAAAAATACGGGGGGTTAAAAGGTACCCAACTCCCCAACTTTTTTTAAGGGGGTCGCTTTAATTTTTTTTTTCTCCTTAAAATATTGTGCCTTCAAATCTACAGCACTGACAAAAATTTAAAAGAAAAAATCGCAACAGCAAATTTTTTACAAAAAAAAAAAAAAACTTTTTCTGAATGTTGGTTTAACGCCCTGTAACTTTGTTGGGAGCCAGTTTTTGATGTAGGTAAATCAAATTTACTTATTTTTTGGTAATCTATCTGAGGAAGAATTTATGAAATACCTTTTTGAAACACCCTGTATAATGCTTGACCAGGGTTGCTAGAACGGTGGTGTCAATTTCTTCCAAATTGACATCTCCCAAAACCGCAACCTTATAATAAAAAATCCCCCAAAAAAGAATGCAATTTGAATTAAAATATTTACCTAAACCAAAAATTTGTAAAAAATGGTTGTTCCTTGTGACAACATTAAAAAAAAAACAAATATTAATAATTTATTAAAAAAACTAATAAACGTTGGACACAATAATATTTGTATTAAATTAAAACAACAAAAATTTGGAATCTTAATAATAAAAATAATTCTTAAATCTTAATGTGCCAAATTAAATACCCCACAAAATACCCCCGAAAGAAAAAAACCTCCCAAAATTTACCCCGAACTGATTAAAATCCCCAAATTTGGGGGAAAATCACTCATATGGTAACTCTGTGCTTGGTATTTTAGAAGGATTTTGTTACAAAAATTTTTAAATTTAGACCAATATTGAAAATTTTGGTTACTTGTAATTAAACCTATAATACTTTCCACAGACTACTGTGTGAAGAATATATTAATGGTAACTCTCTCTTGAAACAATTTCATGTTTTATTAATTTATTAACACCCTGTAAATCTGATCTAAGATGTTTACATAGTAATATTTTCTCGATAAGCAAAAATTTATAAAGAATGGCGAATTAATTTTCGTCGTAAAACTCTTTCTCCTCTCGTGAACTACATCCATGGACACACTGTGTATTAGTACTACTAGTAATTTTTTTATAATTTTGAATTATTATGAAAAGTAAGTCTTCATAAATTCTATTGATCCTCTCATAGCATAATTATTAACAGAGACTGGGAAATTCTCCTCATATTTACTTTCCTGTCTGTATGCAGATAAGGAGAGAATAGGAATCAAGATTTTTTTGACCTCAAGTTTTAGACGAATTTTTATTTAAAAAATTGATGGATATTTACATATAAATATTGGTTTCATTCATATTTTTTTAAATTTATACCTGATTTCGAGACAAAAAATATTTTAGTCGTTTCTAGTTTGATACGTGGCAACGTTGTCTAACCTAATTACGAGTTAGACAAGAATATATACCTATTTTTTTTAAGATAACAGACTGACTAGTTTATGTAATAGGGCTTATATACCATATAAAAGATGCTTTGTATCAAATTGTTTAAATTTAACAGATTACTTCTCAAAAAAAATACTCTTATTTATAATTGTGTCCAGAGACTTGAATGTTGGAAAATTGTGGTTTCAGGCAGTAGAAGTGTTGTAAACACATTAAAAATACTGTTGTGCAGATCGTAACCATAAAATACTCAGCAACAGGTAACTTATACAAGTACAACGTTCATGAGAATGGTCAGAATCACAAAGCACGTATCCTCTAGAGACCCCACGGCAATGTTAAGACTTTTAAACCAAATTAGCGCCACCTTGTGTTTGCAGCAGGAACTAAAATGACAATTGACAGATGGCGATAAATTCAAATTATAATTTTTAGTAGTAGGTAGTATTAAATTAAATTTCAAATGATTTCCACATAACTTATTTTATAAAATAATGTATGGAACTAGTAAGTTCGAAACTTTTATTTTACAAAATAATTTAGGTCGATATGCCCAATTTAAGGAATTAATTTGTTATAATGGGTCTAATTTGGAGAGTTGGTTCTGCATATTATTATTGTATTGTATTCTCCAAAAACCCTAATACTAACCATAGCTATGCTGTAGGAATACATTCCTCGGTATTTCAGGCCGAGGTATACACAATTTTGCAATGTGCAAAAACGAACAATGAAAGAGCTGTCGAAAATCAGCATATTCAAATAATGTCAGACAGCTAAGCGGCACTTAAGGCCATATCGAGTCAGAAAGTTACGTCGAGGCTGGTATGGGAATGCATCGAAGAACTAAGAACACTGGCAGACCGAAGTAGAGTAAAACTATTTTGAGTGCCAGGTCACCAAGGAATCGAAGGCAATGAAAAGGCTGATGAATTTGCAAAAAGAGGGTCAGAAGAAACACCGGAACCAGACACAAACCCAGGAGTACCAAAAAGTACAGTCCGGGGTTTCATAAAGACTGGATTCTGGAACAACATATTAACTATTGGGAAAGTACCCCAAAACAGCCTTCATAGGCAGACCATGTCCCAAAAGAACTAGAGAACCACTCTTTATGAATAGGAACCAGTTGAAAGTGATAACAGGGTTCATGACTGGGCACGCCCCAGTAAAGGGACACTTGAACAAAATTAGCATGTAAAATAGGGAACTCATGTGCCGACTATGTCACATGAAACCAGAAATGGCCAAACATATACTGTGCGAATGCGAAGCTCTATATCGCAAGACAGGCACTTTTTGGACAACGTATAGAACCCACTCACCCAAGGATCTGTACAAACTGGAACAAGGTATGAAGGTGACAGAGTGGGTGCTATGAACTAACATGGGGTAAAACACAATAAGCAAATAGGCTTCTGTGTTATTTGGAGACATAGTCAAACGAGCCGAGGAGAAGAAAAAAAAATTAAATAAATATAAGATATATCAATAAATAATAAATGGAACATTCTTAAAATATGTTTATTAATAACTTAAATAAATATTATTAGAACAAAATACATACAAATAATAATACGTATTTAATGAATATTTACTTAGGGCAAATAGGTATACAATCTCAATTCTTTAAAATATCAATATATTGAAATATAAAGTAGAGACTAGGATATAACATTTTATTAACTCCAAAGTTATATTTTATAAATGTCTTTTTACCTGAGGATAAATGTAATATAGGTATTGGATTAAAAGGTAAATCCTTTTAACTATTCATTCACTGATATTTTCCTTCCAAATACAGGTAGTATACTCTCTTATGTAAAAAAAGATTTCGGAATCTAATCCAGTGATAAATTGATTATCAATTAGTTGTACCCGTATGTCTTTTTATGATACATAGTTTTTCTCGAAGTCTTCAACGTAGCCCCAAAATTATTGCAAAACACAGTAGGAAATAGAAAAACAAAACATCACAATTTTGCAAATAACTAAGACGAAACTATAAACAGAAACTAAAAGCCAAAGACAACAAAAAGATTACTAAAATCAGACGGAAAAATGAGAATAACCAAAAACAAATACACGTTACATCTTTGGATTCTTTGGTTAAGTTTTTCACCCACATAAATTAAAAATGGAGTAAGAAATCATAATTTCACCAGTAGCCCCATCTAGGGTTTGAAGTCAATAGCATAAGAAATGTCAGTTGTTTTGGCCTTGGTCATTCACGTGGAACCTCTATGTGCTTTGAGGTCAACTATTATATCCCTTTTCTTTTCTGTTAATTGAGAGAAAAGTTTGAAAGCATTACTTAAACCAAAAGGATTAATTCCCTAGAAAACAAGCTTACACATTTGCCACATATTAAAGTAGAAACAAAACATTTTAAAGTTTGAATACCTGATTTTCTTTCTCAATATTAACCACCAAGTAATTATGTTCAAGAGACGAGCATTTCTCTTGTCATATATTTTCGAATATTTTTTTATTTATACCCAAAAAGTTTTATACAAATGGGAAAAAGTTTTATCTTGTATATTGTTTATAAAGTTTTGCATTACTTGGGAATCCATAATCAAGCATTAAATTTTTTAAAATATAACTAGTATACAGGGAAAATAACAATGATTTATAATGAAGAGTAAAATACTTTATTTATTATTTTGCTAATTTTTTAATATCACAATATACAAATTTAGTAAAAAATGTATACAAGTCAAAACATAGATCAGTAAAATGTGGGTCGCGACCCCCCTTTCCTCCTGTAATCCCCTTAATTTTATCTGTAACTGTAATTATATTAATGTCACGACCTTGCAAATTACTGTTAAAAAATATTTAATTGTTCGAAAATATCAACAAGGAAACCTAGTTTCAGAAGCCAAATAGGATCAGAAAATTGATTTTCATATGGGACCCCTCTCATCTTTCAAATACATTAAAAGCTCTGCTCTTAAGTGAAATACTCTTTTTAAGACATTGTCCCTTGAAAGCGGGTGTGATAAAGAAGATTTTTCATAGCACAGCCCATTTCAGGAGGTAAAGCTTTTGACGCAAGAGCTTCTCGATGTAAAAAATAATGTGGCGTTAGGCATTATTTCTTGTAATCTGACGACAAACCTATCATAGCTTTAATGCCATCTATGCATATAGCAATACATTTTCCCTAGTCAATATCATATTTACTTGTGGGTTTCACAAAAGTATCGAATAAACATTTTCCATTGGGGGAACAAAATAAAATATCTTTTTAAATGCCATTATTTGTATCATATCTTACAAACATAATAAATTGGGTATCGTTAGATATAGCTATGGATTCTTCCATTTGAAGAGAGAAGTACGTGCTTTTATTAAGATTTTCCACAACTTACGCTTGAATATCTTCTGCCATATCACTAAAATTCTTCTTTGGATAATATTATTTGACAGCCTCTTTTTCACCAAATATTATAGGTATTTTCCTTTGCATCGAAATTACAGCACTGAGCTACGTTACTTCTGAAAATATCGTTCCATCCATCAATTTTTATACACTTTCGATGCAAAGGAAAATACCTAATATGTACCATTTCAACAGCTGCTGGCAAATTCAGATTTTCAGAAATGGTGCGCGGGTTACTAGTTTTATCAACGCGGTAAGCAACTTTAAAATTTCACGCCATTGAGAAGTGTATCCAGTTTAACATCGAGAGAAACTATCATAGACAAGAGATTATCATCATGTCCGATAGCCAAGTAGTCATTAAAGCGCTGAGCTTTTACGTAATCAGCTCAAAAATGGTCTGGAGATGCCTAGAACAATTGAATGGGCTAGGCGAGAAAAATAGTACTCTCACTTGGGTCCCGGGACATAACGGGGTACATGGTAAAGAAATGTTGATAGTCTTTTTTTTTCCTGGGCTCGTCTGACTATGTGTCTCCGAATAACACAAGCCTATTGGCTTATTGTGTTTTACCCCATGTTAGTTCATAGCACCCACTCTATCACCTTTGTACCTAGTACAAGTTTGTACAGATCCTTGGGTGAGTGGGTTCTATACGTTGTTGGATCAACCATGGGGTTGTCCAAAAAGCCTGTCTTTTGCGATCTAGAGCTTCGCATTCGCACAGTATGTGTTTGGCCGTTTCTGGTTTCTTGTGACATAGTCGGCACATGAGTTCTCCATTGTACATGCCAATTTTGTTCAAGTGTCCCCTTTACTGGGGCGTGCCCAGTCATGAACCCGGTTATTACTTTCAACTGGTTCCTATTCATTAAGAGTAGTTCTCCAGTTCTTTTGGGACATGGTCTGCCCATGAAGGCTTTTCCATGTGCCTGTTTTGGGGTGCTTCCCCAATAGTTGATATGTTGTTCCCGAATCCAGTCATTTATAAAACCCCGGACTGTACTTTTTGGTACTCCTGGGTTTGTGTCTGGTTCCGGTGTTTCTTCTGACCCTCTTTTTGCAAGTACGTCAGCCTTTTCGTTGACTTCTATCCCTTTGTGACCTGGCACCCAAAATAGTTTTACTCTATTTCGGTCTGCCAGTGTTCTTAGTTCTTCGATGCATTCCCATACCAGCCTCGACGTAACTTTCTGACTCGATATGGCCTTAAGTGCCGCTTGACTGTCTGACATTATTTGAATATGCTGATTTTCGACAGCTCTTTCATTGTTCGTTTTTGCACATTGCAAAATTGCGTATACCTCGGCCTGAAATACCGAGGAATGTATTCCTATAGCATAGCTATGGTTAGTATCAGGGTTTTTGGAGAATACTCCTGCCACAGTGCCTTCCGCAGTCTTAGACCCGTCTGTATACCAGGTTTGTTCCTGTCGTTGGGCATTGGGCTCCCTTATGGTGATCTCCGCTCTTTCCTGTATTAAAACCTCAAAGGGAGTATTAAAAGAGTACCTCTTGGTTATGTGGTCTGATCTCATGTCTAGCACGTCTCCTGTCACTAACCTTGAGATACTCATGTGACCTGGCCTAATGTCAAGATTTCCCAGTGTATTCCCTAATCTGTAAGCAACTAATCTTGCCTCCCCTTGTATCACATAGTGAAGAGGTGGGAGTCCTATTAGTGCTTCCATTGCAGCAGTGGGGGTTGTTTTCATTGCCCCCGTTATTCCGAGACAGGCAAGTCTTTGTACCTTGCTTAGCCTCGTTATTGCTTTCCTTTGCTGTGTCTTTGGCCACCACACCAAAGCTGCGTATGTTATTATGGGTCTCACCACAATGTTATAAAGCCAGTATACCATGTCTGGTTTTAACCCCCATTTTTTTCCAAAGGATCGCCTTGCCATCATTAATGAGGTTTCCGCTCTCCTTGTGGTTCTTTCTAGATGCTGGTTCCAGGTAAGTCTCGAGTCAATCATAACCCCGAGATATTTTACCTCCTCCTTAAGCTGGATGCTTGCACCTCTTAGGTTTAGAGGCCCTAATCCCTCCAATTTCCTCCTGCAGGTGAATGCAATTATGTCAGATTTGTTTGGGCTAATGTTTAGTCCTTCCGCCTCTGTGCATTTTGTTACTATATTTAGAGCCTCTTGCATTCGATCTCTTACTATAGTGTTGTATTTTCCCTGTGCCATGATCACTAGATCATCGGCATATCCCAGGGTTCTATGTCCCTTATCTTTGATAGCCCTAAGCAGCCCGTCCACTACAAGGTTCCACAGGAGTGGAGATGGCACTCCACCCTGTGGACATCCTCTCGCTACCCGTGCCGCTGTTGTCTCTCCCATAAGGGTTGTGTGTATAGTTCTCTCCCTTTACATAGAGTCGATCCAGGACACGCATGTGTCCTCGATTCCTCTGTGTTTGAGAGATCTAATGATTGATTCAACGGAGGTATTGTCAAATGCACCCTCGATATCCAAGAATGCTCCCAGCATTACCTCCTTGTTTTCAGTGTGTTCTCCACCCTTTTTATTAGTTGATGGAGAGCTGTTTCAGTTGATTTCCCTGCACTATAGGCGTATTGGTCTTGGTATATTGGCCTTTGAACTAATATCCCGTCTCTAATATGCCTATCTAGCAGTTTTTCCAAAGTCTTTAAGGACATAAGACTTATTGGTCTTAGGGACTTTGCCGTTTCCTGTCCCATTTTCCCAGGTTTTGGTTGGAGATTATCATCATGTCCGATAGCCAAGTAGTCATTAAAGCGCTGAGCTTTTACGTAATCAGCTCAAAAATGGTCTGGAGATGCCTAGAACAATTGAATGAGCTAGGCGAGAAAAATAGTTACTCTCACTTGGGTCCCGGGACATAACGGGGTACATGGTAAAGAGATGTTGATAGTCTTGCAAGCACTCCCAAGCTTTCGGAGTGCTTGGTTCTCGGCCCTTACACTCCCATTCCAGTTGTTTCTATGGTTTTGGAACCGTTCGTATACCACTGAATAGCATGTCTTTCGGTTTCAAGCGCAATGGATTCTTGGCTCCATTCTTTCTTGCAGCCCAGCTCTGTGGCTTTGAAGTTTTTCACAAAGCTGTACTTTAGCATTTCATCCTGGAGCATGTCCCAGGTATCTTTAGTCCTGAAGCAAGTAAGACTTTCGTCTGATTACTCCGTTCCTGATAATTCTATATCGTGTCCTTTTTGCCACATTCTCTATCATCAAATGTAGAGGGGTGCGGTTTAAGATCACCTCTATTGCGGCCGTAGGGCAGGTTCTCATTGCACCGGTGATGCAAACACAAACTAGTCTTTGTACTTTTGAGATATTAGCTCTCGTAGTAGCTAAACTAGTTCTGTTACTTCAGGCTATAGCCCCGTAAGTGATGATTTGCCTCACTATTGCAGTATACATCCATCGCAGTATATTTAGGTTACATCCATCGCAGTATATTTGGGTTACATCCCCATCGTTTACAATGTTTCTGCATACCATTAGAGGTTTTGCGGCCTTATTTACTACTTCCTTCTTATGTGTGTTCCAGAGAAGTTTGTTGTCCAGAGTTAGGCCTAGATATTTGACTTCATTTTTCCATTCTATATCTATCCCGTCTAATTTAACGGTTTTGAGATTGTTTTCTTTTCATTGAAAAGGCTACTAGTGTTGTTTTTGTAGGGTTTATACTAAGTCCCATTTCACAGCACCATCTTTTGGTATGTTCTAGTCCTCGTTGGACTATATCACACAGGATATTTCCAAACTTGCCTTTAGCAAATATGACTATTTCGTCGGCATAACTTTGACAGGGTATGCCGAGTCAGTCAATCTGCATAGAAGTTCGTCTATGGTTAGGCTCCACATTGGTGGGGATAGAACTCCTCCTTGTGAACATCCTCTGGTTGTGCAGATGGAGATGGTGTCCTGCACTATCTGTGTCTCTGTAGTTCTCGTAGATAACAGCTGAGCCATCCACCTGGATCATCAGTGTAAAGTTAGTTTTTATTTTTATGACCTATATAACGATACATTTAAAACAATCCAACAAATTTTTGAAATACTAAATTTAAAATATTTTAAAACTACTCTTTGTACATCAATTAAAGCCTACGTCACTGATTTTCATAGTAAATAATCCCAAATCAATTTATTGAATTTTTTTAATATTACAAATTTCCTGCTTGATTATGGAAACTTTTTATCAATAATAGAATTTTTTTGTGAAAAGTAAGATAAACTTTTTTCTCATTTGTATAAATCTTTTTGGGGCATACTGTATATTTGCTTTGTAGGAGAATTTCCCATTAACCCTAGGGCATGCTTTATTTTTTTTTATTTTCAATCTGTACCATATTTCGATTATTTACCTCTGGTTGCTTATAATTTCTGCCTGCAGTTGCATTAGATGTTCTAAATTTTATCCGCGACTACAATCTACCTGTCTGTGAATTAATTTTTAGGCCGTTGTGGTTGTATTGTAGGAGGAGAGAAAAGAACGGAGGACAAATTGCTAAAAGCGACAAAGGACAGTTGCAAAACGACCATAGAAATCATACACGGACTGATGGCGCAGATGGTCAAAGATAGGTTGTTCAATAGCGTCACTCCGGCTAGCAGTGTCGCCTCGGAGCTACAATAGTTTCAGGGAGACGGAAAGTCTTGGAGTAAGACGAAATTGTCGATTTCATTGAAAAATATATTACTAATTTAATATTTTTGATTTTGTTTAGTTATAAGGTTGTCCTTCGTGTAATTGTTTTAAGAATTTTTACAATTTAGGTTTTGTATAAGATTCATTAAAATGTAAAAATTTGATCGTTTAATGATTTTATAAGATAATAAATTATAAAATATACATTTTTTCTTCTATCCAAAGCGTTATATCACAATATTATTACTAGGTAAGCCACTGGAGTTGAGATAGGTCACCGACTAAAATTGGCAGTATTAATTTTTAGACATCAGACACTCTTGTCATTTAAAATGTGCATGTATTTCAATACCGCACTGAATACAGAATTTCTACTCAAGTTGGAATCATGTGGAATTTTTTTTATTATAATTATTTTTAGAAAAAAGGTTATTTTTATTGAAAAGTTCAGTATGGTTTAAAATCCAAAGTGTAACTATAATATATTAAATTTTTTTCTTCGTATGTAAGGTTTTTAGAGCTTTTTAATGCATGATTTCAAGAAAATTATATTAGTTATAATTATTCTTTGTACATGTTAAGAATACCCTTAACATAAATAATTTAAGACCGCCCCTGTAACATTCAATAAATCAAATCTAGTTTTAGTCCAAGTGGTGGGTTTCTATTCGCAAAATGTCGGAAAGAAATGAAATTTGGTTACATGGGTCCCCTGATATTACACCTAAGTTTGCGACCTCGGGGGGTTGCCGCTCAAGGAGTGAAGGGATGAAAACTCTGCATCGCGACGCTTTTCGGGAAATATCGCCGTTGTAGTAAGTGCTATCAAAAAAAAGTTCAAATGAAATATGTACAGGACAAAATCGTGCACAATTTTGACCTGTACATTTTTTGTCTGCGACCAACAGTTCCCGCTCTACGACGCGTCAAAGTAGGGGTTGATTTGCAATGTTGAACAAAATGAGAATTTCAGCGCGGATTAAGACGAAGATCGCTATGAAACAATTATGTAATATTTTTTTTTAAAAGAGCAATGATTTCTGAGTTTGCAGATGCCCGATTTGATACATTTGGTCGTATATAATAAATTATATGATGTTTTGAAGCGCGCCCCTACATATTACGATATAAACATTTTGTAATTATCAGTATCAATATTTCCTTATTATTGTTGACCTAGGCGCCAAATTTATTCTTTTTGTGCATACATGATACAAGAAAGTATCATTTTCAACTCGTTTCCACCCCACTCTTGAGGTAGAGTTAATCGGCGCGTGTTTTTTAACGTGGTATCCCAAAGAGCAGTGTTGCCGTTGCTATTACAATTGTAACAAATCTTTTACTAAAAAGTTACACCAGTACGTTATTACGACTTTTAAGAAAAGGGGTAAAAATCTATTACTTTTTAAAATATCGAAATTTTGTGAGTGGGCTCCATCCAAACTACATAGTATTTGGAAATCTATACATTTGTTATTTCTGTGTTTTCTTGTTTCAACAAATCCAAGATAGGCGACACTTTATTACATTGTATTATTTTTTTTTTTTGTTATGGGTCAGTTTTTAATTTAGTAGGGGATTACCACCAGCATATTTATGTATTGTTTTTAATAACGTAGACCCCTTTAAGACTTTGAAGAAATATTAAATTACAAAAATTTACCCTTAGGTGAATTTTAGGTTAACATCTTTCAAATAAAAAAATTCACTGGATAAACCAAATATTCAAAATTTAAAAAAATTAATTTGTGGTTTATTTTCATTGCCCCATTCTTTTGCAGCATCAGAAATAATTTTCTCTCAACCAAATAATATTAAAGTTTTATTGTTAAATGTATTTAATAGGTAATAGTTCTAATACATTTATTTACTTTAAAATATTATCTGTTACGATTTTATTACCTTTTGGTTCAAAATTCTATTACGAAAAAATTAATTGGTGTGGCAACACTGCCAAAGAGGCCTAATCCACAGTCGATATTTGGGTTTATTCGTCAAATTCGGTGTTGTATGTTTGGTCCTCATCGTCCTGTAACTGATCGTGAACGTTTTCGGCATCTTCTGCATTGTCGTCGTCTAACGCAATCTGATCCCGAATGTTTTCGCAGGTCATCCCATTCCAGTTAAAACAGAATCGAACATTTTAATCCTATTTTAAGGCAACCACAAACAGATTCACAACCTTTCTTGCACCTGCACGAGATGCTCTTAAATAAAACATCTGAAGCTGGTTCCTTTGCCATCCGTACTGCGTCCAGTCCTGTGGTTGTTCTTCGCCATCCATGATCTTCTTGAGGTTTCTGAACTCTCCGCCAGCTCTGTACTTGACAATAAGTTAAATTTAATATACCCCGTCTAAATTCTAAAACCAACAAGCTATTCGAATGCCCTAGGGCAAAAACCAACTTAATGTTAAAATCACTCTTATACAGGGTGATTTTTTGAAAAGGATCCACCCTCGATAACTTCGTTCTCGTCTTGATTCAGGTAAAATCCAAAAACAGGTCAATTTTTATCCTTAGGGGGACACATTTTTAGATGGAAATCTTGTACTTGAAGAAAATAAGCTTTTTTTTAGCAAGATGGAGCCCCACCTCACTTCGCTGTGAATGTTCGGAACTGGCTGAATCAAAGATTTCCGCATCATTGAATTGGCAGGCGGGGAGCAATAGAATGGCCTCCACGGTCACCAGATTTGATAGGACCAGATTTTTTCCTCTGGGGGCACTTAAAATCTGTTGTCTTCAAAACTCAACCAGCAGATTTAGTGGAGTTGCGACAACGAATAACTGACGCATGCAGAAGAATTCCTAGAGAAACCTTTCAACGGGTGAGAGAGGAATTTGAAAACCGCCTTTACTACTGCATGGAGAATAACGGTGAGCACTTGTTGTGATTTTGCTTCCTTTCACTCTAATCCGTTTCTTCTCGTTTTATAAACAATTAATACGATTTTTATTCCAAAAATTAACCAATTAAAGCGAAATGTAAATCTATTTATTGCAATTTGTCTTTTTTCTTGAACCACCCTGTACAAAACGAAATAATTCTTACATGGTCGTATGATAAATGCAAAAACCTTTCCAACGAGGGGTCACTCGGCCCCCTTGCTATTGAAGGTTTTTGAGGTGGGGGCTGGTGGGGCCATGGGGTTGATCCGACAAAATCAGTTGTGATCTAAAAATGTGTCCCCCTAAGGATAAAAATTGACCTGTTTTTGGATTTTACCTGAATCAAGACGAGAACGAAGTTATCGAGGGTGGATTCTTTTCAAAAAATCACCCTGTATGTAATGTGTAACAATTACAGTAAAATTAGTTATCAATGCGATATTTTTCATTGTTCTCTTGGTGAATTAATTAAAAATGCATTCTTTGTTTTATTTTGGTAAAAAAAAATTTAATTTTCTTTAATATTTTCTTGGCTTTTTCTCAATATTTATTTGTATTTTAGTATAGTTTTTATTTAGCTACTTAAATTTACTTTTCGTGTTACATCACAACCTATAAGTAGAATTACTTTTACATTGACCGTTTTTGTGTATCTCTGTCCTCTTTACCTGCCTGTCCCTAGCCAATGTTCGATTTATGTTTAGACATATGCTTTGTGTAGTTATACAAATAATAAATAGTAATAATATACGGCTCAGGCAAAAATTCTTTTCATTGCTACATAATAAAAGTTTGAATAAAATTTGCAATTTTGTCAATAACGAACGCCTACAAGAGGCGGGTACCACCTTTTATTTTGATGTAGCTAAAATAATAGACGGTATCTACCTCTTTTAGCCGTTACATATTGAAAAAATTGCAATTTTTTTCCATAATTTACTATGTAGCACGGAATGGAATTAATATATTACATACTCGTAAATAATAATAAATAATAAGTTGAGGCCGAACAAGGGGCATGTATGCTATACCACAAACAGGATATTCATGACAACTAATGCACAAAAATAATAAATTTGCCGCCTAAGTCAACAATAATAAGGAAATATTGACTGTAGATTCTGATAATTACAAAATCTTTATATCGAAGTATGTAGGGGCGCGCTTCAAAACATCATAGAATGTATCAAATCGGGCATCTGCAGACTTAGAAATCACTAGTATTTTTGAAAAAAATATTACATAATTGTTTCATAGCGATCTTCGTCTTAATCCGCGCTGAAATTCTCATTTTGTTGAACATTGCTAATCAACCCCCTACTTCAGCGCGTCGTAGAGCGGAAACTATTGGTAGCAGACAAAAAAATGTAGAGGTCAAAATTGTGCACGATTTTATCTTGTACATATTTCATTTGAACTTTTTTTCGATAGCACTTACCACAACGACGCTATTTCCAGAAAAGCGTCGCGACGCAGAGTTTTCATCCCTCCACCCCTCGAGCGACAACCCCCCGTGGTCGCAAACTTAGATGTAGTATTAGGGGACCCATGTCTATCATCCCACCAAATTTCATTTCTTTCCGACCTTTTGCGAATAGACTCCTCCTTATTCTTTACCCACCAGTGTTGCCAGTCTAGTACAATTGTACTAGATCTAGTACATTCTCTGAGAATCTGGTACTCTAGTACACTCGAAACAAAATCTAGTACTTTTTCAGCGTAGGTATGTTTCCATTTGAAGTGTAAAATATATTGGTCAAAAATTGCAAGAGAAATCAAAATAGTTGTTAAAAATTACTTCAGAGATAAAATAGTAGACATTTCTCGAGAGATAAAACATTGTTTAAAAATTGCACGAGATCAAATATTGTTCAAAAATGGCTTGAGAGGTAAAAAATTGGCCGAAGTATAAAATAGTATTAGAAATTGCTTGAAGGGTAAAGTATTGTTCAAAAATTTCTCTAGGGATAAAAATACTATTAGAAATTTAATGAGAGATGAAAATATTTAATAATTTTTTGAGAGATTAAATAGTATTGTAAATTGTTAAAATCGTGTTCAAAAATTGCTCGAGGTAAAATAGTATTACAAAATGTTAAACCCTTGTTGAAAACTTTGTTGAGAAATAAAATATTGTTCAAAATTGACTTAAGAGATACCTACTATTAGAAATTTCTCGAGAGATAAAGCATTGTTTAAAAATTCCTCGAACGATAAAATACTATTAGAACATGCTCAAGAGATAAAATATTGTACACATTGCTCGAGATAAAAAACAATGTTAAAAATTTATCGAGAGTTAAAATATTTTTATAAATTTGTCTAGAGTTAAAATATTGTGCAGTTTGCTAAAGAGATAAAAAAGTTGTTAAAAATTGCTCGAGAGATAGAATAATGTTATAAATTTATCGAAAGATAAAATATTGTTTAAATATAGCTCAAGAGATAAAAAAAGGTTTAAAAACTATTTGAGAGATAAAATAGTTCGAGAGATAAAATAGTATTATAAGTTATTAAAATCTTATTCAAAAATTACTCGAGAATTAAAAAATACTGTTAAACATTTCTCGAAAGATAAAACATTGTTTAAAAATTGTTAAAAAGATAAAAAATGTTAATAAAAATTGCTCGAGAGATAAAATAGTGTTCAAAAATAGCTTGAAAGGTAAGAAAAGCTGTTAAAAATTGCTCTAGTGATTAGTGTTAAAAATTGTACAAACATTGCTCGAGGGATAAAAAAAGTTGGTAAAAATTGCTCGAGAGATAGAATACTGTTAGAAATTTATTGAGAGATAAAAATATTGTTTAAAAATAGCTCAAGAGATAAAAAAAGATTTAAAAACTGTTCGAGAGATAAAATAATATCAAAAGGTATTAAAATCTTTTTCAAAAATTGTTCGAGAGATAAAATAGTGTTAGAAATTGTTAAAATGTTGCTCAAAAATTACACGAGACATCAAATATTGTTCAAAAATGGCTTGAAAGGTAAAAAAAGGTTTGAAAGGTAAAAAAAAGGCTTTTAAAAATTGTTCAAGTGATTAAATAGTGTTAAAAATTGTACAAACATTGCACGAGGGAAAAAAAAGTTGTTAAAAATTGCCCGAGAGATAAAATACTATTAGAAATTTATTGAGAGATAAAATATTGTTTAAAAAGAACTCAAGAGATAAAAAAAGATTTAAAAACTGTTCGAGAGATAAAATAATATCAAAAGGTATTAAAATCTTTTTCAAAAATTGCTCGAGAGATAAAATAGTGTTAGAAATTGTTAAAATGTTGCTCAAAAATTGCACGAGACATCAAATATTGTTCAAAAATAGCTTTAAAGGTAAAACTGGCTTTAAAAATTACTCAAGTGATTAAATATATAGTGTTAAAAATTGCACAAACATTGCTCGAGATAAAAAAAAGTTGTTAAAAATTGCTCGAGAGATAGAATACTGTTAGAAATTTATTGAGAAATAAAATATTGTTTAAAAATAGCCCAAGAGATAAAAAAAGATTTAAAAACTGTTCGAGAGATAAAATAATATCTAAAGGTATTAAAATCTTTTTTAAAAATTGCTCGAGAGATGAATTAGTGTTAGAAATTGTTAAAATTTTGCTCAAAAATTGCACGAGAGATCAAATATTGTTCAAGTATAGCTTGAAAGGTAAAAAAGGCTGTTAAAAATTGTACAAACATTGCTCGAGGGATAAAAAAAGTTGTTAAAAATTGCTCGAAAGATAGAATATTGTTAGAAATTTATCGAGAGATAAAATATTGTTTCAAAATAGCTCAAGAGATAAAAAAAAATTTAAAAACTGTTTAAGAGATAAAAGAGTATCAAAAGGTATTAAAATCTTATTCAAAAACTGGTCGAGAGATAAAATTCAGAAATTTATCGAGAGATAAAATATTGTTTAAAATTGTTGTGTTCGTGTTATCTATAAACCTTTTTTTGCTCTTTAATGACCATACTTCATAATTAGAAAAATCTGGTAATTTTATAGAATCTAGTACATTTTTATGAAATTGGTACATTTTTTAGATAAATCTGGTACATTACAAAAATATATTCTGGCAACACTGTTACCCACCGCTTGGACTAGTTGGCAAACTCAATAAAGTGAAATTAACTAGCGCGCTTGCTGTCCAATACAGATGCACGAATTTGAAATCAATAGTAAGGATTGGACAAAGAAAAGTTATTGGTAATATATAAACTCGAAAATGATTGAGCGAGCCTCAATGGTTGTTAAATGCGCGGTAGACATGGGTAACGCTGCGTTGCGTTATTGCGTTAACGCAGTTGTATGCGTTATGAGCGTTGATACACCAGCTGTTACTGTATCAGCGCAACGCAATTTTCGATTGAGTCGAAAGGATCGCGAGTTGTTGGTGCGCCATGCGCCAGGCACTGATTGCGTTTTCCGTGACGAGTTGAGAATTTTAATTTACGTAATTGATGCAACTCGTAATGTAGATTACCCAAAATCTATCAAGTAATTATGTTCTTTGCAACATATCACATCATTTTTTGTAGGATTGTAGGTAGAATTTTGTGGATTTTAACCTTGTACACTGTCAGTTTTTAGTTCTTCCCATTTTGATTGGCTACTAGTATACAAAAGTTATATCCTTTTTATATAAATTGAAATTTTTGTATTCTTTGTAAAATCCGAACACAATGAAATAAAAAAATGGGTGCATTACACTGTTACATTTTCGTTTATTTTTAAACATATAATTTAGTTAAATTCCCAATTGCGTTATTGCCTTGAACACGGTTTGACCCTTATAAAAGGACAGCCCGCGCTGAATAACACCGGTATCATGCGATACACCGAGGTGCATCGACTTCATTCGGCGCAGGCAGTGGTGTGACGCAATAACGCAATGAGTTGGCGCAATAGAGTTCGCCGGAGTTAGTGTATCAACGCAAAGAATTTTAGTGCGTTACCCATGTCTAATGCGCGGCACCTAGGCAGATTCGTCTCGCCGTTCATAGCATACAGATCAACAGGGGTATTAAACCCACGCCAACAATGGCGAATAAGTATAAATATTCTGAGTAAGAAGCTTAGGTCTATGTGTAAATACAAATCAGATTATGTAGTGTGGTGTTCTCTTTACAAAATAAACAGTGTTTTTTTTTTAAATGGTTGCAACCGTATTGTAAAGATAGCAAATGTAACTAAATGATCGCCTGAATAATTCAATTCTAAAAGACGGAACAGTCAGTAACCCTCTGTTCCTTATATTTATATTATGAATATCGGTACGATAAGTAATTTTACAATAAAGATATGGGGTTTTTTTGTTACAAATAATCTCATGATATAGTGACGTAGCGTGAAGTATTCGTCTATTGTGCATATTTAACCAAGTAGTTTTGGGGAGGTTTTTTGCCTTCTTCTGTCATAGATTAACCGTAAGCATGAATTATGAATCCTTTGAACTTTTTGTTTGTAATATGCCGTTAAATTAGGACCGTATAGGGCATCCGCATAATTAAATAAAGATAATACTTATAATAAGGCTTTCACATAAGGCTTTTTTGACATGGATCTGTAATATATGACGATTGCCGTATATGATTTTAAGATTACAGTAAGCATGTTGTAATAGTCTGTTTATGTGCCTTTCAAATCTTAAATCGGAATCCAATATTACACCTAAATTTTTTGCATCGTTATAAACTTATTGATTTTACTACAGTTATGTTGATAGTTACTTTCAAATAACATTAGATTTATCAGGATTGATTACACAGCCCCACAAAACAAAGTGTTCAGACTTGGCGGCCGGACATATGTATTTCCATGTATTTTTCGACGCTGAATCCGATCCTAAGCTCAGAAATGGCCCTCAACATCTGGAATTGGTCCCAGGGGCCAAAAAAGCCTCTATATGGCTTGAAAGGTGGATTTCGAGATGAGGCGTGGTTGAAGGTGCATTCTAAAGCCAAAGTCGGGTTTGTAGTCGAAAAGTTCACGGACAAATGGAATTCCCGTGCAGGCTGGAATATGGCCCGGTAGGGACCGGGAAAATGGCCCGGCAGGGGCCGGAAAATCGTGTTTCGGACGTCGCAACGGCATCAATGGTATTTTTATGTACTTTTGAATTCTGGAATGAATACCGTGCTCAAAAAGTTTATGGCCAACTGTTACGTTGCACGTAAAGCATTAAATTTAGGACAAACTTTTAAATCTGGCAACGCCGGAAACCAAAGAGTCGAGACCCGATCGGCGACCGGCATCGAAATCTTTCACTTCACTTTAACAACTGTTTGAGCTGCGAGCGAAATTTTCTATCTCGCCTACCCCTACAAACCAACTGTTTTCAACGATATTTTATAAAAATAAAATAATCTTGGTGTGTGAAAAGGTGCCTTTTAGTAACCCTGTGTTGTCCACGAAGAGGCTGAACAAGTATAACCCCAAACACCAACTGTAATTCCGTTTGGAACCGGGAAAATGGTCCCTTGGGGGCCGGATAATTGTGTTTCGGACGTTGCAATCGCTACAGTGGTATTTGTATGTCCTTATTCATGTCCTAGTTCTCGAAGTTTATGGCCAACTGGAATTCCCCCTTTGGGACCGGGAAAACGACCCCTTAAGAGCCGGAAAGTCGTGTTTGGGACGTAGTAATCGAGTGGTATTCTCATGAAAATAGTTTTCCCCGGTATCTAAAAGATCCCGAATGCCCCATCCACCGATTCTAATGCGACTATCCATGTATTCCTCTACACTCGATTGTCAAGTATAAAGAGTAGTTTAAACGATACAGTATAGAGTCCCCTCTCAGATGACGTTCAGGCCGGAGTTCTGGTACACCAGGTCTCCGGAGGTACGTTTTTGTGATGGAAGTTGGATTCCGCGTGCCTGGAAACCCCCATGATGATTTTCGGTTTGTCTTTAGCGATTGTGTCTGGAGAACCCTTGGAGACGTTTTTGATGCACTAGGTGTTCGGGGATCATTTTCCACGTGAAATTTGGAGCAATGGCCCCAAAAAATACCCCTACAAGGTTTTTCGGCTTGTTTTTGGCAATCTTGGTAAGAAACTTCTCAGAGATGACGTCCACGTACAGGTTCCAGCGCACCAGGTGTTCAGGGTGTTCGCCAGTGTTATATTTGAATTCAGCAACCCAAAAAACCCTCTAGCGTCGAGTTTCTCTCCTTAGTCGCGTGAATTTTGGGATAGTCCCCGTAGATAACGTTCATCGGCGTTCCTGCGCTCCAGGTCATCTGTGATTCAATTTGAACATCATAATCGTGCCTTTCAGGCCATATAGAGGCCATTTTTGTGGAAATCGGCAGATTATATTATTCCCGTGATCCTTGAATTCCTTCAAAATAAAAAAAAAATTAACCGCGCTGGAGAATGTCCAGGTTGTTTTTTTTTTCTGCAACTTTGTGACTCTACTTATTTCCTTATGTCACAGGCAAATCGTCAATTTCTGCATGTAATTGACTCACCTTGCCTTAAACTGACGCGCTCGAGTTTTTCTAACGTTCGATTTTTTTACTAATCTGATCGGCTGCCCTAAACGCACGACCCTATGTAAAGGGTTCATGTATGGTGGGGGTACTTAACAAGGGGCAAGGTTTTCCCCCTTATGTTCTGCCGCGCTTGAGTAATAATAATGATATTGTCTTCATTACCATATAATAAAGAGAAAAAATTACATTGATTGTATAATAATTAGGGCGAGATTCAGTTTGTATGTAATAATTATAATACAATATAATACAGTATTAATTTATCAGTTAATATATGTCTGCTCTTCCATCTAACTCGAAAAAAGAAAATCAAAGACAGCAAATAAAACAATAAATAAATACATTAAATTAATAGAGGAATAAAAGCATAACTGTTAGTTAACCAAGGGAAGATATTTTAACCCGAATAGCGTAATTCTTGTTGAGAAAAATAATAGTCAAAAAGAACTCGTTTAAGTTGATGTACAGATGGGTAACTAAAGTTATTGAGACAGTTAACAATGCAATAAGAAAAAGACCGTTTAAAGGACGAGGTACCGTAAGAGTATTTCTATGTCCTAAAAGAATGGATATCAGTTCTGTATTTTATTTTATAATATTGATATGGTGGAGATTTTTCCTTTAGTAGCTTAACATAAAACGTGTTAGAATGCATGTTACGACGATTTTTCATTTAGTAATTTTGAATATGTGACTGATATGCTCAAATTCGCGAATACCAAAAATAAATCTTAAGGGCGGGGTATCCCTGTGTATTAAAATTGTATGTGTAGACCAAAAGTTAAATCGACAGTTTTCCGAATATGTAGTGTTTAAAAATCTAATTTTTGGCCAAATTAAAAATAAAGGTCTAACTTAGGTCACCTTACTATTGAAAATTAATAAATTTATTATTTTCAATAAAAACCAATCATGTAAAATAACCCCCTTTTATTTCATCTCAAAGGTGCCGTCTAGAATTATTTTAACCTCGATGTCAAACAAATAATAAAAAAAAAAATGTAATACGACCTAAGTTCAACCTTTACTTGGAATTTGGTACACTCAAAATATTTAAATATTGTATATTTTTCAAAACGTGTAGAAATGAAATTTATAAGTCACTTTCTTTGAAAAAACATGTCAAAACGAATTTGGACCAAAAATGGCGTCTAATTTAACTCTAAATAAACCCCGAAAAATCAATAATTACTTCATGTAATGTAATAAAGATGGTGCTCCGATCGATAATATTTTGACTAGTATTTGATTATTTCCGTTTATATTAAGTGTGTTTACGGGGGATATACGAGATGATAATACTGCCTCTGATACTGTTTATATGATACAATTGGAAACGACCTTTTTTCATCGGCACTCTTTTTTCTGACCTTTTGACACGCGCCTATTTGTTATATGATGTATGATTATCGGTTATTTATCAACTAAAAGTATAGGAAATTAGTACATTGTGAATTATAATATCATTTTAATGCTATTTTTGAAACTAGTTCAAAAGTTGCATTTAACGATACTCAATGTTTCATTTTACCGTCAGTTTTAGTTTGACATATCCGTCATTTTATGTTTACAAAGCTCAGTTTCTATTCGAAAGTAAGAAAAACAGTCAAAATAAAATGCGAAAAACACTTTTTATCAATTTCGTTTATGTCAACTGAAAGCGACAATTGCTGAAGACGTAACAAATAAATTAGGTCGAGAAATAAAAAAATCTATAATATAAGTAACATACCATATATTATACCTGTTAAAATAAATCAAAAATAAGAGAATATATCGTTGACGTATATACTTTTCCATCTGTGTTTAGTGATTACCAATTGCAAATTACGTATGAACATGCTTCTGCGCAAAAAAAACCATTATTTCAAGTACTTGTATCATTAAAGTCCATTAAATTATAATTTTTATAAATTTGCTAATATTTGCACTTTAAGTTTCATTATATGGGGTATCCAGACATTTTAATCCTCGTCCTCTTCTATTTAAAATTATCTCAGGTGCCATATATTCCGAGTAAAATTTTTCTAATTTTTTAACCATATTTTAAAAAAAAATGGGTTGAAAATGAATTTTTTCTACAAATAGTGGATTTTCATCTCCAGTATATACTACAAAGTAGCACAATTTTCTTTGAGCTATACCTAGCTGTCCTTGAATCTAAAAGTATATAAAATCATTATTAGAAAATCAAACATAAAAAGAATATTAATATTGTAGTATCATTTCTAGCACATTTCTTAAAAATCATGAATTATTTTAACATATTGAAATTTTTCACCTGGTAAAAGTAGTTATGGTTTTCTTTTAAATGAATGTCACCATCTTCTATTTTTAAGCATGGAAATGGGTTTGAATATTAGGTAATGTGCGCCAATAATGTCAAATTATGACAATTCGCAGAAAACTTTTTATTTAGATTTTAATGTGCAAAAGCCTACCTACTTTGGATATTGATCGTAGAAAAAATATATTCAGAATAATGAAACATTATTATTAAATAACAAGTTTTTTTATTGTCAAATTTAATACGTAATATTATTTTTTAATTGCAAATATTTGAATGTTAAAATTATAGCGTTTAATTTTTTTATTCAATGACGAACTCGAGAGTGATAGAAAAAAAAATACTACCTACCTTTAATGCAGGAAGTCGATGTCAATTTATTCAAAAATAAAACTGATTAAAATGTACAATGAAACTCACTAGGACACTTGGCACAAATAAATCAGTTTTCTATTAAAGAAAATAACACTTATTAAAAACAAACAGCACAATAAAACACTTCAGAAACGTGTGATGTAATTTTGAAAACTAAATACCCGTAAGCTTGTTTGTAAATTTATAGACTCTTAACTCCTTCCCCCAGCCTTCATTAAGTATATTAACAGTCGTGACGTCATATTGGCACAGATATACGGTAATGTGTTATTGACAATCAGGGAAATGTTTCTAGGAAATAACTACCTACCTAAGATAAGATAAGATAAATGAATGTTAAATACCTACTCATAATATCTATTGTAGGGTTTTTGTACTTTAATAGGATAAATATTTATGCGGGCCTGGAAATTCCAGGAAATGACCGTCAAAATTACCCAAAAACATTAGGTTACTACCAACATCAGATAACAGATAACTTTGGTATTTAACCAATTAATCACAATTAATATTCCTGAACATTCAAATGACAAAAACTTCCATCTTTAACCAATGAGAATATAGTTTTCATTCGATACTTCAAAATCACAATTTATTAATTAGGTAGAATAGTTTTAAAATATATAGCGAATTGCGACACGTCAAGCGTCCCACTCCGACTCAATGTGACGCAATTATTGTGGCAATATATTTTGAAACGACTCTATATTCGTGACTTGAAATTATAAACATCCCTCGTATTGCTACCCGTATATAAACCAAATTATTTGTTATAGGAAATATTTATATTTAATGTGAGGTTTTTGTTGTTGCCATCTGCATAATACCTACCTACATTCTTTACTTTGGTCCAGGAAACAAAGTCGATTTTCGTTGAAAATAAAATGTAATAGGTAGGTAATACTTTATGAATAAAAGTATTGAAATAAAGTATGCTCATACTCCAAAATGAGTCCTAGAGTTAACATTTTTATAATATTATAAATGGCATATGAAACGATTGGACCGTTTTCACAATCGCGAAATATTTTTTTTCTACACCCGTATTATAATAATGCACTTATATGCCCATAATCCGTTTCATAATGATACCCATTATAATACAGATTTTTCATTATGATACAGATTTTTAATCAATAGAAACCTACAATTTTTCAATCAAGCATGATGTTTGACGTTTGTCCTAAATTCCTATGTAATTGTTTTAGTTGTCAAAACGTATTAAATTTTCGTAGATAGCTAAACTTCGATAATTATAATATTAAAATGTCTGATATCAGCGATATAGAACACTCCTCCACACATATAGGAGAAAGGAGAAAATGCAGTACAAAATATTTTGCCCCAAAAATCTGTGGTAATACCAGTACCCAAGGTAATACCATTAATTACAATTTTGTAGAATTTTTTATAGAAATACGAGTAATTACTGTTATTGTGTTCAATACCAATATAAATAGAATATTTATAGGTCTTGATTATTTATCGGGTGTAGAAAAAATAGCGTATGCAACTCTCATGTAATGGTTATTAAAACACTCGCATAAACCATACGAAACTCGCCTTTGGCTCGTTTCGTATCCCGGTTAATGCTCGTGTATTAATAACCATCATTACATGATCGTTGCATAATATACTATTTTTATTTGGTAAAATCCCAGCAATTATTGAAAAATAGATTTTATGTACAGGACTATTATTATGATCCCTCGAACTCAGTCTACTAAAAACCGGTTTATAATACAATATAATACAATATCCCCTAATAGCTAGTCGGTCGATATTTATAGTTACTTAAAGATTTCTGTAATAGTTTGCACTAATTCAATCTCTAGTCGGTAGGTAACAGCACCTCCTTGATTGAATCTAAATTGACATAATTTTGTTCAGAAATTCCTAGGAGACGCTGTCCTTAAGCATGAATTTTGCAATTTTTGTATTCTATTAATATCAAATGAATTTAAACAAGAATT